>JAKFHU010000913.1:50215000-50730000 GCA_023783475.1 Daubentonia madagascariensis
CCTTATAACCTCTAAATTATGGCTAAGAAAACTTCCCTTTGCTGCTCTTGGAAAACCTGGGGAAATGCCACCTTTGGTGCATACCTAAAATAAATTTAAATTGAAAGAATTAAACCAGGAGAGACTGTCTAGGACAGCCATTAAGATAAGAGCATGAACTGTTAGGGTTTGTAAGCCCAGTAATGCCACTTCGTAGCAATGTGATGTTAAGAAAGTAACTTAACCTCTCTGTGCCTAAATTTACCCATCTATAAAATGAATTAATCATGCCATCTCCCTTACAGGCTTGTTACGAAGATTCAGTAAATTAATACTTACAAATGGCTTAGGACAGCAATTGGCCCATTGTAAGGATTACATAAGTGTTTGTTAAATAAATTGCACAAAGAGGAGCATCTCAGAATGTTTGGGGTCAGGGAAATATATTCTTAGTTGATGTCACAAAGACTTGGCACCATTCTTCAGATTCTCCCAGGCCCCATCAACAGCTGTCTTGTGGAAGGGAAACTGGGAAGCAAGAAGTAGAGGCTGCATGGAGTGTGCTAACCTGGAATAAGGCCTAGAACTGGCCACCAACACTCAACCCCTTTCAACCTACCCGGTCAGGCAACTCATTGCCTCAGGCGTCAAACACTTCAAGTCAGTAGTTCCTATCTTTTGGGGGTTGCCATTTTCTTGGAAAATCAGATTATAGCTATAAACATACAAACATAAAAATGTACATAAAATTGTGTATATTATTTCTAGGGGTTCACATATCCTCAATTTTATGTACCCCAAGTTAATTCCATATACTCACCTCTAGGCTGGGTGCTCTCTTCTCCAGTACTTGACATGTATGCCTCTACTTAAATCTTGAAACACTCCTGTAAGGCTAATGACATACCCAGCATACGGCAGAGAAGAAATTCAAATCCAGGTCTGTTACATGCTAAAGTCTGTGCTCATAACCACTGAGCTATACTGTCAAGTTGTACTACACTCCTTTCATACTAAAAGATGGGGCAAGAAAAGGAAAAATCCCTGAAATATGCCATCCTGCATTTTTCCTAGAAAAGTAAATAATAGCAGAATTTTGCTTGTGACTAAAAAAGTTATTCTCTATTCATTCAACAAAAATCTATGGACTACTTACTATGTATGTACACACATATGCCATTTATAAGTATGTAGATATACATTTATATCAATATACATATTGCCTACAAAGCATTCTGATCTCCATAAGATGTTGCATAAAATATTGAAAAATATTTAAAATGGGCTAGGCATTGACCATCAAATCATAGCCAGATCTGATACTAATTTGGGTGCAAGTGACACACCATTTAGAAACTTTTCAAATGTCTAACTGGGGCCTAAGCTCACAATACAGGAGAAAGAGGTTGTTATAGACCAAAGCTGAGTCTTTAAAAGGACTCCTAACTAGCTATCAGGCAGAAAATCCCAGGCATCAGAGTAGCAAATCAGCCTAACCGGTATGCTGAATCAATACTGGAAATTAAATCTCACCCTTTGCCCATCCCACCTTGGTGTGGCTCCCCCTAGCCAGCCAGAGGGGATTTTCAGGCATCCCTAATAAAGTTAGGACTGGCAGACTTGGGCCCTCAGTGTTTTCACTGGGAAAGCTGACAGTCTTATTGCCCTCAAAAGACTCCTATTCTAAAAGCAGACAGGACAGACACCCCTTAAAATGGCAATGGAAGGGTTACAAAATGACAGCAAACAAAGTAGCAGGCCACCTCCCTCTGGCTCCAAGCAGCCAAACCACAGAATCTATAGGATTCTGAGAAAGACCCAGGTAGGTTCCTAAAGCCCTGAGCTTGGGTGTAATTATAATGGCTTCAGCGTCCTAGAGAAGTTTAGCTTTGGGTGGGTAGGAGGTAGATGGGGAAATCGACAATGAACAGACCAGAAAAAATAAATATAAAGGTTTTCTCCTCCTGGCTAACAAAATAGAAAAGTGATGGGAGAAATGCCAAGCACTTTTTAAAAATAAATAAGTGAAACATATCTCCCCTTAAGCTGATTTCCTGAGCCACTAGCTGGGTTACCTCAGCAACCTTGGTCAGAGGAAAAAGTAAGTCTGACTTCCATCAGAAACCAGAAAAGACCAAACATCTGCAGAAATGGAAAGGGATTTATAAGACAATAAATAAGACAAAAATAACAGATTTGAGCTCATCATTAAGGAGTATGGAATAGGTAATACTTTTTAAAATTTTTTAAAAGCTTGTAAACAGTTAAAGGAGACAGAATTTGGGTGGCTGCTGATAACAAGGGTGTGTTAGTTACCCTCAGCAAAATCATTGCATGGACATTTATTTAAAGGCAGGTGATCCCCCACCCTCCCCCAGGTGTTGTGATCTAAAAGGTTCAGTACAAAGTAAAGGAGTCCAAAGAGGAAATAACTGAATTAATCAAGGCCCCAAGCCAGGAGTCCTACCTTAGAATCACCCTGGTTATCCCCATCTCAATTTGCTGGGCAACCCAACTTCAGAAGGATGTTTACATTATGTAGGCCGGCATGGCCCATTTTTCACTTCACCCAGGTGTTGTGGCACAGGGCCAGATGTTTGGCATCACCAAGCAAAACATCCACGTGACCAAACTGCTTGCATTTCATTAGGATTTTTCATCAGGAAGGTGCACTCCCTGCTGATGCACATCTTAACTATAATTAGGAGCTGTATTTACCCCGAGGTGCTTCCAGATTAGCACAACCACACCATAGGATCAGTTTCAAAAATCATCCTCAGAGAATGCTGCTACAACTTCCCAAAAATCATCTCTAACAAATCCAAATTCACACACGGCTTCCTTCCAGAGCGTGTTTTCTACCAAGAAAGTTATTGGCTAACTTTCAGTAAAAACTAATTCCGTATTCATAGTCCAAGTAGTGAATAATAGATCTTTTCCCCCTCAACTGCTAAGTAGCCCAGAGCTTTTCTTTTCCTAAGCACAGTGCTAACTTAAAAATGAAAGATGCATAATAAAAGAGCAGAGACCTATTTATCAGCACAGGTTTGGGGCAGGGGGTGGGGGAGGGCAGAATCCAAGGGCTCCAGCACCCCCTCAAGGGATGCATGTTAAAAGTGAGGCCCGAGACCCGGGAGACTTTAATCAACTTTCCCCCTCCAACCTCCAAAGAATGAATCGGTTGTCTCCACAGGCGCAGCCGGGCTCTTCCCTCTCATTGTGTACAGGCTGAGACGCAGCAAGGATCCAAGCTTCCCGCAGCGAACTAAGACGCTCGGGCTTGCGGCGAAGTCTTTCTCTAACCGTTGCGATTGTCTTTGGAGATTACCAAAATCAAGTATACATTAGATGGCTCCCCCCACCCATGTCTGTAACACACATACGCGCGCGCACGTGCACACCCAGAGCACTTTGGAGCTGCAGGCCACCTCTGACAGCACATTTTGCACAAAGTGGCAGCGGCGACAGCAGCGCACACATTTTGGCCTCCATGGTGACCCTCGGGAGGGCCGGAGGGCCCGGAGCGGTGGAGATGCGAGGCCGCCGGAGCCCCAGGAGGACCGGGCTTTTGTTTGCGTCGGTCCGCGGACCGCCTGAGCTCTCGCCGGCACCACTGAAAATACAAACTCCCTCCTGGACAGGGCTTTCTGGGACGGCTCGCTATTTGGGGACAGCATAGACTCTCCAGAACACCGGCTGGGGCGCGTTAGGGATCCAGGGAAGGATGGCTGGACGACCAGCACGGAAGTGCCTCGATCGCCCCAGGACCCCCAAACTCCTCCACGTTTCCTGTCAGCGTTGACAGCCGCTGCTGGGCGCCGAGGAACAAGTCCCCGGCCGCGCCCCGGCCCGCAGCGGGGCTCCAGGGCAGATCCTCGCCTGCGGGCGCTGGCCAGCCCCTGGCGGGTCGCCGTCCGCCCCCGAGGCGGGCGCGGCGCTTCCTGTGTGTACGGCGCCGGGCGGGCCCACGGGAGGGTCGCCGAGGGCCAGGGGTCGGGGCGGGTGGGAGCCGGCGGTCGCGCCGGGCGCCTCTTACCTTGGCCAGCAGCCCCGCGCGCGGCCAGCAGCAGCGCGGCCAGCAGCGCCAGGAGCGGCGGGCGCGTCCCGCGGCGGCGCGGCCGGTGCATTCCTCCTCTCGCGGCGGCGGCGGCGGCTTCCAGGCCGCGCGCAGAACATCCACGGGCTCTCCCCGGGCTCCCGGCCGCCTCGTCCCGGCCGCTGGTGCTCGCAGGATGCCGGGAGCGTTCGCAAAGCTCTTTGTCCCTCTAACCTGCTCCCTCGCCTCCGCCCGGCCGGCTCAGGGTCCCGTGAGCGCGGTCCCTCCCCAGCCCTCCGGCTGCAGCCTCGCCTCGGCCGGCGGGTCAGTCCCGGGTCCCACTGGCGGACGGTGAGTCTCCCCGGCTCAGACTCTGAGAAGAGCGCGCCCTGCGCCTGGGGACTGCCGTCCCGGGGCTCCCTTAGCGGCGGCTGCGGTGTCTCCTCCCGCTCTCCGCGCTCCCTCTCTCGCTCAACTTGTCACTTTCCACCAACTCTCCAGCCCAGCGCCCCAGCCCCGACCAATGGTAGGCGCCGGCCCAGGCCGGCGACCCAGCGCCCTCTGCTGCCGCCTCTCAAAGCCCGCACCCTCCCCGACTTCGCAGAAAGTCGCCGCGGCGCCGGAGCACACACCTCTCCTCCCCTCCCCCGCACGCCTCAACCCCTGAGCGGAACCGACCCCGATGCGGGGGAGGGGCCCTCAAGGCTATTTGACAGAAGGGGAAGCCGAGGATCAGGGAGATGTGTCCGGGCTCTCAAACCAGTTCGTGGCTGAATGACTTAGGAGACCCAGATCTAGCAGTCTCAGCTCTGCCACCGTTAGCTGTGTGACCCTGGGTAATAGAACATTTACTGACATCATATAATTTCCCTTTTGATTTCCTTTGGCCCAAGAGTTAAGGGAGGAGAGTCCTTACCCAGATGATGTATGTTTATCCTTTTTGTCTTTAATTTCTAGTTTCATTGCATTGAAATCAATGTCATCTGTACTGCTTCCTTTTGGAGATTTATTAAGGATTTCTCTGTGGTTATTTTTGTCAGTGTCCCATGCTCTCTTGAAAGAAAGTGTTTCTCTGTCTTCAGCATATGAAGATAGAATATTTTATCAGTTTGATCTTTATATTCATTATGTTATTTAGGCCTTCTGTATCTTTGCATATTTTTTTGTACAGTTGCTCTGCCATGAGCCAAGGGAATCATTAAAGTCTTCTACTGAGTATGTTTTTGTCCATTTCTCCTGGTTTAGCTTTATGAAGTTTGCCATTCATAAATACTCACAATGGTTTGGCTTTCCCTGTGGAGACTGCCCTTGATCATATAAAGTGGTGAGTGCCTGGTGTGTTCCATGCCCTGCTTTAGGCTCTGAAGATACAAGAATAACAGGGAACTAGTCAGACTTGCCCTATCAGGGATGGGGAACCTGCAGCCTCAAGACCACATGTGGCCCCCCAGATCCCTAAGTGCGGCCCCTCAACTGAATCCAAACTTCACAGAACAAATCTCTTTATTAAAAGGAGATCACAAAGAAGCCCATAATCTATCAATAATCAAATGGCCACTTACCAAATACCTCCTGTTTGCCTGGTGCTTTATATGCATTTGTTCATAAATTCTCCATTGACACTTAAAAAAATACATTAAAAATTGTATACTACTTTGCTTTTTTACATATATTATCCGCATATTACAGTTTTAGAAATTGAAATGCCAAAAGAGAGTAAATGACTTGTCCATGGTCACACAGACAATGGGCGTCCAAGCCAACACTCAGACTCTTTCTCATGAGAGAGCTAAAAATTCTCAGCCAGAGCCTGGCATATAATAAGCACTCAATAAGTGGTGGTGATGATTATTGCTCCTACAATAGCCTCTAAGAACCCAGCTTTGAGATTTTATAATAAGTAGTCACCTCATAGAGGGCAAGGACTCTGTCTCAGTTTTCTGAGTATCCTGGGTGATTCAGACAGTACCCCGGAACACAATAGGAGTTCAATTAATGAACAAAGATTAGACCACTATTTGGAAAATACTTTTCTCTCTGATTAATTTCTCATTGTATTTGCTGTGGGGGGAGGGTGAGTAGAGGAGAGACAAAATTTCACCTATACTCCTTGGCACCAGGGAAACAGATTGCTGAGACATTAGAAGGGGGGAAAATGTAGCCCAAAGTATGTCCCATCAGGTCATAGACTCTAAACTCCTAGCCCTCTGCCTTCAGGCAGGTGGATGACTAACCCATGTGGGACAAACAATCACTTATTCTTCTCTAAGACTTCAGGGCAGGAGCCTCCCAGCTGCCTTGGTGGCTTTCCCACTTTCTATCACTCTGACCGGAGGTCAAAAAATGATAGACAGGGAGGCCTTGGGTCAACCAGTTCATCACCCAAATAGGTCTGTCCTCCAAGTTTCTCTCCCTGAGACCCATTCAGTCCTGTCTCAATTATCTCCAGTTGCTTGCCTGAGGAACTTACTGCACAAGGTTCTCTTGTTAAGAAACTGTCTTTGGTGGTCGGCCTCAGTATACTGGGGCACAGAAATCAGAGGAAACTCAGTTACACTGCACAGCACTGGGCAGTCCTCACTAGTCTACACTGCAACACACAGTTGCCAGACCAGGGGCTTTCCCGTCCACCCGCCCTGCCTCCAGCCCCCACACCATAACTGCTAGGCCCAGGTATCTTAGGTAACAGACAGCTACCACTGCTGAGTATACAGAACTTAATGGCACTTTTATCAGTACTTAAACCTTCCAGGAACTTAATCACAGAATCATAGACGTGAGGAATGTGAGAGCTGGAAAGGGCCTTGGAAATTAACTTGTACACCCCCCTTAACATTTTATAGAGGAGGAACGTGGAACTCGAGGAGGTGAAACTTCTTGCCCAAGGTCACAAAGCTAGCCAGAGCCAAAACTGGAACTTAGGCCCATGAGTCCAGACCTGGGTAAGGACTCCTTCGATCATCCCAGATTCTTTCAAGTTTAGCTATAGCACACTAGTTCCCAAAGAAAAGTTTAGAAAAGACTCTTCTTGTAAAAAAAAAAAAAAAAAGGAAAGAAAGAAAAGAAAAAGCAAACATTTATGCCAAGTTCAGTAGATGCCAGTGCTAGGAGTACAGGTCGGGGAATAGGATGCCTGGGCCCATGCTTCAGCTTCTGTGGTTTCTGCCGTAGACTGTGGACAAACGTCTTAGTCCCTCCGTGCTTCAGTTTCTCATCTGTAAAATGAGGATGATAATAACAGTACCTACTCCATCCTGTGGTTAATGTTAATTGAGTTAATTCCTATATATTACTTTTATGACAAAGAGTAGGCACTTTAATTAATGTTAGATATTATTATTTACTTACATGACCTTCCTTGTACCATCAAACACACTATGAGGTTGATCTTATCTCATTTTTTACAGACAAATAAACTAAAGAGAAATGAATTTTTAAAACTTGCCCAAAGTCTAAAAATCAAGGCAAAAAAGGCAGGACTCAAGCCCAAGTCAAATCTCTCTCTACACCATACACTACTATCTCACAGCCAAGTGGCAGGTTGTGAGAAAACTAAAGCAATCTAAATGCTCCTCTTGCAAGCCTCTTTTGACCTTGTCTTCTCCTTGGCAAGGCCAGTGGTTGACACCAATGGCTTAAAGAATCCAGGTGAAGCCTCTCTCTTCAGAGGGTCCTGGCTCAAGCTCTGAGGTACCCACCGATGTTCCAGCTGCACAGGGAGGCAGTCAGCTGCCCTATCCTCTCTGACTAGCACATACACAGTTCTGTTTATCATCATTGCAGACACTTAGAAGACATAGCCATGGGTAAGTCATAGTGGGAAAAGGGAAAAAGAGCAGGACAATGACAAATCAGTAAGTCAGGTGCCAAGAGGAGCATAAAAAACAAAACAAAAAACTTTCGTTTTAAAGAGTTGTTGGAGTGAAAGACTCATTTGGGGCCTTTGCTTGATTTACCCAACAAATACAACCATTAATTATTCTTCTTCGAGAAACCATGTAGCCTGGTGGTTATAAGTGACGGCTCAGGAGCCAGAGTACATGGATTCAAATTCTGGCTCTGTTCTTAATAGCTGTGAGACCTTGGGTCTCTGTATTTTGGTTTCCTCATCTGTAAAGAGGCATAATAGTAATATCTACCATCTAGCTTTGTTCTGAATATTAAATTAGGTTAATACCTATAAAGGGTTTATCACAATGCCTGTCACAGAGTAATCAGCCAATATTTATTAGCTGTTATTATTAATGATTAAGAAAATGGACTTTAGCTTAGAGTCCATTAGACAGATCTGACTACATGGCCTGAACAAGTTATTTAACTTCTTTATAATATAATGTTCTCCTCTGTAAAGAGAGAGAGAGAGAGAAAGAATAGAACCAATCATATAAAGTCATTTTTAGTATAAAATAATATATTTTATACCTTGATTATAAAGGTCTCAAAACAGTGTTTGGCATGACACTTATTCAATAAATTGTTATTATTATTCTTTTTGCTTTAAATCCCTATATTATGGGGTGGGAGAGGGGCATAAATTTCATGATCATACAGCCTGAATTTCTATACAATCTTGATTTCAGATATTTTGTTCCATTAGCCTCTTAGGTCTATTTGCCCATGAGTAGAAAAGAACATAAAGAACATGGCTACTATGCTAAATCTGTATCTAATATATAATCCAGCCATTCCACTGCTAGATATTTACCCAAGGGAAATGAAAGCATACGTCCACACAAAGACTTATACATGAAAATTCACAGCAGTTATATTTGTAATGACCAAAAATTGGAAACAACCCAAACATCCATCAACAGGTGAATGAATAAACTCTAGAATTACCATATAATGAAATATAACTCAGCAATAAAAAAGAATAAATTTTTAATATCCATAATAATATAGATGAATATAAAAATAATTATGCTAAGTAAAGGAAGTTAGATTTTTTTAAAAAGAATATATACTAAATGATTCTATTTATATAAAATTCTAGAAAATGCAAACAAATCGGTAGCAACCAAAAACGCATCATTGTTTACCTGGGGCCAGAGAAATGGAAGGATGGATGACAAATGGGCATAAAGATATTTATGGGAGTGATGGATATGTTTATTGTTTTGATTGTGGTGATGTTTCACAGGTATATACATATGTCAAAATTTACTGTAGCAGTCTAGGTCCAATCAGGAGATAGAAACCACACAGTAGATTAAGCAGGAAAAGTTTAATAGAAAGAATTATTAACTATGATAAAACAATAACCATAAAATATAAAGAAACTATTTATGGCACCCTATGGGAGATTACCCAAAGAATGACAAACTTGGTAAGGGTTCAGACCTCATTGGAGAAGGTATGTTTCAACCACTGGATAATGGAGAAGTTTGCTGGTCTCACCAGGCTGAAGCAAGCAATAGGCCACCCTCTGGAGAAATTCAAAGGGAATTTCTTAAGTTTCTTAAATTTCTTGCAGGGGATCAGCAACTAACAGCATTGGCATGCAGTGGGGGTCTGGGCAGTGTTATGGGCAGGAGGGCTTCAGAACTTGTGGACAGTGTGGGGCTTAACAAAGGATGCAGCAGCTCTGTGTGTACCCCTGTCACCCTGGAGGCCACAGGTGGGCTGTGGGGACTTACAGAAGGAGCAGCTGCTCAGTGTGTGACCCTCTATGCCACAGGTGACTGTGTACATGCCACACTGAGGCTTTGGTTTTCATGTTGAGAAAGCTGCAAGAAAGATTACCACCAGGCCAAGTCTAGAAGGTTACAGAGAAATTGAGTTCTAGACCTGTGGCTGAGGCAACCCCCACTGGATGTTCTCACACCCACACCACTTGGCCCCTGCTGGAAATTGCAAAAAGTTTACTCCTCCTGCAATATCCTTCCAGAGTCCTCTCCTAGAAAAGCTCACCTTAAAGGAGAAATGCTTATGGAAATTCCATTGTTTATAACAGAGAATATATTGAAGGGTGAACTCATATCTGAGAGCAATAAATTGATAACTGACATGCTCATCAATATTGTACACTTTAAATATTTTCATTTATTGTATGTCAATTATGCCTCAATAACATTTTCAAAATAATACATGCTGATAGCCAAAGAACTCATTTGAGGAAAAGCACGAAACATAAAAGATAGAGATAAAAAAAATAAGAAAAAAGCAATTTGGTGGGAATAGATTATTTAGGTAGAAGAAAACATGTACACACACACACATACACACATCTCCTACCATTCATACATTCAGAGAGATAAGTAACGATATTGCTTTTATGAAACAAGAATAGAATGCAGTGGGGGTGAGGAAGACGATTCAGAGAACAAAAATAGTCCTGGAAATTAAAAATATTATGGCTGAAATAAAAAGGTCAACACAAGGATTAGAAAAAAATTGGCTAGTCTTGGTGGCTACTGCCTGTAATCCTAGCACTTTGGATGGCCTAGGCAGGAGAATCACTTGAGTCCAGGAGTTCTAGACCAGCCTGAGGAACATAGGGAGGTCTCATCTCTGCAAAAAATAGAAAATTAGCCTGGCATTGTGGCACAAACCTGTAGTCCCAGCTACTCAGGAGGCTGAGGAAAGACGATCGCTTAAGCCCAGGCGTTTGAGGTTGAAGTGAGCTATGATAATGCCACTGCACTCTAGCCCAGGCAATGTCTCAAAAAAAAAAAGAAACAAGCAAACAAAGAAACAAAGAAACAAAGAAAGAAAAGAAAAAATAAGGCAAAGACTCAAAGAGATGGCAATTATGAGGGGAAAAAAAATTGAAGGATCTCTACCAGAGGAAAACATCTAAATAATAAGAGTTACAGAAAAAAGATAATATATCAAATAGAGCGGAGAGAATTAACAAAACAATTAGAGAAAATATGCCTCAACTGAAAGACATGAGTTAACATATTAAAAGGTCCCACTAAAGGCCTGACACAATGGATGAAAATAGACTCTTAGGCCTTATGGAATATCACTGTGAAATTATAGAATATTGGGGACAAAAAGAAGTTCCTAAAAGCTTCCAGAGATTTAAAAAATGAATAAAGATACAGATTACATACAAAGAATCAAGAATCAGAATGACATTTGGTTTTCCTAACAACAGTACCAGAAGTAGAAAAGCTTTGGAGAAAGGCTTTCAAAATTCTGAAGGAAAATTATTTTCTACTTAGAATTCTATACCTAGCTAGACTATAATTTAGAGTGTGGAAAGAACATCTACTGACATTCAAAACCTCAAAACTATCTCTCACGTACCCTGTATCAGTTTCCTATGGTCTCTGTAATAAATTACCACAATCTTGCCGGCTTAAAATGACACAAGTTTATTCTCTTACAGTTTTACAGGCTAGAAGTCTGAACTCAATTTTACTGGGCTAAAGTCAAGGTATCAGCCAAGCTAGGGTTATTTTGGAGGCTCTAGGGGAGAATCTGGTTTTTTCCAGCTTCTAGAGCTTCATCCTTTGCATTTCTTACTCATGGCCCTTTCATCTGTCTTCAAAGTCAGCAGCGTAGCATCTCCAACTCTCTCTCTGCTTCCATCTTCACATCACCTGCTCCCTTATAAGGACACTTGGAATTATTAAATACATAGGGCCCACTTGGATAATCAAGGATGATATCCCCGTCACAAGATCCTTACCTTAATCACATTTGCAAAGTATCTTTTGCTATATAAAATAACATATCCACAGGTTCCACGGGTTAGGATATGGATATCTCAGCCTGTCATACACCCCTTCTAAGGAAACTATAGAAGGATATTCTAACTATTCAAGAAAATAACCCTCCCCCCCAAAAAAGAACACATGGAATCTAAGAAAAAGATTGAAGAGAATTCCCAAAATGATAATGAAGGCAGGTTCCAGGAAGGAAGCTGAATAATTGATTAGGGAGAATTAGCCAAGAATAGAACAAGTCTAAGGCTCTGGAACAGAAGTCACCATTGGATAGACTCCTAGATGGGTTTAGGCCTGAGAGAGACTTTCACTTTTAAGGAAGAGTTTTGGGATAAATTGGTGATGAGCATATAGAAAACTAAATAAACACAACACAAGATAATTATTAACTCCATGGAATAAAAAAAGTTGTACAAAAAAGACAAAAATAAACTTAGTATATTACATGCCTTAGCTGCAGATAGAGATTGCATAGACATACTATTGCAACCACGAATCTAATCAAAATTATGATTTAATTATGATGGGAGAACAGAAGAATGGGAAGCATATGGTGATGGTGGTAGTGGTTGGGAAAGAGAGCTCATATCTAACAGTGGAAAGTCAAGAGATCATGTCTACCACTGAAATATCAAGATGTAGTTATGTATTATTTAAAGTCATGAAGATAAATAGTGAAGGAAAGAATTGAAATCAAGAAATAGGTGTGGGAAAGGGGGCTGGATTATGAGGGGTACCAGCATCACTGAGAAGTTCAACGGTGGCCCTCCTGTCAGCCAGAGCTGATAGTAGGAAATGCTGTTATAAAACTGGGATTGCTCATAGTAATGAGGATGACAATATCCCAAAATATAGGCCAAGTAGAAGTAATTTACTAAAAAAGCAGCATGGACACTATCATTGTAATGAGTAGTGAGGCTGGTGGGGCAGCCAGAGTAGCCTGGAATTGGTTCATGGAACACAGCATCCCTAGAGACAATATATATGGACATGTGGACAGCCAACAAGAGCATTGTTCAAACCATTTGGCCAAAAGAAATCAAGGAGGTAGAGGACAGCTTCCCCAGTAAAAAAATCATGGTGCCTTACTGGTTCTAGGCCAGGAACACTTTTCTGACCCAGAAAACACTGACTAAATGAGAAGTTGGATCCTCAGGGAGAAAGTCCTCACAATACAGAAAATACATAAAGGAAGGAGCTCTTCAGCAGAACCAAGCTGTGGTGCAAGTTGTGGTCCAAGCGGGTGCTTTGGACCCAGGAGACCCTATGTTACTGGAGGATGTCTGTTGTGGGGAAAAATGTTGTGCAGAGTGAAAGGCAACATTCAATAGGAGAATCACAGGACAGACCTCTAGAGTTCTGTGTGACCATGACCTGTGTGGTAGAGAATTACTCACCATTCAAAAAAGCAGTATCCCCGCCAGGCATGGTGGCTCACGTCTGTAATCCCAGCACTTTGTGAGGCCAAGGCAAGGGGTTCACTTGCTGCAAGGAGTTCGAGACCAGCCTGGGCAACATAGTGAGACCCCTGTCTCTACAAAAAATAAGAATAAAAAAAATTGGTCGGGTATGGTGGCACATGCCTGTACTCCCAGCTACTTGGGAGGTTGAAGCAGAAGGGAGGATGGCTTGAGCTCAGGAGTTTGAGGTAGAAGTGAGCTGTGATTGTGCCACTGCACTCCAGCCTGAGCAACAGAGCAAGACCCTCTCTAAAAAAACCAAACCAAACCAAACCAAACAAACAAACAAAAAAACCCCAGCATTCCCTGATGATGGTTAGGGCCAATTACTCTTGCCAGGATGGTAATTCTTTTTTTGGCTATTGGCCTCTTGGCATGAGGAATCTGAAGTAACTGGACAGCAGCCATAGCTTTCAAATGTGACGGGAGTCTTGTTGCAAGCTTAGAGGACGAGTTCATTCTATGGGAGCAGAGTCCAAGGTTGTGAGGAGGGGAAGTACAAATTCCCTATGTGCTGTACTTAAGAGATAAATGCGGTTGAAATACAAAAGCACAGGTTGAAAGCAAAAGCATTTAAAAAAAAATACACCACACAAACAGCAATTATTTAAAAAAATTTGTATGGCACTATCATCAGACAAAATAGTCTTCAAAACCAAGAGTAAAGAGTCAATTCATCTAGATCACATAAAAATCCTAAATTGTTTTATGTTTATATGTATGTTCCCAATAACAGCTTGAATGCATATGGGAAGCAAAAATTAACAAAATTAAGGGGAGACTAGAAAATGGACAATCATAGTTGGAGACTTGAGTACTTCTCTTTTAGTAATATAGAGAAAGAATGTAGAAAACCCGTAAGGATATGGAAGGCATGAACACTGTCAACCAACTTGATTTAGTAGATGTTTATGAAACACTATATCCAACAACTGAAGAATACATTCTTCTTAAGCACTTACAGAATATACATCAAGATAGACTATATGCTAAGCAAAAAAACAAGTCTCAATAAATCTCAATTGAAATCAGATACAGTATATTCTCTGACCACAAGTCAAGTAAATTAGAAATCAGTAACAAAAGGATATGTAGAAAATCCATACAACATTTGGAAATCAATCAACATTTTAATAACCTTGGAATCAAAGGAGAGTTCACAAGAAAAATTAGAAAATATGTTAAACTGAATGATAAGGCAAACACAAAATATTAAAATTTGGAGGATATAGCTGAAGTGGTATGAAGAGGAAATTCATAATTTTAAATGTTTATACTAGAAAACAAGAAAAATCTAAAATGATGATTTAAGCATCCACATTAGCAAACTTGAAAAAAAAAAGAGCAAAGTAAACCCTAAGTAAGAAGAGGAAAGTAACAAGGATAAGAAAAAAAATTAATGAAATAGAAAATAAGTAAATAATAAATAAGAATCAATAAAGCCAAAAGTTTGTTTTGAAAATATTAATACAGTTGGGTAAACCCTTAGTGATATTGATCAAGAAAAATAAGAGAGAAAAATCTCACAAATTACCAACATCAAAAATGAAAGAGACTGTAACCACAGGTTGTACAGATAATAGAGGACAATAAAGGACTATTATGAACAACTCCATGCCAACACATAAAGTTGTAGACAAAATAGACAAATTCCTTGAAAAACGCAACTTATCACAACAGACAGAAGAATAAATAGAAGATCCAAATAGAAGACCTACAGGGTCATAGAGGGCATCTAGCGGTGGGGTGGTAGATCTAGGTACCCACAGGGGCAATGTAGGGAACGTATATGCCTGAGGCCAGCCCGGTGGGACCTTGGTAAACTGGAATATGATTTAGATCCAGTTGAGCACCATTCTGTGGGATACAAAAGAAAATTGAAATCTTAATTTAAAACCTTTCCACAAAAACAAAAAACCAAACTCCTAACCCAGATGACTTTTCAGGAGAATTATATCAAACATTTAAGGAAGAAATAATTCCAATATTATACAAACTCATTTACAGAAGAGAGGAGGAGGGAGCACTTCCTCATTCATTGTATAAGCTACCATGGCCCAGATACCAAAACATGATGATAAAAGACATTTCAAGAAAAGAAATAGTCAAACCAATATCGCTCATGAACTAGACAGAAAACTTTTTAACAAAATATTAGTGAATTAAGTCCAGCAATATAAAAAGAATAATATATTATATGACCAAGTTGGGTTCGTCCCAGTAATGCAAGGTTGCTTTGACATTCTAAAATTAATCAATGTAATTCACAAATCCAATCAATGTAATTAATAGATTTTTTAAAAATCATCTAATGAACTCAATAGTTGCAGAAAAAGCACTTGAAAAAATTCCTAACATCCATTTATGATTTTTTTTAAAGTTGTCATAAAACTAGAAATAAAAGTTCCTCAATCTGGTAAAAAAGCATCTAGGGAAAACCTAGGGTTAACATCATAATTAATGGCAAAATATTAAACATGTTCCCCCAGTGTGGGAGACAAGGCAAAGGAGGTACACGTTTACCATTTCTATTCAATATCACACTGGAGGTACTAGCCATGTCGTGCATAAGGCAAGAAAGAGAAATGAAAGGCATACATATTGGGAAAGAAGTAAAATTGTCTTTATTTGGAGGTAACAAGATGGCAGATATAGGCAACCCAAAAGTATCAACACAACAACAATTTTTAAAACCCTTCTACTAAATTTGACAAGTGAATTCAGCAACGTCTCAGGATAAATGGCCAATATATAAAAATCCATTGCATGTCTATATATTAGCAATAAATAATTGGAAATCAAATTTTAAAATAAATTCCATTTAGAATAGCACCCAAAAAAACCATAAAGAGCCTACAAATAAATTTGATAAAAGAAATAAAAAGATCCCTGAGCTGAAAAACTATAAAACATTATTGAAAGAAATAAAGAAGATCTAAACAGGTGGAGAGCTGTATCATGCATATGGATTGAAAGACGCAATACTATAAGTATGTCATAAAGGCAGGAAAATATATCAATGGAACAGAATACAGAGTCAAAAAATAGGATCACACATATGCAGACAATTGATTTTTCTACAAAGGCACCAGGGTAACTCAATGAAAAAAGGAAAGTCTAACAAATGGCACTGAAACAACTGGGAAAAAAGTGAATCTTGATCTGTACTTTATGAAGTATCATAAAGAAAAATTAACTTGAGATAAACAAAGGCTTAAATATAAAAGATGAAATTATAAAGCTTGTGTTTTAATAGACCAAAATATAGATGAACACTTTTGTAACTGGGGCTAGGTAAAATAAAAAATGGACAAATTGGAATTTAGCAAAATTAAAACCATCTGCTCATCAAAAAACACATTTAGAAAATGAAAAAACAAGCCACAGACTGAGAGAATATATTAACTATATAGATAGATTTGACATAGTGCATGTCTAGATTGTATAAAGAACTCCTAAAATCAATAATAAAATGACAAGCAACTCAATTTTCTAAATGAGCAAAGATTTGGACAGACAGTTCATGAAAGAGAATATATGAATGTAAATGGCCAAGAAACTCACAAAAAAATGCTCAATGTCATTAGTCATCAGGGAAATGCAAATTAAAATCACAATGAGCAACCACTACATATCCACTAGAATGGTTAAAATTAAAGAGACTAAAACACCAAATATTGGACAAGATGGAGAGCCACTGGGTTTTTCATATATTACTAGTGAGAGTGAAAAATGTTACAACCACTGTGGTAAACTTTGAAGGTTTCTTATAAGGCTAAATATATACCTACCTTATGACCCGACAATTTCACTCTGAAATATTTACCCAAAGGAAACAAAAATATATGTAAACTTAAAGATTTGTACACGAAGTTCATTGTATCTTTATTCATAATAGCAAAACACTGGAAACAACCCAAATGTCCAACAACAATAAATAAAATGTGGTATATTCAACTCATGGAATACTACTCACTAATAAAAAGGAACAAACTACTAATGCATGCAACATCATAGTGAATCTCAAAAACATTATGCTCAGAGGAAGAAGTCAAACACAAAAGAGTACTTATGCTATGATTTTATTTTTATGAATTTCAAGAACAGATAAAACTCATTTGTGGTTAGAAATTTTATTAATGATTGACCCGAGAGGGGGAGACAGATAGATTGGAGATGAACAGGAGGGAAATTTCCCAGGTGATGGGAATGCTATATATCATAACTGGGTGGTAGTTACATTTTCCAAAACTTATTAAACTGTACATTATAAGATATGTGCATTTTATGGTACATTTTTATACTTCAAAATTTTCTTAAAAATTCACAGCAGAAAACAAATGAGAAAGACTTGGAGAGTAGGCAAGCGCCCAGAGCTAAGTCAAATTCAAATCATTGCTTTCCAGATTTAAACTACTTCAGAAAATTCCCCAGATTGTTAAAGCCCACCCTATGGCAGAAAAGACTAACTACAGTGTTCTCTCCAGAATCTCTAGGTTGATCCCAGCTCCACTGCAGGGTAGCTCACTCTCTTAACCTCCTGAGGGAGGCTCACAAGTATAATAAATGAAAACTTTGTAGAATTCCAAAAGCTTAAAACTAACAATGGGTCATAGAGGGCATTTTGGCGTGGGGTGGCAGACCTAGGTAGATCTAGGGGTGGTAGATCTAGTAGCAAGGTAGGGAACGTAAATGCCTGAGGCCAGCCCAGTGGGACCTTGGTAAACTGGAACATAATTTAGATCCAGTGTAGCACCATCCTGTGGGATGCAGGCCAGTATTCCCAGCTTTTCCATTTTTAAGAGTAACTGGAAATTCAAATTTCTTACATGAAATCTTCCAACTTTTAAGTGGTATCAAGGATATGAAAATTATGTAGAATTACGTAGAAAAAGGACATAGAAAATATAGGAGAAAACTTTTGTGATCTTGGAGTAGGCAAATATTTCTTAATTAACAATACCAAAGGCATAATCCATAAAAGAACAAATTGATACATTTGACATTATCAAAATTAAAAACTCTTGCTCTTCAAAGGACACTGCCAAGAGAATGAAAAGAAAAGCCACAGACTGGGAGAGAATATGTGTAAGTCATTTATCCGATAAGAGACTTGTAACCAGAATATATAAAGAACATTCAAAAACTCAACAATAAGAAAACAAACTATAGAAATGAGCGAAACCCTCAGATACATCACAAAAGAAGATATACAAATAAACACATGAAAGGATTCTCAACATCATTAGTCATTAAGAAACTTCAAATTAAAACCATAGTAAGGTACCACTTCCTACATATTGGAATGGAAATTAAAAAGACTGCTCATCCAAGTGTTGGCAAGAACGGAGGAGACTGGAACTCTCATATACCACTGTCGGGAATGTAGAATGGTACAACTTTGGGAAACATTTTGGGAGTTTCTTAAAAAGTTAAACATACACCTACCACTTGATCCAGCTGTACCACTCATAGGCTTTTGCCCCAGAGAAATGAAAGCATGTGTTCATACAAAGACTTATACATGAATGGTCACGGCAACTGCATTTGTCATAGCCCCAGTGTGGAACAAGCCAAGTGTCCATCAACAGGTGAATGAATAAACAAACAATGGTACGTCCATACAGTGGGACACTACACAGCAGCCTAAAGAAATGAATTAACAATACACACTACAACATGGATAGATAGCAAAATAGTTAAGCTGCCTAAAAAACGCCAGACACGGCCGGGCATGGTGGCTCATGCCTGTAATCCTAGCACTCTGGGAGGCCGAGGCAGGAGGATCACTGGAGGTCAGGAGTTCGAAACCAGCCTGAGCAAGAGCAAGACCCCGTCTCTACTAAAAATAGAAAAATTAGCTGAACATCATGGCACGTGCCTGTAGTCCCAGCTACTCAGGAGGCTGAGGCAGGAGGATCGCTTGAGCCCAGGAGTTTGAGGTTGCTGAGAGCTAGGCTGATGCCACAGCACTCTAGCCCGGGCAACAGAGTGAGACTCTGTCTCAAAAAAAAAAAAAAAAAAGCCAGACAAAAAGAAAAGTGCATCCTGTATGATTCCATTTATATAAAATTCCAGGAATGCAAACAAATGTATAGTGAAAGAAAGCAGATCCGTTGTCATGTGGGGGCAAGGACCAGAGACACAAGGATGGGTTACAAAAGGGAATGAGGAAACTTTTGGAGGTGATAGATATGTTCATTATCCTGATTGTGGTGATGGTTTTCATGGATGTGTTTATGTGTCAAAATGTATCACATTGTGCACGTAAAAATATGTGTGCTTTATGTTGTGTCAGCTACATCTCAATAACCTGTTTTATTAAGAAAGAAAAAAAAATGTATCTATTCCCAACCAAACACCACTGAGCTAAACACAGCCCTCGAAATGCCAACTTGCCACCTCTGCTCCCGGGCTTCTCCCTTTTAAGAGTTAAGAAAACGGAGATCTAGAGAGATAAAGTAACTTGCCGGGGTCAGATTCTATTTGTATACTCTGTATTTAAATTCTTCATGAGAAAAGGCCAAAGCAATGTTTTTGTTGCTGTTGTTGTTGACGATAATGATAATTTAAATGAATTATAGCCCCTTACCTATTTTAAGAATTGCTTTCACAATGGAAAATAGAACTAAAAATTGGAAAATCTGGTCTGAATCTCTACTCCATCAGCAATTAGCCCTATGACTCTGAGCAGTTTCCTTAAAATTTGCAGAATCCCAGTTTCTTTATCTCTACCCAAGTTAGGAATATCTACCTCATAAAGACTTCTTGAGGATTAAATACAATAGGATCTGCTCAAGCAAATTTTCAATAAATATTAGTTGGGTGAATCTAATCTGTGAGATAGATAGGTAGAATATGTATTATAAATTGATAGACAGTATTAACAAGCTAAGGATGAGAAAAATTAAGGGCTTGCCCTGGATCATGCAGTTAGGAAAGGTAGAGTTGGCATACCCAGTCTCCCAACTCCCAGCCCAGTGTTCTGTTATAAAAAAGACACCACTGAGGCTCCTGGGAAAACAGCCTCTAGGTTGGGAGTGGGGTTCTTCTTTTCTCAAAGAGTCACGTATTTAGGGGTTCTCAAAATGGCAGCCTGTGGCCATATTTGGCCTCCTGAAGTATTTAGACTCTGAATTTATAGCATTTTAAGAAATCTAAACCAGTGTTTAAAATTTGAGAGACTTCACATAAAAATCTGAATTTCCTGCTTGTTTTGCAAAAAATTAACAGATCTGGCAACACTGACCCCTCACTGAGGAAGGGCCGTGGAGAGCCCTGTCAGATGAGGCCGGTCCCCTCAGATCCTCAAGGGGGAAACAGGGTTTCCTCACACCCTGACACCAGGCCTGCCACACTCATTACAACAGGAGTGTGGCCCCTGCAGGCGTCGATACTCATGACTCACATTTCCCACCATTCTGCCTCACGCAGTTAACCTTCGTTTCCAGAGGACCAACCGTGTTTACAATTTCTCATCTAGAAATAATGATTAGCTGTGTTGATATTCGGCCAGCCATTCAACAGAACTGACCCCCTTTAGGCCACATGTGTGAGCAGTTTCTACACACACCAATGGAAGCCGAGAGCTGGCAATCTCCCAGCATATGAGAGCAATGTAGATATGCAATCTGGATTTATTTCGGACACCAAAGTGGATCTATTTTGGAGGTCTTGACTCTCAAATATTCCAACTTGACATTCTACCTTGATCAAATTTACCTGACAGCTGCCCTGTTTCCGTGGACCTGTGCTCCAATAGCCATTATTTTTAAATAATTTCATCACCGCATTAAATTTCCTAAGGAAACTTAGAGATGTAAAAACTAGTGCTGCCCAAGACTCGAGATAGCTCCACATTCAACCTTAAATAAGCCCATGAAGTAAACACACAAAACATAGGAAGAGAGAGGGAAAAACCAACAGTGATAACACACAAATGTTATTTTTATTTGAGAAACCTACCAAACTGCCTACAATTAGTGGATACGGATCACTTTTTTGGCTCTGAGATAGTTCCTCACAGCACACAAATGTAAGTTAAAGCGTATGCGTGAGACCTTGGAGTACATCTGCTCTTGATCCTTTGTTGACACAAAATATTTTTCCTCTTTCAACCTAAACATCAAATCAGGAAGCCAGCAAAGAAACTATATAGTATTCTGCAATCTAAAAACATGTTTGAAAACCAAAATCTAGAAACAGATACAACTTCTTATTTGTCTCTCCTCTTTAACTACAAAATACAAAGAATAACTAGAAGTGTTAAGTATTCTGATTACACTGGGTTTTGCCACTATAAAACATAAGTTATTATAAGAATAATGGTTATTTACAGCTATGAAGGGCCACTTATGGGAGGAGAATCAGCTGATCCTCTGTATGTCTATGGTTTATTTTGTTTTGTTTTGCTTTGTTTTGTTAAACAGTACAATGCTTGTGGTTAATATTTTTGTGGATTTCATTCCCCTAGAGAAAATGCATTATATGCAACCCATTTCCTATTATTATTTTTTAATAATAGCATTAAAGATATATTTTCTGGTGTGATTTGTAAACACTGTCAAGCCAAGAAGGAAGCACTCCAAAAACCAACAATCATTTTAAGGAAATATGTTATAAATTTTAAATAATAAACAGAGGTACCACCAGACCCAAGGCAGAAGTTGGTATCAGGGTGCAGAAATGTTCCTGTTTTCCTTTTCTTGTCTTACTTGAGCATACCATTGACTCCAGACTTTCTTATCTCTCTAATAAATGCCAGATTTTATTGACACATTTCATCTGCTTTTTGCCATAGACACCAAAAACTCTGGAATGTGGGGATCTCTTTTCCAGCCACCATTAGCTCCACACATTTGCAGAGAGATCGCTATTATAATTCTCCCAGGCTCTTGACTTTGTTTTAAAAACACAGTCCCATTACACACACGATACATCTGTTTTCCTCTCAGAAGAGAAGCATTCTTGATTACTCTGCCTTTCCCCTCAGAAAAATGTACTACACACAGATGACACAAATCTTTTGATCAACAAACTTCCAAAGAGATACAGATTTGTTCTCCATCAGCAAGGAAGCTGCACTCAATTTTTTTTTCTTTGCTACAGTTGAAAAAAAAGGAGGGGGTGTGGAGGGAATCCTAAAATACTACGATAGAGAGGACTTCTTTTAGGGAAAAGAGTAGAAAAACATTTGCAGGATCACCCCAGGAAGTTGAACAGAAATTGATCCCCAAAATTTATGCACAAAGCACCACACTTTGAGCAGAGAGCACTTTGGACTTTTCCTCTTGGAGGCTGTATCCTTTTGGGGTTTTTTTTGTTTTTTGTTTTTGTAATTTCACTGAACTCTAGATTCATAACAACATTAGGCGTGTATTGTCGCTACAGGGTTTTTCATCTCTGTATAACTTTGCAGACTACCTCAAAGAATCCCTGGGCGAGAAGGAATTATTTGCATTCCTGTTTACAGCTGAAGAAACTGAAGAAGAGAAGCAAAGAGTTTCCCACTGAGATACAGAAAAAGTCTGTTTGAGGGGCTCAGTCTTCAGGGTTTCAGAGTTCAAACGCCCACTCAGAACACTACAACAGGGAAACAGACAATCTCGTAAATCTAGCATGAAATGCTGGATTTTGTTATTCTCTCTATGTAATGCAATCAAGCATATTTGCGTGGGCAGGCACAGCAGCAACAGAAAAATGTGGTCAGAGGGTAGCTCCATCCCAAATAGTCTTTATTATACATAACTGAATATGATATAAGAAATTCAGTCATTCTCTCCCACCACAAACATTAGTCAAACCCTTGGTGCCAGATACATCTAAATCCTTCCATTTTATAGGGTATTTGATAGCGGCTCGTTCTCACAATCTAAAAAAGAAATCATTTGGGTACCGTTGAACTATGGACTGAATTCCTTTTGGAAGATGTGACTTTAGTATAGACAGCAAAAACATTTTGTTCACTAAAAAGAGCTATGCTACTTGGGCATCTAAGTTTACCAAAATTCTCAGTTATAATATAGGAATTTTATTTCATGTGCAGAAAAACCCTATAGTGGTGACTTCTTAATGCCACCAGAGGCCACCAAGAGTAATAGATGCACAGTTAGTTGGAAGGCCAGGATAACCTGCTTCTAGTCCTGGTAAGTATAATAGTAGTCATGGTACCCACAATTTAGTGACCACTCTATGTGCACTTTCTGAATTAATCCATACAACAATTCTTTGAGTTCAGTATTATTGCCTCCATTTTACAGATGAGAAAATTTAAGCTTGGAAGGGCAAAGTAAGTCACTAATGATTACATTTAGTGTGAGTGTGGTTAACAAATAGTTTTTTGGAATCCAGGAGTCTTGCGAATCTGAAAAACATTTACAAGTTTACCTGATTTGCTTAGGACTCAGAAGTTTCCTGGGAAGTGGGAATTTGAGTGCAAACCAGGATGGTTGGTCACTGTATGAACAGTATGACCTTAAAAAAAAGTACTTCCCATCTCTGGACAACAGAGGAATTTGGACCAGAATTCTAAGTTTCTGTGGAGTGCTGAAGTCTGGTTTCCCTCTCTGCAAAATGACACAGGGTCATCTAATAATGACTCAAGGAATCTGTAGTGTCATTTTTGCTCTTTCCTTCTTTATGGCAGCAATTTATACCAGAGTTCTCCTGTTTTCTTCTGGATAACACCCTCTGACTAAACCTACACAGAATCAACACAGTTACATCAGAACTCTCATAGCGACAGCTGTCCACTGACAGGCCTGAGCATGATAACCTCCATTTGCACCTGCCTTGATATTTTCAGGGGCACTTCACACTTAGCACATCCCCTCAACCCCTCTCAGCCTCTGTTTCCCCATCAAAATGGGGATGATAAATAATAGCATCCCACAGAGTTAGTAGGAATCAAGGGAGACCAAAAATACAAAGGTGCTTCTGTAAACTGCAGAGAAATATAAAAATGTTTTTTCCTTATGGCATATTTTATCTTCAAAACACCACTGGGATGCAGAGCCTGCATTACTAGACCCATTTTATAGATGAGGAGATGAAGGTTGGAGGAGCCTAAGAGATGAGCTTGAAGTCACACAGATGTTACAAAGAAAAGTCTACTACTCATCCTTTTATTTACTCATTCATGCCTTCATTCACCCAACACACAGTCTTTGAGCAACTACCATGTGCCAAACACTTGTGCCGAGTACTGGGGATGCAATGGGTGAACAAAAGCACGGTCCTTGCTTTGGGGAGCTTGCAGTCCTGGAAGTCAGAATGGGACCAGATGTGGCAGAGATTGTTAGGTGACCTCCTTTCTTCCGTGGTAATAGTTTCTGGCTGGAATGTGGCTGCCCAGCCAGGGACTACACTTCCCAGACCTCTTTGTATCTAGGTGTGGTCACGGAACTAAGTGCTCACCGAGTGAGGTATGCCTCTTCCACTGCCCTCTAAAACCGCCCCCTTCCTGGTGGCTGTAATAGCACAACCACAGCTGCCTTCTAAATGTAATTAGCAGTCTTAGAAGTCACACATTGAGGATGGCCAAGCTGCCTTCAGCCTAGTTCCCTGAGTAACTGTGGAGTAGAACCACCTGCCAGCCTGAAACACTCACTGCAGAATGTTACAGGAGAAACAGCATCAATATTCTTTAAGTCACCCTATATTGGTGTCTCTTTGCAATAGCAGCTACTGTTACCGCAACTAACACAAATTACACTGTTGCGGGGTTAGAACATACCTCATGCAGTCAACCAAAAGTTAGGAGTAGAAAAGCCTTTGCTGCTCAACATGAAGAAACCATCTATACTGCCTGTATTCTTTTCCTGTTTTTGCCATAACAAATTTGGTGGCTTACAACAGCACCAATTAATTATTTTATAGCTCTGGAGGTCAGAAGTACAAAGTAAGTCATCAGGGCTATGTTACTTCTGGAGGATCTAGAAGAGAATCTGTTTCCATGCCTTTTCCAGCTTCTAGAGGCTGCCCCATTCCTTGGTTCATGGTCTCTACAGACCTCTGCTTCCATTGTCTTGTCCCCTTTTCTGACTCTGACACTCCTCCTTCCTCTTATAAGAACCCATGTGATCGTATTGGGCCCACTCCCTGGATAATCTTCCCATCTCAAGAGCCTTAACTTAATCACATCGGCAAAGTCCCTTTTGCCATTTAGCATATTTATAGGTTTCAGGGATTAGAATGTAGACATCTTTGGGGGGAGGTCATTATTCTAATTACCATAGTGCCCACGAACCCTATGGTGCTGACTTTCTTTCGTATTTATGGCTTGTCCTAGTCACACACTTCATTCTTCATGGATCAAGGGAAAGAGTGTGGGCACCAACAAAATTTTAGTGGACAGATTGCCTGAAGCTCTTATAATAATAATCTCTAAACCCTGGGTAGGTAATTCAGCAGCAGCTGAGTCCTTCTTTCTTTGTTCTATAATATTAATAATAAAAATAATTTTTAAAAAAACTTCTACCATGTAGAGTGTTATGTACAAGCACTTTGCTTAGTTTTTTATATACATTATTTCATTTCATTCTCACCATTACCCTATGAGTTAAGTATCATAGCCCCTTTTTGCAAATGAGACAATAGAAGGTAAGTAATTCACCCAATATCACACAGCAGAGAAAGAATTTGATGCCAGGCTGCCTTAGCCCAAAGCCCATGCTCTTAAACTCTATATTCTACCAAATTCTGCAGCCATTTCCACTTTACCCCCTTAATTTAGGCCCCCTGCACTACTGCTGGAATTGCTGTAGTCCCCTCCTCACAGTTTTGCCTCCTCTCTGTCCCTGCTTCCACCCACACCTGCACTGGCACCTGACTACGCTTCCTCCCTTACCACGACCAGGCCTCTCCCCACTCAAAACACTTAGCAGTTCACCACTGCCTCCTGAACTCCTGTTCCAGGCCTTGAAGGCCTCCACCAATCTGGCCCTACCATGCCCCATATGAACATTGTGTGTCAGCCACACAAGTCCCTTGGCCACCTTCTTAAACATACATTGAGTATCCTCGTCTCTGCTATGTGCACATGCCACACCCTCTGCCTGAGATGCCCTCTCTGACAACTGAAATAATGACACTCATTCAAGACCCACCTCAGCTTCCATCCATCTTCTCTAGAAAGCTTCCCTGACCACCCCACCAGTAATATGGCGTTTCCCCAGAACCCCCATAGTGCTATTACTCATTCATGCATGCACGCATGGGCACTTAAGAAATATTTACTTGATGTCTACTATATTAGTTTTAGAAACTAATGATACAGAAATCAAACAAACACACTCTCCCACTCACATGCACACACAGTCCAGCCCTCAGAGAGCCCAGACTTTGTTTATTAAGTTATGAGTATCCACCTGTATCTAACCCAGGTACTATGTTCACCTCCACATTCTTGTCCCAGCCAGAACTTAACCTAGCATAGACTGTTGAAGGTGGAACATTGTATTTCAAGGCTCTGGATCTCTTCTTATTTTAGCCAAAATTCAAGACGCTTCCTGGTCATCAAGAAACAGGAAATTCATTCTATACATCAAGGTTGGAGATGGAAATTAGAAGAATAAGATACAGGAATCACTCAAATTGGAGGACAACATGAGCAAATTAATTAAAATATTTATAAGAGAAAAAGGAAAACTAATTCTTTATGGTGTTTAATTATCTAATCTCTTACATGGGCAAAGTTATTTATATTCTTTTCTAATTCACAGAAGGATTTTGAGGATCAAATGAGACATAGATGTGAGAGGTCTTTCAGAAACAGGTAAAGGCGGGGTGCAGAGACTCACACCTGTAATTCTAGCACTTTGGGAGGCTGAGGCAGGAGGATCACTTGAGGCCAGGAGTTACAGACCAACCCGAGCAACCCAGTAAGACCCAATCTCTACAAAAAATAAAAAATGAGCCTGGAGTGGTGGTGCAGTTTCAGCTACTTTGGAGGCCGAGGCAGGAGGATCATTTAAACCCAGGCTTCCAGGGTTGCAGTGAGCTGTGATTGTACCACTGACCTCCAGCCTAGGGGACAGTGTCAGACCTTGTCTCAAAAAAAAAAAAAAAAAGGGCAGGGAGTAAAGGACTCTACAAAGTTATATGCTAGGTATGCTTATGGACATGAACATAGAGGACACAAATGCATTTCATCTAGCCCAATGCTCTCACTTTACAAATGAGAAAATGAGAAGCCAGAGTTAGTGAATTGCCCAGAAGCAAATGGCCAAGAAGCCAGATGAAAACTCAAATCCCTTGACATTCAGTTCAGTGCTCCTGAATCACGGGGATTGCCTTACTTTAGGATCCCCCAGAAGTGGACTCTGTGACAAGGATTTGAGTGCAAGTGGCTTATTTGAGAGCTTATTCCAGGGAACACTGGTTGGGCGGTGGGAAGCAAGACAGTGAAGAGAAGAAGACAATGAAGCAAGTTTCCACCAACTGGAGTGTCATCCTGCTGGGGAACTCTGCAAAACAGCAGGGATCACGCACCCCACACTTATCCCACCCAAGGGGCAAGAAGCCAGGGTATTTATCCCATCAGTCATCGGGTGTCAGCTGCCAGGGGAAGTGATAATTCCCCCATCACTTCCAGCCTGCAGGTGGAATGGGCTCCAGTGACCAGAGAATGCCCTTATGCACAGACTCATGGGAGGTTAGTCCAGAGTGCCCGACAGTGGTATAAGCTGAGGGGACACTGGCTGGTACTGAGAGCATTGCCACCAGTGAGGCGGAACTCAGGATGAGAGAAGACATCTGGATCCTTTGCTGAATCACTCTGTAATAGAAAGTTCTTCCTAACATCAACTTCCTATCTCTTTCTCTAATGCTTATGCTCTGGATCAAGCTTCTTTGGGGCCAAAAAGGAATAAATCTAATTCCCTGGATTTTAGATCTTTCACTATCATGGTAATGGGAAGGACATAAACTAAGGAGCCAGCTCTGCCACTATCAAGTGATCTTGGACAAGTTTCTTCCCTTAAAAAGAAAATAAGAGAATAAAAAGTACTATATGTCAGGGTTGGTGTGAAGATTAACTGAGACTATGTAGGTAAAACTCTAGCCCAGTGTCCAGCACATGGAAGGCTCCCACAATGGTGAATTCCCTTCCAGTGCCTAGTCAGAAACTTCAAGTTCTGCTCCTGCTTGTCAATACAAGGCTTAAATATGACGTTCAGAGACAGGGTTTCCAGGAGCAAGGTGGCAGAATAGAAACCTCCAGTGATGCTGCTCCACACAAACACTAAATTCAAAAACTATCCACGCAAGCAAGCACCTTCAGAAGAACCAAAAATCAGGTGAGCAATCATACCACCTGGTTTTAACATTATATCAAGGAAAAAGACACTGAAGAGGGCAGAACAGACAATCTTGCATTGCCTACGCACCCCCTCCCCATCCTCCAGCAGTGCTATGCCAGCAGGCTGAATGGAGAGAGAATTTGTGTGCCCAGGGAAGGGAGAACAAAGTGATTGTGGGAATTTGCATTGCAACTCGGGGCCGCCCTGGCACAGGGGAACACAGCAGAGAGCAGAATGCTGCTGGTGCCCACAGAGGAAGAATTTAGACCAGCCCAGCCAGAGAGAAATCCTCTGCCCTGAAACCTGAGTTCCAGCTAGCCCCACTACTGACTGACAAAAAGCAGCCTGGGTCCCGGGCTAAATTTATAAGGCAGTCAGGCCACAAAGGCTGCAGTCCTTGGGCAATTCCTGTGGCTGTGCTGGCTTGCAGCCAGCAGACTTGGGGTGCATGTGACCCAGTGAGACACCAAAGGTGGTGGCCAAGCTAGTGCCTGTATCACCCCTCCACCAACTACAGGCAGCACAGCTCAGGGAGACTTCCTCCATGAAGAAGACTGGGGACAGGGAAGAATTCAGAGGACTTTGTTTTGCAACTTGGGTGCCAGCTCAGCCACAGTAAAATAAAGGAACAAGCAGACTCCTGAAGTCTGTGGGTCCAGACCTCAGTTCCTGGATGGCATTTCTGGACCCACCCTGGGCCAGAAGGAAACATGCTTCCCTGAAGGGAAGGACTCTGTTCTGGCAAGACTCACCACCTGCTGACTAAAGAGCCCTTGGGCTTTGAATAAACATCAGAGGTAGCCAGGCAACAGTCACCACAGGCTTTGGGTGAGACTGGGCTGGTCAGGTGTGACCTGGCACTGGTGGCCACAAGGGAGTGCCCATGTCACTCCTCTCCCAACTCCAGCAGCCCAACACAGAGAGTGAGGGAAGAGAGTGAGAGAATTTGCCTGGTAATCCAGGGAATTCTCCCATATCTTACCCAAGTTCACCAAGGCAATACCACCAGGAGTCTTCCAGAGTCAACAGCATTACTGGGCTTGAGGTACCTCCCGTGCTGATACAGCTGCAGTGACCAAAGACTTAGATCACAACACTCAATTCCCTTTGAATATCCGGAAAGTCTTCTCAAGAAGGACAGGTTCAAACAAGCCCAGACTGTGAAGATTAAAATAAACACCTAACTCTTCAATGCCCAGACATTGACAAACATCCACAAGCATCAAGAAAATCCAGGAAAACATGACCACACCAAAGAACTAAATAAAGTACCAGTAACCAATCCCAGAGTGATGCAGATATGTGACCTTTCAGACAAAGAATTCAAAATAGCTGTACTGAAGAAGGTTGATGAACTTCTTGACAAAGAAGGAATTCATGAGCCTATCAGAGAAATTTAACAAAGAGATTGAAATAATAAAAAAAAATCAAGCAGAAATTCTGGAGCTTAGGAAATCAATTGATAAATTGAGAAATGCATTAGAGTCTCAGCAGCAAAATTTACCAAGCAGAAGAAAGAATGAGTTAGCTTGAACACAAGCTATTTGAAAATACACAGTCAGAAGAGAAAAAAGAAAAAAGAATTTAAAAAAATGAAGAACACCTACAAGATCTAGAAAATAGCCTCAAAGGGGCAAATCTAAGAGTTATTGGCTTTAAAGAGGAGGTAGAGAGAGATTGGGGTAGAAAATTCATTCAAAGAAATAATAACAGAGAACTTTCCAAACCTAGAGAAAGATATAAATATTTAGGTACAGGAAGGTCATAGAACACCATGCAGATTTAACCCAAAGAAGACCACCTCAAAGCATTTAATAATCAAGCTCCCAAAAGTCAAAGAAAAGGTCCTAAGAGAAGCAAGAAAAAAGAAAAAATAACATATAAAGGAGCTCTGAGATGTCTGGCAGCAGACTTCTCAGTGGAAAACTTATAGGCCAGGAGAGTGGCATGACATATTCAAAGTGCTGAAGGAAAGAAACCTTAACCCTAGACTATTATATCCTGCAAAAATATCCTTCAAACATGAAGGAGAAATAAGGACTTTCCTAGATAAACAAAAGCTGGGGGATTTCATCAACATCAGACCTGTGCTACAAGAAATACTAAAAGGAGTTCTTCAATCTGAAAGAACATGATGTTAATGAACAATAAGAAATCAACTGAAGGTATATAACTCACTGGTAACAGTAAGTACACAAATAAAGAATACTCTATTGTATAATTGTGGTGTGAAAACCACTTGTATCTTGAGTAGGAAGACTATAAGACAAACCTATCAAAAATAACTACAACAATTTTTTAAGAGATGGATAGTATAAAAAGATATGGATGAAAACAACAAAAAGTTCAAAAGCAGGGCAGTGGATGGAGTTAAAGTGTAGAATTTCTGTTAGATTTCTTTTTGCTTGTTTGTTTATTTGTTTGCTTGTAAGCAGAGTTTTCATACGCTTAAAATAATTGGTTATGAAATGTTTTTTGCAAGCCTCATGGTAACCTCAAATCAATAAACCTAGAACAGATACACAAAACATAAAAAGCAAGAAATTAAAACACACTACCAGAGAAAATTACTTTTAATGAAAGAAAACAGGAAGGAAGCAAGCAAGAAAGAGAGGACTACAAAACAACCAGAAATCAAATAACAACGTGGCAGTAGTAAGTCCTTACCTATCAATAATAACATTGAATGTGAATGGACTAAATGCTCCAATGAAAAGACATAGAGTGGCTAAATGGACTAAAAAAAAAAAAAAAGAGCCAACTATATGTTGTCTGCAAGAAACACACTTCACCTATAAAGACACACATAGACTGAAAATTAAGGGATGGAAAAAGTTATTCCATGCGAATGAAAACCAAAAAAGAGCAGGACTACCTGTACTTCTATCAGATAAAATAGATTTCAAGACAAAAACTGTAAAAAGAGACAAAGTTATTATATAATAATAAAGGGGTCAACTCAGCAAGAGTATATAACAATTCTAAATCTGTATGCACCCAACACTGGAGCACCCAGGTCTATAAAGCAAACATTATTAGCGCTAGAGAGAGAGAGAGATGCCAATACAATAATCACTGGAGACTTCAACACTCCACTTTCAGCATTGGACAGATCATCCAGACAGAAAATTAACAAAGAAACATTGGACTTAATCTGCATTATAGACCAAATGGACCTATAGATATTTACAGAACGTTTCATCCAACAGCTGAAGAATACACATTCTTCTCCTCAGCTCATGGACCATTCTCAAGGATAGACCATATGTTGGGCCACAAAACAAGTCTTAAAAAATTCAAAAAGATTGAAATCATACCAACTATATTCTCTAATCACAATGGAATAAAACTAGAAATCAATAACAAGAGGAACATTGGAAAATGTACAAACACATGAGAATTAAACAATATTCTCCTGAATGACCAAAGGGTCAATGAAGATTTAAGAAGGAAATTTAAAAATCTCTCAAAACAAATGAAAATGAAAACACAACATATCAAAACCCATGGGATATAGCAAAAGCAATAATAAGAGGAAGGTTTATAGAAATAAGCACCTACATCAAAAAAGTATTAATAGAAAAGCTTCAAATAAACAACCTAATGAAGCATCTCAAAGAACTAGAAAAACAAGAGCAAACCAAACCCAAAATTAGTAGAAGGAAAGAAATAATAAAGAACAGAGCAGAAATAAGTAAAATTGAAAGCAAAAAAAAAAAAATACAAAAGATCAACAAAATGAAAAGTTGGTTTTTTAAAAAGATAAACAAAATTGACACACCTTTAGCCAGACTAAGAAAGAAAGAAAGAAAGAAAGAAAGAAAGAAAGAAAGAAGACCCAAATAAATAAAAGCAGAGATGAAACATTACAACTGATACTGCAGAAATCCGAAGGATCATTAGAGACTACTATAAGCAACATATGCCAATAAATTGGGAAACCTAAAAGAAATGGATAAATTCTTAGACACATATAACCCAATAATATTGAACCAGGAAGAAATCCAAAGTCTGAATAAACCAATAACAAGCAATGAGATAGAAGCAGTAATAAAAAGTATTGCATCAAAGAAAAGCCCAGGACCCAATGGCTTCACTACTGAATTCTACCAAGCACTCAAAGAAGAATACCAATCCTACTTAAACTATTCCAAAAAACAAGGAGGAGGGCATACTCTCAAACTCATTCTACAAGACCTATATCATCCTGATACCAAAACAAGACAAAGATACAACGAAAAAAGAACACGCCAATATCTTTGATGAACATAGAAGCAAAAATCCTCAACAAAATACTAGCAAACCAAATTCAACAACACATTAAAAGGATTATTCATCATGATCAAGTGGGATTCATACCAGGGATGCCAGGATGGTTCAACATATGCAAATCCATCTATGCAATACATCATACCAACAGAATGAAGGACAAAAACCATATGATCATTTTAATTAATGCTGAAAAAGCATTAGATAAAATTCAACACATCTTCATGATTTAAAAAAACTCTCAAAAAACTGAGTATAGAAAGAACTTATCACATGATAAAAGCCATGTATGACAGACCCACAGCTAGTATCATACTGAATGGGGAAAAACTAAAAGCCTTTCCTCTAAGATCTGGAATAAGACAAGGATGCCCACTTTTACCACTCTTATTCAACATAGTACCGGAAATTCTAGCTAGAGCAATCAGACAAGAGAAAGAAATTAAAGGGCATCCAATTTGGAAAGGAAGAAGTCAAACTATCTTTGTTTGCAGATAATATGATCCTATATCTAGAGAAACCTAGACTCCACCAAAAAAAAAAAAAAACTATTAGAACTGATAAAAAAAAATTCAGTAAAGTTGCAGGATACAAAATCAACATACAAAATTCAGTAGTATTTCTATATGCCCACAGTAAACAATCTGAAAAAGAACCCAAGAAAATAATCCCATTTACAATAGCTACAAATAAAATAAAATACCTAGGAATACACTTAACCAAAGAAGTGAAAGATTTCTGTAATGGAAACTATAAACATTGATGAAAGAAATTGAAGAGGACACAAAAAAAGGAAAGATACTCCATGCTTGTGGATTGGAAGAATCAATATTGTTAAGATATCCATGCCACCTAAAGAAACCTATAGATTCAATGCAATACCCACAAAAATATCAAAGACATTCTTCACAGAAATAAAACAAATAATCCTAAAATTTATATGGAACCACAAAAGACCCAGCGTAGTCAAAGCCATCTTGAGCAAAAAGAGCCAAACTGGAGGAATCACATTACCTGACTTCAAATCATACTACAGAGCTGTATTAAACAAAACAGCATGGTACTGGCATAAAAACAGACATATAGACCAATGGAACAGACTAGAGAACCCAGAAATAAATCCACACATCTAGAGTGAAATTATCTTTGACAAGGGTGCCAAGAACATACAGTGGGGACAGGACAGTCTCTTCAATAAGTGGTGCTGGGAAAACTGGATGTCCATATGCAGAAGAATTAAACAAGTCCCTTATCTCTGGCCATATATAAAAATCAAATCAAAATGGATTAAAAACTTAAATCTAAGACCTGAAATTATGAAACTACTGAAAAGAAACATTGGGAAAACATTTCAGGACATTGGGTCTGGGCAAGGACTTCTTGAGTAATACCCCCAAAGCACAGGCAACCAAAGCAAAATTGGACAAACAGGATCACATCAAGCTAAAAAACTTCTGCACAGCAAAGGAAACAATCAACAAAGTGAAGAAACAAACCACAGAATGGGGTTAAATATTTGTAAACTACCCATCTGACAAAGGATTAATAAGTAGAGTATATAAAGTACCTATATTATGTACTCCAACAGCTCAACAGGAAAAAATCAAATAATCCAATTAAAAAATGGGCATAGGATCTGAATAGTCATTTCTCAAAAGAAGACATACAAATGGCCAACAGGTATATGACAAAATGCTCAACATCATTAGTCATCAGAGAAATGCAAATCAAAACTACAATGAGACAACATCTCACCCCAGTTAAAATGGCTTCTATCAAAAAGGCAGTAACAAATGCTGGTGAGGATGCGGAGAAAGGGGAAACTTGTATGTTGTTGGCAGGAATGTAAATTAGTGCAATCACTCTGAAGAACAGTATGGAAGTTCCTCAAAATACTAAAAATAGAACTAGCATATGACCCAGCCATCCCACTGCTGGGGATATATCCAAAGGAGGGGAATTCAGCGTATCAAAAAGATACCTGCACTCCCATGTTTATTGCAGCACTGTCCACAATAGCCAAAATATGGAATTAACCTAAATGTCCAACAACAGATGAGCGCATAAAGAAACTGTGGTGCATATACACAATGAAATATTATGTAGCCACAAAAAAGAATGAAATTCTGCCATTTGCAACAACATGGATGGAACTAGAGAATATTTGTTAAGTGAAATAAGCCAAGCACAGAAAGACAAACCTTGCATGTTCTCACTCATATGTGGGAGCTAAATATTAAAAACAATTGATCTCATGGAGACAGAGAGTAGAATGATGGTTACCAGAGGCTGGGAAAGGGTAGTGGGGAGGGGGGATAGAGTGGGGATGGTTAATGAGTGCAAAAATATAGTAATATAGAATGAACAATATTTGATAGCACAACAAACAACAGTGGCTATAATCAAAAATAAGTGAGGGTATACATTAAAATAACTGTAAGAGTGGAACTGGAATGTTCCTAACACAAAGAAATGGTAAATGCCCAAGGTGATGCATACCCCAATTACCCTGATTTGATTAATTCACATTATATGCCTGTATCAAAACATCACATGTATCCTATAAAGATATACAACTATTATGCACCCATAATAACTAAAAATAAAATAAAACTTAAGAAAGAAATAGACTTTCCCATGCATCTGTACTTAAATACAGAATACAGAGGAACTATAATATCCTTCACTTTGAGAGGTTCAAAAAACTTGCTTGAGTCTCTCAGCCAGTTTGTGACAGGGTCAGGACTAGAAAGCAACTCTTAACTCACTCTATATTAGTCAGGGTTTTCCAGAGAAACAGAACCAATAGGATATATATAGATATATAAGAGGAGATTTATTATAGGAATTGGCTCATACAACTATGGAAGCCAAGAAATCCCACAATATGCAGTCTGCAAGCTGGAGAACCAGGAAAGCAGGTGGTGTAATTCAGTCCGAGTCCAAAGGCCTGAGAACCAGGGAAGAAGGGGTGCCACTGGTGTAATTCCTGGAGTCTGAAGACCCAAGAACCAGGATCTCTGATGTCCAAGAACAGGAGAAGATGGCTGCCCCAGCTCAAGAAGAGAGAGAGTGAATTCGTCCTTTCTCCACCTTTTATTCTACTTGCAGCTCCAACAGGTTGCATTATGCTCGCCCATGATGGTGAGGGTGGATTTTTTTTTTTAGACACAGGGTCTCACTCTGCTGCCCAGGCTGGAGTGCAGTGGTGAGATCATAGCTCACTGTCACCTAGAACTCCTAGGCTCAAATGATCCCTCTGCCTTAGCCTCCCAAGTAGCTAGGACTACAGGCACACACCACCATGCCAGGCTAATTTTTAAAAAGTTTTTTTAGAGATGGGGTCTCACTGTGTTGTCCAGGCTGGTCTCGAGCTCCTGGCCTCAAGCGATCCTCCTGCCTTGGCCTCCCAAAGTGGTGGGATTACAGGCATGAGCCACTGCACCTGGCCTGAGGGTGGCTCTTCTGTGCTCAGGCTATAGATTCAAATGCTAATCTCTTCTGGAAACACCTTTACAGACACATGCAGAAATAATGTTTTACCAGCGATGTAGGCATTCCTAACCCAGTCAAGTTGACACATAAAGTAAACTATCACAGACTCTAAGAAAGCAATCACTTTTCAGATAAGCACTTACTAATATTGTTTCTTATTGAGCTTATACAATAAAAACCCCAAGGTCGTTTACGTGTGAAATATTCTACTTTACCCTGCATTAGATACAGTTGACTTTCTGAACTTAAGTGTAGGACTTTCCATTCTCCCTATTGGATTTCTTCTTTAGTAATTACCTTTCCCCTCAGCACCACACCTGCCCCTAGGTCAGACAAGGCCACCTGAAAGAGCTTTATGGTGCCTTCCTTGTCTCTCTGTTCACACCACTGTTTGATGGTACATCTCCAAGATGAGCAGGAGATGAGAGGATGGAGAAGTGTCTGCCAATTTGGCTACTTTTCAGCTGCTCTTTTAAGGAGAAGGAAACTGTGAACCCGCTTAGATGGTTGTGGATAATGTGCATTTGTCTTATCCAAACTCGTTTTGACCTCTAATTCCACAGACACAAGAGATGTAGCAGTTTAACATATGGATTCAAGTAATGAGAGGAGAATTTTAAAACACTTAATCTAGAGAATACCAGAAAATGAGCCCAGTAAAGTGGCTAATGCGCTAGACTGGAAGGTTGAAGAGTTGCTTTCGAGTCCGGGCTCTGTCATGAACTAGCTGTGGAACTTGAGCAAGTTGTTTTAACCTCTCTAGGATTCTACTTCCTCATCTTGACAATGAAAGGAGTTGGGCTAAGAAGATAACTCTTTACACATGTTAAGTAATAACAGCACCACAGATGTCTCACCACTCCATTCCCACAGGCAGGCTTGCTGTGTCCCCCATTCTACAAAGGAGGAACCTGGGAAACTGAGTGTAGCGATGGGACTCGGACCTAGATCTTCTAACCACAAGCACAGGGTTCTTTGCTTTTCACCACACTGCCTACCTCCCAGGTCTCAGATCCTACAAACATTTTCCTGGAAATGAGTCCGCACTTATTTAGTGCCCAAAATACATAGGACACTCTCTGAAAACAGGCACTCTCTATTTCGTTTGTTTTGGGCTATTTGCAGTTTATGCAGCTTATGGGGAAGACAGCAAAATAGAATAATTAAGTGCATGGGCTTTAGAGTCATTTACCAGCTACGTAACCTCAGGCAACTCAGGAGCCTCAGTTTCCCTATTTGAAACTGGAAGTAATTTAGAAAATGGAAGTAATGATAGTACTTTCTCTCCAGGAATGTTGTCAGGATTCTGAGAGATCTTGAATGTCCAGCATTTAGCACACTGCCTGGCATAAAACAGGACTAAAAAAGGCTCTGTTACTGTTACTCATGGGTGCATTGGGCAGGTGGGGAGAGGCAGTATAGCATGGTAGTTAAGAGGGTGGAGTCCCTGGGTTCAAATCCCAGCTCTGCCATATACTAGCTGTGTACCTTGGGCAAGTTACTTACCCTTTCTGTGCTGTAGTGTTCTTATCTGTGAAAGGGCAACTGTTGTGAGAAGGAAATGAACTAATGCACTTCAGGTGCTTGGCAGGTAAGATGGCCTCATACGTGCTGGCTATTGACATTACCCCCTTTGATTCCACTCTTTCTTTCCTTCAGCGAATCCCAAATCTGTCATTGTAAACAATTACAAGACCACCTTGGATTATATTCCCATTCATTTCAAACCCACCGAAGAGCCGGCTCTCATGACGGCCACCTCACCTCCGACTTCAGCTTGGAGTCCACCTGTTTTGTTTTCTTTTTTTTTAAGAGACGTCATCTCACTCTGTTGTCCAGGCACTCCAGCAGTGATCATAGCTCACTGCAGCCTGGAACTCCTGGGCTCGAGCAATCCTCCAGCCTCAGCCTCCGGAGCAGCTGGGGTTACAGGTGCACCCAACGACTAGAGCCCACCTCCTCTGACAAGTGTGCTGTAACTGTCTCAACTCACTTTGCAGATTGCTGCTGCCAGAAGTCCTCTCTGAAGCAAATAACCCACTAGCAAGGGTCGAGCCAGCTCTCGGATGGACAGCAAGAGTTGCCAAAAGCTAGCCAGGGTCAGCTGAGGCTTGTGCCGTGGGGCTGTGGGGAGCCAGAGTTACCATTTAAAGATCTTTGAAGTCCTGGAAGGAGTGGAGAGGAGAACACTCTCTGGGTGATAGTGGGACTCTTCCTCAAGGCCCCTCTGAGACAGAGCTGCCTGGAGGATGACGTAAGGTACTACAGAGAGTTACAGCACTACCAAGACCCTAAATCTTGTGTTCAGACCCTTCAGCTGAGTGCCCCGTGCAGCTCTGGCCCTCTTGCTCCCCTTCTTGGGTCCTGCTCAGAGTGCGTTTTCTGCGCTGCAATGCACTCAGTGCATCTGGGAATGCGCAAAAGCTCATTCCTTCAGCCTCTTGGACACTAAACATACCTTATAAACATGTGTCTTTCCATTGTTAAAGAATGCAGGATGGAATGTTTGGGGCAGATGGTTTAAAGGAAGCCCCAGTCAACAATGCCAATTAAAAAAATCACATCCTTATTGAGGCAGAGGCTCAAATAAAGCACGTATTCAGATTGTTGCATGTGTGTTGCACACGCATCTTCCACACTGTTTGAAAGCATCTAGAACCTGGTGCCACGAATCCCCAAAGTTACCAGGGTCTGAGCAAAGTCATCTTCCTGAAACATCTATTTTATCATAGTAAACAAAAATAAAACTTTCCTTTTATATTAAGAATATAAGATATATTTAATATAAATATGACATAATTAATGTAACACAATTCAGAGTTCAGATAGATTTTTTAAAATAAAACACAGGATTTGGTAGTAATTTTGCATCTGAGATGTTCATTCCCCTCTGCCGTAAGGGATGTTTCTATGGGAAAGCTTCAAAAATGTTGGGCCTGAGTCGTGGTCTGAAATGCAAAAGAGAAGGCAGCAGAATACAGAGGATGGAGCGCTAGGTGTGGGGTCCAGAGACCTGCATGTGGGCCCAGTCTCTGTCACCTACTTGCTGTGTGACCTCAGCACTGCCCTCGATGACAGTCTAATAGGAATGTTGGTCTAACGTGGATGTTAATCCTTGTCCCGTCTGCCTCCCAGGGCTGCTGTGAGAAAATGAGACAATGCGTGTGAAAAGAGCCTTCGAAACTGCAGTGTTCCACAAATGTAAGTTATTATGATTCAGCCTTGTTGTTTTTGGAAAGTATGTTTCATTTTATATATCGCATGTATTCTCCACCACCGCCCACCCCCTCCCATAGTCAGATCAAAAGTGTTTGCCTTTCCCTTTCTGACACAAAGCAATGAAGTCATCAGGCTTGCTCGCACCCGGCTTACGTCCAGGCCGTCAGAGAAGCACACTCCCTGCAAGGCTGGGCAGCCCGGCCCTCCCCACCCCGTTCTGAGGGGAAGTTAGTCACTGCGGTCTGAATTTCATTATGCAGGTCTCCAGACAAGCAGAGGGGAAAAGTGCAAAGGAGTGGGTCAGCCTCTGAAATGTGAGAGGGGTAGCAGTCTCTAAAGTGTATGGGAATGGTAGGAAACCTAATACTGCTCCCAAGGGGAGAGGGAGCATTGCATCACGTGGAAATAATTGCAAGCAGTCAGCAGAGCTTGGGGGTTTGGGGAGGGGGGTTCGCCCACTGACCCACTTGCAAAAGGGCTTTGATTCTATTCTGTTCTAAAGGGAACATGCCCTGGGCACTCTAATACATTGGTCTGGGTGCCCACAGGGACTAGAGATTGGACCAGGTCCTAGGAGACCAGATTTCATAGAGTACCGTTGGGTGTGGAGCAGGCAGTTCAAATCCAAACTAGAGTTCTGACAGGGAGCCCCAGAGTTGGGGAATAGAGAGGATGGGACCCCATAATCCACCAATTAATCAAAGCTACCATTTATTGAGCACTTGATACACCCTAATTACATACTTCACTTAATCCTCACAATAACCCCTGTAGGTAGGGATTATCATCCCCATTTTATATACATAGAAACTGAGGCTCAATGAGTTGAGTGACTTTTCCAAGGGCACATAGCTTGTAGGTGGCCGAGCCAGAGTTTGAACCCAGATCTGTGCAACTCCAGATTCCTTGATTCTAAACTCTTTGCTATAGCCCTCTCTAAGTGGGAAGAGGAGCCATGGTTGGGAATTGAATGGAAAATGGATCAAAGTGCAAGTATGGGCCAGGTGAAGTGGCTCACACTTTGGGAGACCTAGGCAGAAGGATCACTTGAGGTGAGGAGTTCGAGACCAGCCTGGACAACACAGCGAGAGCCCATCTCTACAAAAAAAAAAAAAAATTAACCAGGTGTGGTGGCATGTCCCTGTAGTCCCAGCTACTCAAGAGGCTGAGCCAGGGTGATTGCTTGAGCCCAGGAGTTTGAGGCTACAGAGAGCTATGATCACACCGCCGCACTCCAGCCTGGGTGGCAGAGCGAGATACAGTCTCTAAAAATAAAAAAAGTGTGCAAGTACAATGGAACAAGGGAGGAAGGTCTAGATTTCTGACATGTTGCTGACTTGTGGTTCTGGAGGAGCATGAGTGTGTTTTCTTCCGTGCATTTGTAATGTGTTGGTCACCTTTCCCAAGTAGATAACCTGTGCCCTGACCTTAGACTTCGTGTGGGGCTGGGTGAGGGTGGGGCTGCAGCCACTATTAGAAGCAAATGCAAAAGAAGTAAGCAGGGACACAGGAAATAGGACACGATAGAGGGGAACACACTTCCTGTCACTGATGAGATTGGCCTTTGGTACTTTTATCCGCTATCTATTGCCACAATAGTGCTGCATGACAAACCACCCCAACATTTAGTGGCTTAAAACCACAATTATTTATTATTTCTCATGTATCTAGGGACTGGCTGAGCAACTATGCTGATCTGGGATGGGCTCAGATGATGTCAGCTGGGCTTGCTCGTGTGTCTGTCAATAGTTGGAAGGTTTGCTGGAGATGGCTGATCTAGGATGGCCTCAGCTGGGAATGCACAGCTCTGCTCCACATGGTGTCTCATCTTCCAGCAGGCTGGTTCAGCCCTGTTCTCCTGGCAAAGGCAGAGGGGCAAAAGAGAGTGGAAATGTTCGAGAACTCTTGGTTTTAGAATTGGCCAGGAGGTCTTGGTTCAAGACCTTAGGCTTGGAACTGACATACCATCTCTTAAGCCACATTCTACTGGCTAAAGTTAGTCACAAGACAGCCCAGATTCAAGAAGTAGAGAAATAGACTCCATCTCTTAATGGAGCTGCTGGCAAAATCACATTGCAAAGTGCTTGAAGAATGTCTGGCTCGGGACTCAGTCCCAGTCCCAAAAGTGGATAAAAGGCAGTGGCATTTCCCAATATCCTGGACCATGCCCATTTCCCTGCCAAAAACCCTTTGTTCATTAAACACCATTTCCTTGCCCATTCTTTCTGTATCTTGTTGGCATTCAACTGGCGAGGGAGAGAAACAATGACTTTAGAACTGGGCAGATAAAAGAATGTGTTTGACTTCACTTTTTAGGGGTACTAAAATTCAGACTGTTTACCCACTGACTTTATTGCTATAGTTTTTATAACTGAGAAAGTTCCATTAGAAAGTATACTTAAACTTTCTCAGTGAGCCATCCCAGCCTGGCCATACTTGCATGAGAATGCTGTCAAATTCCAGGAAACAGATGTTCATTTAATAAGATGAATTTTTACTAATACTTCCACCCCACTGTTAATACTATGTTTGTGATCTGAATTTAAGACACTAAACTCCTGCAATTTATTTCCTACAATGTGGCTGAGATCATAGGTTCCCCAGAGGTATACCTTTGAAATCCCTTACACATGAAATTATTGGCATGATATTTGACATTTTTATGCCAAGAACTGATTGTTACAATGTATTGGAAAGAGCAGTGGGCTTGGAATCAGAAGACTTGGCTGGTGCTGAAGTCAATGGAGCGTCGTCGTGGTCAGGCACACGCTCTGATGTCTGACTGCCTGGATTTGAATTCTGGCTCCATCATGTACCTTATGTAACCTTGGGCAGATTACTTAATTTCTCTGTGTCTCAATTTGCGCATCTATAAAATGGGGATAGTATAACTACCAGCCTCACAGTGATGACTTAATTTAAGCAAAAATTTTAAAGCAATGCCTGCACAGAGTACACGCAACCAGAGTGTTGCCTGTCATTATTGGCTCTAACTCTTGCTGCCTGGAAGATCTTGAGTAAGTTACTTAACCTCTCTGGGCCTGAATATTATCTGTAAAGTGGGAGCAATATTACCTGTCAAACATACGTCATTCACCTTACTGGATCCTTCAACTTCAGACCTCAGATGGGCTTTCCTGCCCTTGAAATCCCCCTTGAGATCAAGCCTTGGCTCAGGCTGACCCACAAAGATAGGGCATTTGGAAGGGGACAGAGGGATTCAATCATTCTTCTACTAGTTTTCTTTTATTTCATCTGTCTCATTGATTCTGTGCCAGCATACTCTTCTGTGTTCATGCTGGGTGCTGTGCTCAGCTAATCTGCTCTGCTCTCGGGAAGCCAGTAGAGGTGCCAGGAGGGACTCCCATCCACTCCTGCCCACTCCCTGTTCCATTAGCCACCAACTGAAAAGACAGGACACCCACTACAATTGGCCTGTGGCCACTCTACCCCTGAACATGTATGAAAAAACCAGCTCATGCATGGCTTCCCTGCCCCTCGAGTCATTCCTCTCCGCTTGTTTAGCCCTGGGCCTGGGGAGACTGCAGAGTGCATACCACCCCCTCAACCCTAAGGGCTGAGGATCAACTTCTCTGCTGTCTGAAAGCATAGGTGTGGAGGGCTTGGGGGCCATCAAAACACAGCAATGTGCATTTTGATTTAGAGACTGAAAAGCAATAACGTGCTTCTTGGGTACCTTTAACCAAGTTCTGGCAATTCTAATTAATTGATATTTGCTTAAAGTAGCATGTTCTTCTCCATCTCTATTGCTCTTACCTTAATTCTAGTCTCATCTTCATTCACCTGGAACATGGCAAATGTTTCCTCCCTGTGCCATCCTCTCCCTTGCTGCCAGAGAATGTTTGCTAATTACTTACCATTTTCCAGTGGTTCCCCAGCCCCTACGGGATAGTCAAAACCTTGCATTTATGACTCTTTCCAAAGGCCAGCTGTGGCTGTCCTCCATCCCCATGCCATGCCACTTCCCCTTATAAATCTTGCTGCAACCAAATTGAACCTCTCCCCATGGCCCTAACACATCACGCCCTTTCCCACAAAATATCTCCTCCTTACCCCTATTCTCATCAAGCTCAGCCTTTGAATGGCATCTTAAATGTCACCTCCTCCAGGAAGCCTCCCCAGCTCTCCCAAGGAAGGTTAGACTCCACAACACATTGTACCTACTTCCATCAGTGCACTCATCATACTATGGTGTGGTTGTAGGTTTATACAGGCAATCCAGATCTTAGTCCCACAGAGCTGGACTAATTGAATTCCTATTCTATACCCTGTGGAAGTCCAAAGCCTTTCCCATGGCTTCTGTGAATTCCCAGGGGTCTGTATATTCTTGCTCCCCCATGTGCAGCTCCTGCTTCTATGTCTGCTACCTCTAGTCTGCACAATGTTGGCTCAGGTGTGACCAGGGCCATTGTGTAGGAGTGTAGATGCCTTGCTCAGGGGCACCAAGCTCAGGAGGCAAGAAGGCATGAAAAACCAGCCTCTGCCCTGCTCACCGTCTGCATCCACCCAGAATGGGGTCCTTTCTACTAATGTGCACAGATGTACAACATGGGCTTCCAGTGGTCCTGTGTCCTTCCTAAATTTCCTAACAAAACTCTCCCTATGCCAAGCTTTAGTAGTACAGAAGACTTTACTGAAGTCCTGGGGGTGGAGGAAAAGGAGGCAGTGGCATTTCTGCTCTTAAAATATCTTTGAGTCTGCTCTTCACCAGGGAAATTTTAGTGCCATTTAGTCCTACCTAGTCCCCTACCACACACCAGCTTCCTGGTGCCTCGCATCCTTCCTGTCTCTGCTCTACTCCTTTGCTCTTCCCTTCCCTCCTTCTCCCTCTCCTCCCCTGCCCCTCCTCCTCCCCTTCTTGTCCTCCTCTTCTTCCTTTGCTTCCTCCTCTTCCTCCTCCTCCTTCCTCTTCCTCTTTTCTCATTATCATTTTCCCATGAGCAGCTTAACCATTTTATTCGTTTTTCTGTTTCTACTAACACACGGTTTCACCTTACCCCCCAGCCCGGTAGCTTATCAAGACATTTTTGCAAACAAAGAACATCCCCTCCCTAAGAAGATGCCAATTCATATCAACTGTGAACAAAATACTCATTTAATCCTATTACACATACACCTGTCCCTGCTCCCCACCCCATTCTGTCCGTGCCTTAGAAGTAGAGGCAAAGTGTCCACGGTGGCCATCATAGGGCGTCTTCAGCCAATATTTAGTAAATGAAGAACTAAAATCACTTGGGGCTGAGCAAGACGAGGCTTAAGTTCTCACTTTGTCACTTATTAGATGAGGACCTTAGCTAAGTTACATAACCTCTTAGAGCCTCAGTTTCTTTCTCTGTAAAAGCAACAGGACTAGGGTGGGGCAAGTGAGGCAGGTACTCAGGGTGCCATGTAAAAGTGTGTGGAACCTGAGAGTGAGCGCCTCCTGAAATTTTGCACCTTGGGCAACTTACGTGCCTCACCCTAACCTGACCCAGATCTGTAAAATAGGGATAATCATGGTACAGGCCTACCTTGGAGATATTGTGGGTTTGGTTCCAGACCACCATAATAAAGTAAATATCACAATAAAGCAAGTCACACACATTTTTGGGTTTACCAGTGCATATAAAAGTTTTGTTTATACTGTACTGTAGTCTATTAAGCATGCAATAGCATTATATCTTAAAAAATGTATATACCTTAATTTAAAAATACTTTATAGCTGAAAATGCTAGCAATCATCTGAGGCTACAGCAAGTCGTAATCTTTTTGCAAGTGGAAGATCTTGCTTTGATGTTGGTGGCTGCTGAGTGCTCAGGGTGGTGGTTGCTGGAGGTTGGGGTGATTGTTACAATTCTTTAAAATAAAACAACAATGATGTTTGCTGCATCAATTGAGTTTTCCTTTCATGAAAGATTTCTCTGTAGCATGCTATGCTGTTTGATAGCATTTTACCCACAGTAGAGCTTCTAACAAAATTAGTCCTCTCAAACCGTGCCACTGCTTTATCAACTAAGTTTATATAATATTCTAAATCCTTTGTTGTCATTTCAACAATGTTCACAGCATCTTCACCAGGAGTAGATTCCATCTCAAGAAACCACTTTCCTTGTTCATCCATAAGAAATAACTCATTGGTTCAAGTTTTATCATGAGTCGGCAGCAATTCAGTCACATCTTCAGGCTCCACTTCTAATTCTAGTTAAACCACATCTGCATTTACTTCCTCTACTGAAGGCTTGAACCTCTAAAAGTCATCCATGAGGGTTAGAATCAACATCTTCCAAACTCCTGTTAATGTTGATATATTGACCTCCTCTCACGAATCATAAATGTTCTTCATGACATCTAGAATGGTGAATCCTTTCCAGAAGGTTTTCAATTTACTTTGCCCAGATCCATCAGAGGAATCACTATTTATGGCAGCTATAGCTTTATGAAATGTATTTCTTAAATAATAAGACTTGAGGCTGGGTGTGGTGGCTCAAGCCTGTAATCCCAGCATTTTGGGAGGCTGAGACAGGAGAATTGCTTGAGGCCAGGAGTTCAAGACCAGCCTGAGCAACATAGCAAGACCCAGTCTCTAAAAAGAAAAAAATTATCTGGGCATGGTGGCATGCATTTATAGAACTAGCTTTTAGGGAGGCTGAGGCAGGAGGATCACTTGAGCCCAGGAGTTCGAGGTTACAGTGAGCTATGACCGTGCCACTGCACTCCTCCAGCTTGGGCAACAGAGTGAGACCCTGTCTCTAAAAAAAAGACTTGAAAGTCAAAATTACTCCTGCAGAATGGATGTTGTGTTAGCAGGCATAAAAACAACATTCATCTCCTTGTACATCTCCATCAGAGCTCTTGGGTGGCCAGGTGCATTGTCAATGAGTAGTAATATTTTGAAAGGAATCTTTTCTTCTGAGCAGTAAATCTCAACAATGGGCTTAAAATATTCACTAACCATCTGCTGTAAACAGATGTATCATCCAGGCTTTGTTGTTCCATTGATGGAGCACAGGCAGAGTACATTTAGCATAATTTTTAAGGGCCTAGGATTTTCAGGATGATAAATGAGCACTGGCTTCAACTTAGAGTTCCCAGCTGCATTCACCCCTAACAAAAGAGTCAGCCTATCCTTTGAAGTTTTGAAGCCAGGCATTGACTTCTCCTCTCTAGCTATGAAAGTCCTAGATGGCATCTTCTTCCAATATAAGGCTATTTCATCCACATTGGAAATCTGTTGTTTAGTGTAGCCAACTTCATCAGTGAGCTTAGCTAGATCTGAACAACTTGCTGCTTCACCTTGTACTTTTATGTTATGAAGGCAGCTTCTTTCCTTACAGCTCATGAACCAAATCTGCTAGCTTCAGATTTTTCTCCTGCAGTTTCCTCACCTCTCTCAGCCTTCACAAATTGAAGAGAGTTTAGGGTCTTGCTCTAGATTAGGCTTTGGCTTAAGGGAATGTTGTGGCTGTTTTGATCTTCTATCCACATCACTAAAAATTTCGAGTGGCACTTTTAATTTCCTTCAAGAAATTTTTCTTTGCATGCCCAACTTGGCTAACTGTTTGGTGCAAGATGCCTGGCTTTTGGCCTATCTTAGCTTTTGCCATGCCTTCCTCTCTAAGTTTAATCATTTCCGGTTTTTGATTTAAAGTGAGAGATGTGCAATTCATCCTTTCACTTGGACACTTAGAGGCCACTATAGAGTTATTAACTTGCCTAATTTCAATATTATTGTGCCTTAGGGGATAGAAAGGCCCAAGAAGAGGGAGAGAGACAGGGAACATTGGTTGGTAGAGCAGTCAGAATGCACACGACATTGATCGCTTAAGTTCATTGCCTTATATGGGTATGGTTTGCAGTGCCCCAAAACAATGAATATAGGAACATCAAAGATCACTGATCACAGATTGGCATAATAAATATGATAATAATGAAAAAGCTTGAAATATTATGAGAATTATCAAAATGTAATACAGAGATACAGAGTGAGCACATGCTGTTGAAAAAACGGCACCGGTAGACTTGCTTGTCACGGGGTTGCCACAAACCTTCAATTTATAAAAAATGTAATATCTGTGAAGCACAATAAAGTAAAGTATAATAAAATGAGGAATGTCTATATCTACCTCCTGGGATTGCTGTAAGGATTATTTGAAATAAAGCATGCAGTGTGCTAAGCATAGCCTCTAGCATATTTCTAATTGATATTAGTGAGGGTTTTAACTCAATAAATGTAGCCCTTGTTGTAATTTCAAGTAATCATTGCTCAGAAGAATTATTAAATTTAATAGAAACTATTTGAAAATTAATGTTTAGAGTTGTAATAATTCAAACAGACCTCTAAAAATTTTCAACTTGGCAAAAAAAGTCTTTATACACACATTTGTAGAGCTACATATAAATACATCTTCATGTCTCACTCTGAAGATTACATACAGTTGTCATGTAAGACACGGCTTCATTGTTATACCATGGAATACCTGCCCACAGGAATTTTGGGTTAAGCCTCATATTTGAAACCACTGTTGCTTTTGTATGGCCCTGGCAGCTGAATGCAATTACTGGTCTCTCCCAGTTGGCATCACAGATGCCTGTCTTTGTGCCTCAGTTTCATTGCTGGGAAGGATGAACACCCATCAGCTTGAGTGTTTCAACAATCCCAGGTTGAACATCTGCCCCAAGTGCCTTGGAAAAGTGTGCCTTTCTTGGTCAACTGCCATAAGATATCTTGTCCCCTGTCTCTTCTTTGGGCCTCAAACATCTATCCCATTCTAACTAACATTTTAGACTCTTTCAAAGTTCTCTCTTTAAAAAATGTTTGTTGACATTGAATTAGTGCTTTTGAAGGGCTTTCAGTCAGGTGTAATTCCTTATGTATAACCACTGGGAAACAAAATGATGATTATTTTGAAATATAATGAACCCAAGGAGCTTTCCCACCCATAAAATCATAGTAAACTTTTAAAAAGGTAAATGTCTGAACTCAACCCAGTGAACTCTTCAGAATGAAGTGTCCCAGTCCTCCCTCTGGGTGGAAATAAAAAACCGAGGCTCCCTTCCACCCTAGGCATCCCTTGGTGACATTTTTAAGTCACATAGCCCATATCTGAAGTGAGTCCACCCTCAAATACCCTTCAAACTGGGTGAAAATGCATCCAGTTGTTTTCACATGTTTGGGGGCCAAAAACACAGAGAGAAATAGAATCCTGTTTCTGTAGCTGCTGCTGGTGATGGGTAATGAGCCCACGGACGTGTGAGAATATCAGGCTGGCTCAAAGGCACTGAGTCGTGCCAGACAGTGCCCGGCACACGGCAAGACTGCAGTAAATGCCATTATCAGTTATGTGAAAGACCCAGAGTGCAAAAGCCTACAAACCCCGTCATTATCTCTATGAAAAACAAGTGAGGGAACACATGTAAAGCAAAGAGACTGCAAGAAAGTACGCCAAAATGTCAATAATCATTGCGTTTGGGCACAGGTATCCTTTTCCTTTCTTCTTTTCAATATTTTCTCATTTTTCTTTAATGAACAAATATTATGTTTATCATGAAAACAGCACAGGGTATTATTAAATTTTGCAAGATATATTTAAGAAGCTCTACTTTGTCTGCTCTTTAATTTACGAATTAAATCCTTTCCAGACCTCTGAAATGTTCAGAGAGGAAGGATGTGAGGATTGTGAGCCCTGGCGGGGCGCCGCCTCTGCCGGTAAAGCTAAGCACCTTTCTCTCCTGCTTTTCCTTTTCTTTCTTTCTCTCCTTCCCTCTTTCTTTCTTTCTCTTATTATTTTTTTTTTTTGGTTGGGGGGAGTGGGGCTAAATCAATGATTTGCAGCTGTGAGAGGTGCCACATTTTTTTCTTTATTTTTTCCTACCCAAAATTCCTATTGCCAAAGCTGCCTGTGCAAAACGCAAACATATTAACATTTAGAAGTTTGTTATTATTATTTTTAAGCAAAACAAAAATGAATTTATCCTAAAAGCAACCAGACTGTGTGGGTCAATTTTTTTTTTAAGTTCCTTTTTTACACCAGCAGATTTAATTCTCTTTATAGAATCCATGCAATGTAAAGGCATTGACCTCGGTTAAACTCCTGACCAGCCCAACTAGTGAATAAAGTAAACAAAAATCCCACAACTAAAGCTTGATTTTATGCCCCAGCTGTGAGACAGGATGTGGATATGTTAAAACAAACAAACCAACAACAAAATGCAACCACTGTCACCAACTCCTAAGCACCAGGGTGTGGCCCCAGTTTCTCAGAGCAGCCCGAGTCCTTCCTTCCCAAAGTGCTCCTGCAATAAATCCTTGCTGAAACGTGACTCGGAGCTCCATGACTGGTAGAGCTGAACTGGAGTTCCCTTGGCATTCAGGTTGTGTGTGTGGAGGGACTTAGCACAGGTGTGCACCAGTCGACAATCTGGACTGAGGAGAACATTACTGTGTGACAGGCACAATCCTGATATTTTGCAGTGAAAGGAGGAGGAAGGGAGTTAAAATGATCGAGCACCCACCATGGGTCAGGTCCTCTCACCTGTTTTATCTCATTTCATCTATACAACAACCCTATGAGGTAAGGAGTACTGTTCCCATTTTACAGATGAGGAAACCAAGGCCTCAAGAAACAAAGTGACTTAAAAGGGAGTCACCCAATAAGTTAGCCGCAGAGCGAGAAATAAAATCAGATCCCCATGGCAATTGCCCAATAAGGATGAAATGGGAATTCCTTGGTGTGGAGGATGCATTCCAGGAATCTCCTATATTAGGAATTCTCAGACCTGTTCTTTACCCAAAAGTTCAAGTACCTCAACCTGACCCTGTGATGAAGAGGGTTTCTGAGTAGTTTAAGAAAAGGTGGAGTAATTTTTTAAATGGCACTTTTGCTGACAGTGTACCTTATGTCAGCCTGTCACCATAGCAACCATACCTTCCCCTGGAGTTGGTGACCAGGTCTCAGGAGATGAAGAGGGTGATTCTATCTTGTGTCTGAATCTCGTCACCTGATAGCACAGGAGCCAGCTCTTCTGGCCTAATCCTCAAATGGCTGCAGCTCCCTTGGCAGGCTTTATTTTAGCCGGGAGGGTTATAGGGTTAGAAGATAATGGGTAAATATTTTAGGACCAACTCCTCATAAAAGAACAGGGAGGCCTGGGAGAGGGCTTCCCCCAGTCTAATCTGTTCCCTTTTGGACAAGAGTAAATCTTTAGGACTGTGCCAGTTCACAGTGAAAGGACTAACTGGTTTATGGCAAACTTCATCACGTTCTCAATGCAGTGTTATAATCAGGATAAAATGCTTTTTCTAAAAGTATGTATCATGTGGAAATTTTTCATAATTAACAGTACATTGTAAGGCACTCAAATGATGTGTCTATCCTAAAGCCTCTTGTCTTAACTACTACGAAAGCTTGCCTTTCTAGAATCTTGGCAGGATTTTAGACCAGGCACTATTAATTTAGGGGGGCATGTGTTCACTTGGAATAGAGAGAGATTTCATTCTTTTTGAAGAAGAAGAGCAGAGGTAAAAATAGATGTAAAATGTATCCCCCTCAACAGAACTTGGTTCCCACAGCTGAACTGCTGATTCTGCAGGCAGGCCTCTGCTTCATATGGAAATGACCCCTTAATTTTGGCTCTAATTTCCTTTTGGTCATAATTACCTAGTATTATAATAATCTTATTACCACAATACAAAACTCCAGAGGATAGAGAAAATATAAAAATCACCACTAATCCTATCACCAACCAATAACAACATTTTAGAGGTTTTTTTCCCCTCCAAGTATTTTCCCTCTGTATTAGCTTCATTCATCCATCCAACAAATATTTATTGAGCAACTACTACATATCAGATACTGTGCTCTTTTCCATTGTTGTGGTCACTGTGGTAAACATAGTCTTTCCCCTCATTTTCACTGAACAGTATAAACAGCTTATATTTCTAGCAGTAGAAAAGACAAAGACAACAGAAAAATACTCAAAATTAAACTCCATCCTTGAAGCCTGAGGTGATGCCCCAGGAGCCTCATGGAATATCCTCTAGGTGGGAAATAATGCAGGGCCTGAGGCCTGGTTGTTTTGTGTTCATTTGTGCCTCGTAGAGTGGGATGCTTTAGCTGCTTGGAGAGCAGTGCTGGTCACTCACCTCTGGGCACGTCCATGGCCCCAGTCACACACGGCCCTTGCAGGGAAGGAGAAGTGTCCTCATTCGATAGGAGCAGATGGCCCACACCTTCTCTTACTGCCGCTGACCTGAGGCCTGGGCAGCCTGGAGGCCTTAGACACTTTGTCAGAGGAAAGAGCACAGAATCTCCAGATAGTCTGTTCTGTCCCTCGAATCCTTGGAAAGAACAAGATAGCAGTCCCCAGCTTGCCAGTCCTGCCACCTGAGACAGTCATCCTGGAGCGTCACTCCCTCGAGTCCCCGGCCCCCTGCCCTGCCCACACTGGGGTGTAAATGCAAAACCACCAATCTTTCTGGGAATCTGACAACCAGGCTGGGGTTCCCGATGTCTGCACCCCGCCTGGAAAAAGCGCCAACACTCTCCTCTCCTCACCTGCTCCCCCTCACCCCAGGCCCCTGAGCTGCTTTCCTCACAGGCTTATCATTGGCCCCCCCAAGCCACCTGAGGGAACTTGAGCTGATAGAAGATGGAGAAGCGCTGGGCCAGTGGACCCTTGGAGCAGTTTACTGACCCTGAGGGTCCCGAGCAAGTGTGCGCCGTTCACCTCCTTCCCCGTTTATTGCTCCCCACGGTTCCCACCACAATCCTTGTTCTTGGAGTGAGTAGCACATGTGAGGACTGAAAAAATAATCCTATTAATAATAATAATAATAGTCAAAATTCCTTGATGACAACCATGAGCCAGGAACGGTACTAGGTCCTTTATTCATATCACTTAATCCTTGGAACAAGTTGGTTGTCACCCCATTTTATATGTGAGAAAGTTTAGGCTAAGAGAGGTTATATGACATGTGCAAGGTCGTACAGCTGCTGAGAGGAAGAGGTGAGATTTGTACCCAGGAAATCTCACTCCAGAGCAGTGTTCCCAGCCACCATCCTGTGCCACCTCCCGTGCCACTTACTTGGTACCTACTACGTGCCAGGCCTTACGCTGGGCCCTTTATGTGGCTTTCTCTAATCCCAAAACACCCTGCGAGACAGGCAGCATCTCACAGTAGTAAGTAACCTTCTGGAGTCAAATGGACTTAACCTAAAATCTTTTCAATTCTATTAACACAACCACTTCTGGTTTTGTACCCCCAGCTGCGCCTTAATGTGCCATATCGCAAAGAACGTGGATTTTAGGGTGGGATAGACCTGTGTTAAAATCCCAGCTCTTCCACAGAGCAGCTCTGTGATCTCAAGTCTCAGTTTCTTCCAACACAAAATGGAGGTAAATAAAATCTCCATAATAGGGTTGTTGGGGAACGGTGTTAGTTAAACGAGATAATGTAGGTAAAGCACAATACCTGGTATCAGTGTCCCCAAATGGCAACAGTTATTAGTAATAAACAATAAGCTATGAGAACCGCGACACACATTCAGGGCTTCTTGGCTGCAAACTCCAGAATCTTTTCCACTATGCCAGGAACATCGTACTTCTGGGGCCACGATAAATATCCCAGTGATGTAATCAGGGCTCCTACTTCAGTGACAAAAAATCTCGTTTCTTTTGGAAACACTTGTTTGCCTTCATAGGGCATGCCTGCAGCGCTGAGAAATGTGGACCTTTTCTAACTTTTCATAAAGGATATACTTTGTTGCTACCTTGTCACAACTTTGCTGCAAAAGTTCAGTAAGTCGGACTCATGGAGCTTTAGAAGCAAACTTAGTGATATTTAATCCAATACCTCTCATTCAACAAGGGAAACAACATGATATTATGGTTTTGCTCCTTGCAAATCTGTTACTTTGTGCACTTGCCATCGTATTGCCTATTCAAAAAGTGAGGATAATAATACACACCTATTCAACTTACCTAAAGGATATACTTCCTATGTTAAAGAAAAAATTATCCAGTAATACTTGTTAAAGCACAGTAAGGAAGACTTTATTCAGGACCATCATGATAGGTATATGGAGTGCTGTAATGGGATTTTGCAAGGGGGAGAGAGATTGGACTCAAGCACAAATACAGCATGGGCAAGTGGGAATTTAGAGCCATGGAGCAGGGTGCGGGTCAGTGACAAAAAATTACTAAGAGGTAACATCAGGAGTAAAGGGGAGTCTGGCTAAACTGACCTAACAGGAGTCTTGCTGAAGGCAGGCCAGGGGGACCAGACGTCACTTGGGGGATGGTCCAAGATGAGGAACCTGATCAGATATGGAGGATGGGGGGTTCTTGCTAAAATGACTGAGTAGGGTTCTTGCTAAAACTGGATTTTATAAGTAAGTGCACAGATGGGCCTAAGAGAAGGTTCAGGAGCATGATTAAAGTTGGGCAAGCAAAGAATTTTTGTCACCTAATACTCTCCTCTCACTGTTCCTTAATTTCCACAAACAAAAAAAAAGACCACTTCTTCTGTGGAGGTACCCCAGGAGGAAAGCAAACTGGTTGACCCAGAACATAAATCCCAGTGATATTTGCATTAAAAAGGAAGTGTAGCTAGGCATGGTGGCTCACTCCTGCCTGTAATCCCAGCACTTTGGGAGGTGAGGAAGGAGAACCACTTGAGGCCAGGAGTTTGAGACTAACCTGGGCAATATAGCAAGATGCCCATCTCTAAAAAAAAAAGAATTTTTTTTAATAGCTTGGCATGGTGGCACATGCCTATAGTCCCAGCTACTCAGGAGGCTGAGGCAGGAGGATCATTGACCCCAGGAGCTCGAGGTTGCAGTGAGCTATGATCATGCCAATGCACTCCATTCGGGGCAACAGAGCAAGACCCTGTCTCTGGGGAAAAAAAAAAAAGTGTAAAATTTTCAAAAGTTTTGGCATGGTAACGGCATTTTGAATCATGGCAATGGCACAAACAACTTTCTTCCCATTCCATCTGACCCTACTTATGAATAAGGTTGGCCTGACAAGCTCCTAATTGTAATACAAAGAGTATGGAGCCTGGAATCAGCAAACCTGCCTCTGAAATTCAGTCTTGTCAACCACCAGCTCTTTAACTCTGGAGTTCATTGAATCTTCTGAGCCTTAGTTTTCCCATCTGTAAAAAAGGGGGAAATGATACCCAACTGTTAGTGCTATTTTAAGCAACAAATAAAACACTGGACATGGAGGCACTTTGAAAACCTGGATAGCTACAGAGATGCAAGATGTAATTGCAGATTGTAATAATTAAAATCTAAGTTGTCATTGTTAGCCATAATCCTAACAACAACCTCAGTTCACATTGAATTCCTGGCAAAAAGCACTTTCCAGAATGGCATCCAGCTTTGGTCTGTGGCTGTAGAGTTTACTGGTAAATACTTGTGTGCGGGTGGCAAGTGATGTCCCCAGATGCATCTAAGCCAACAGTCACACCAGAAAGTCATCATTTCAGGGTCTGATTCCTTCTCTCTGAAAAACAGGAAAAAGGGTTTTAAGAAGTGGCACACACTTGGTGTGTTTGAAAGGTGCCAAGGAAGCCAGTGTGGCGAGCAGAGTTAGCAAGGGAAGAAGAGGGAGGAAGTGAGGTGAGAGACACAGGGAGAGCCAAGGGCCTGCTAGGTCATTGACAAGAATTTGGTTTTTCCCCCAAGAGTGAGGGAAAGCCACCAGGGGCTTTGGGCAGAGACTGAGATGATCTAACTCAAGTTTGAAGCAGATCATTTTGAGGCAAGAGTGGTTGCCCCCTGTCAGCCATAATCCTGGCACGGGACATGGTAGCTTGGAGCAGGGTGTTAGCAGTGCAGGCGATGAGACGTGACTAAGCTTTGGATATGCACAAGGGGTGTAGGAGAGAATGGTGTCAAGGATCATCCAAGACTGTGACCTGAGCCACTGGAGAGGAGATAGTGGAGCAGGTCTCAGGGAGACCAGGAGTTCTGCTTGCAGCTTTGTTTTGCTATTAAAATATCTGAAAGAATTACACTTTCGTGTTTTATTAGTACATTTTTCCATATGTGATTTTTTAAAGGCACATATAATACCCATTATACTTGCCAAAGCAGTTTCTCATCTATCATCTCATCTGCTCCTTAAAGCAACCTTGTGAGGCTGCTGCTACTAGCCCCACTGTGTCCGAGTTTGACAGAGAAGTGGATTCACTATGACTGACATAGAATAAGGGACGTATCATAGGAATTAGACCTTATGCAAGTGTGTTGGCTGCTGGAGAAGTTTCTGTGTCGAGTGTTGTGGCTAAAGTTGATACAGATCAGCTAGGCTGGACATCAGGAAGGAAAGCTGGACATATAGTGATATAGAGCAAGGACAAATTGGAACCCCCACGGAAACTATGGAACCTAGGAAGATAAACTGGAACCCGCTTCTGTCTCCCACCTTTTCCACCCCCAATGCCATGGAGGACCTGCAGGAGAAGCTGTGCCCCATGCACGCAACTGCACACACCCTGGTACAGGACTTGAGAAAACTAAAGGATCTAGTAGGCGCTGAAGGAGCTGTGGGTCCGGGGACAGCCCCACACCAAGCTGAGCGAGCAGACTGGCGACAGTGTGTGCTAGCTGCCATGGTGCCTGCTGCGGCATAGAAACGGCTGCTGCTTCACATCCACTTTCCAAATCTGGCACAGATTTGTCTTGTGGCCAACTCTAAATTCAGACCCATACAGGGAAGGGAATTCTGGGAAACATGATTCCAGCTTAACTAAGTTGACACGGTATATAAAGCCAACATACGCACTTTACAGATGGAGAAAATGAAGCTCCATAGAAGGTAAGGGACTTACCCAATGCCTTGCAGACATTTGTAGCAGAATTCTTATGAGGACTCAGTTTTGCTGACTCCTGGCCTAGTGGCTTTAGTTAACATTTTTGAAAGATTGCTATGTGCCAGACACTGAACCATCTCATCCACAAAAAGACCATGAAGTAGATATTATTATACCCAGTTTACAGATGAAGGCATTGAGCTCAAAAAGATGAAGTCAATGAACCCACGTAACTCAGCTATGGAAAGGTAAAACTGAGACTCAAATGCAGGTTGGTCAGACCCCAGCCCCACACTCTTAACCTCCAGGTGTGTGGTCTTTCTCTCCACTAACCCCATATCCCACAGTTTCCCAGAATGGGGTATCAGAAGATGGTTCACACTAAAAGAGGTCCTGGCACCCCCGTTTCCTCTCTGTTAGTCTGTGGTGCTGGCCTGGTGCCAGTTCCCTCCCGCCCTGGGGACAGTGTAAACATGCAGTGGGAAATGCTTCAGTGAGTGCCATTAGGAGTTATACTGAAGGGAACATGTATTCCAAACACCACAGGGCAAAATGCAACAGAGCACAGGCCCAGACCTGGAAGAAGCTCACCAGCTCTTGGCCACAGGAAAGAAAAGATAAAAGTCAAGCAAGTGCTTCCCTTGATGCTGAGAAATTTCTCATGATTGCAAAAAGACCAGAATACAGGGCTGGAGCAGCATGACTGAGCGGCTGGGGAGAACCTGTTGCTTTCATAATGAAACCTAAGATATGTGACTTCAGAGTTATTAAACAACTTTACATTCATTTAATTCTCTTAATAGTAATCATAGTTATAATAACAGCTATTATTACTTATTACAGTTGATTGCTTATTATTGATTGCCAGGCACCATTCTAAACATTTCATATATGTTAATTCAGTTAATCCTCACAACAAGCATATATGGCAGGAAGATTTATTGTCCTCATTTTACATATGGGGAAATTAAGGCACAGAAATGTTAGGTAACATGCCTACAGTCACCTAAGCCCAGGGAGTCTGCGCCCAGTGCCTAACCTCTCCTCCCTTATACTAATCTGCCTCTCAACAACCCTGAGAGGGAAGGAGAGAGTTGGGGGGTAGCAGGACTATGGTGCCTCTTTTGCAGATGAGGAAACTGAGGCTTGGAATAGCTGAATTAGTCACCTAACCCTGCCAAGCCCAGATTTAAAGGCAGAGCTATTGAACTGCAAATCCCCTGCACTTTCCACTCAGCGACTCAGCCCTGTTAAATTAGTGGCACACTCAGGACTTGAGACCAAGTCTTCTAATATCTAGCTCCAGCCCAACCACAGTTGCCTAGGGTTTGCTAGAAAGACTTATTGCTTTGAATACCCAAGTGGGCAATTCGACTACTGAGGTCATCCCAGAGGCCAAAAGCCACCTGCTTGGTGAACAGAAGGGCCCTCTCACATTTTCAGTGAGAAAAGGACCAGCATTGACCTTCCCTCCTTGGAAATGTTGCCTTACACCCTGGAACCAGTAGAACAAACACACAGTCTGATTCTCAGAGATCAGGCAACCCCAGCTCGGGTCTGTGGCCATAACTGTGGCCGCCTCAGTGTTCAGCCCCTCAGAGGCAATGGTATAATCACCAACACGCCCAGCATCAGTTTATGAGGCATCCCCTCCATGTGCACACACGCAGAGGGGTTCATACATAAGGGAGCCTGCACACAGTTCCTGCCTTCAGTGCCTTTATTAAGTAGCTGGGAAAACTTCAGTTCCCCTCCCATCACCTTCCCCACCCCCATATGCCTAAATAACACCAAGAAACACAGCCACTGGAACCAGTGGAAGGGAGGAGGAAAATGACTGCGTAAAGTTTTTTTCCTCATTCACTTGATTAATAATAACTAAATATACATTGAGTTTCTCTTACTTGTCAGGAACTATGCTAGGCACTTTGGACGTGAATCACATTTAATCTCCCTTACAACCCCGTATCAGCCCTGTATGGTAGCTATTAATGTCTTTATTTTACAGGTAAGGAAACTGGGGCACACAAGGGAAAATGACTTGTCCAAGATCATCCTATGAGACACTGTGAATAATTCTAGAATCCAGATCTTCTGACTTCTGGTTCAGTGTTCTTTTAATCACATCATATTAGAAAGGGAATTATAAGATTCTTTTTTAAAATACATGAGTGGGCCGGGCACGGTGGCTCATGCCTGTAATCCTAGCACTCTGGGAAGCCAACACGGGAGGATCACTTGAGCTCGGGAGTTTGAGACCAGCCTGAGGAGCAAGACCCAGTCTCTACAAAAGATACAAAAAAATGAGCCAGGCATGGTGGCATCCGCCTGTAGTCCCGACTACTCAGGAGGCTGAGGCAGGAGGATCGCTTGAGCCAAGGAGTCTGAGGTTGCAGTGAGCTATGATGATGCCACTGCATTCTAGCTCAGGTAACAAAGCAAGACCCGCCTCAAAAATAAGAAAAAAAAAAAAAAACCATGAGCAATGCAAAGATATGAAAAGGAAGAAGACAGGCAAATCAGTGGGGAAGTAATAAAAGTTTTCTACCTGCTACCAGAAGGCAGCTGTGACAAAGATGGCTGGCTGTCCAATAAAGGTTCGTGTGTCCCTTCCACAGTGGGGAGATGTTGCTGGGAAGGGAAGGCCAGGCCAGGGTGTCCCTTTCCCCTTGCATCTTTGTGTGGCTGTGTGACTTGTTCTCACCAGTGGAATGTGAACAGAAGTGGTGTGCCTTCCCTACTCTCACATTCCCCCGCAGCTGGTAGAGAGCAGAGGATCCTCCCAACACTGAACCCCTGCATCCCTGCATCCCTGCTTGGAGAACAGCAGCTTGGCAAATAGACACATACATTTGGATTTAATGTGAGCAAGAAATGAACTTCTACTCTGTTGAACTATTATACATTTGGGGGGTTTGTTACAACATCTAGCATTACCTTAACTAAATATGGTAGATGAGGCCAAAGTGCCAAAATCTAGATTGTTGTGGAACGTAATTCCTCCCACTTCACGGGTAGTCCATAAGCCAGTAACGTAAAGAACCTATAGTTTACCCAGTCTTTCTGAAAAGGAAAAGGCTTTGGTCAGAGGTGAGGCCTTCACTAGGTTGGGGACACCTCAGGGGCTGATACCCGTCTCATTGCTTTCTCTATCCCGCTGCCTAGCACTGCACCTGGCTTGCAGTGGACTCTCAATGCTTGCTGGGATGGGATAACCCCACAGTTCTCTCCACCACCTGAACACATGAGCAACAGCAACACTGACACTCAGTGGAAAATACCCTGAAACCAGAAACACAGGGAGGGTTTCTAAGATGTTTAGGAGGAAATCTGAACTAAACCTTGGGCCTCTCCCAGCCAGGGGGACCAGACGAACACTACAGCAGACAGCAATAGGGAAATATTTTGGACTTAAGTGACATTATACTTATAATACACTTATAATAAAACAAAGAAGAAATCTCTCAATAAAATACCCTTGTGAAGGCCCCATCAGGGAAGGTTTGCTATGTGATGAACTGAAGCGTTTTGATCCCTCTCCTAATCTATGACCATCCCTTATATTCCCAAGGGACTTTTCTGGTTAGGAAGTTTTATGGAGAGGGCCTTGGAATACCCTGAAAGAGAGTTTATGGTAAATATTTTAACAGTGTACAGTAGCCAAAATATGATACTTGATGTAGAAAGAAACCCAGATGGTGACTGACATGTCAGCAAATGCAACCTTCTATTTTATCTGGGGAAAAGTTTTTTCCCTGAATTCCAGAACCTACAGTGATCTGGCCTCACAGATAGTCTGATTTGAAGCCTCCACACAAAAGGATCTCTTTCTACCAGTTAGGGAGGGATATCTGGACCCCTACATGTGGGACCACTCAGCAACTGGGCTAGCTCCCTCTGACTAAGTCGCAGCTGAATTCAAATGCTTTGGCTAAGAAAGAAATCCATTCATTTGAAGGCCCATAGGCTGATAAACACTCATAAAATGATGAGAGACTGTACTAGAAGACAAGAGCTCCGCAGATATCCTTCCTTTACCAACTGTGCACTACCCTTCCTGACTCCAAATCCAGCATGCCTCCCACCACATCACTGCTGCCTGGGGAAAACAAAAAGACATTTTTCCTTAAATTATGCACAGTGCCTCTACATCAGGATTTGGCTTTGCTGAAGGGGTAGGGCTAAAATATCTATAATTTAAAGAATCAGGAGATGCCATATATACATGATCTCTCAGAAGACTCTTTGGCCCCTTGCTTTGGAGCCTAGTTAATTCAGCTACCACCACCACCAAAGGCAACAACATAGATTTCTTCTACATTGCCTCTGTCCTTATGAGCACAGTCCTAACTGTTCTGTAAACTTCTTTTATGACGAGGTGCCTGAAATACAACACTCTCAGCAGTTTAGAGTACGAAACTGATTTTAACACATTGTGATACATTTGGGGATTCCAACCCCATGGAAACAGGTCAAATGTAGGTACTGAGCTTTGCTGTAGAATTCAGCTAGCAGAGTTGAACACATAAAACTGCCTTTACATTCCAACCTGTTATACCTCTAAGCTCAGCTAGACTATTTCCCCAAGCCCCAGTGCTTGGGAGTGCCAAGCTCATTCTGGCTGGAAACCAAGTACTGTATCCTGAGTTCAGACGAAAATTGTCTGCTCCAGAACCCCTTGACATGCCTTGTGTCACCTGCTTCCCTTCCTGGGTCCCCACAAATTCCTCTGTCTCTAGGCCAGCCATGCTTGCTCTTCACCCAATCCGCTTCTCAAGAGCTTTTTTCTCCTTTCTCTATCTTTTCCCTGTAGTATAATTACTTTTTAATTTTTATACCCCTTGGGCATTTAAAACTGCCTATTTATGACAAAAAGCATCATCCACAATCCTACCACTTCTTCTCATCCTTGTTCATTTGCAGACATAAGCACTATAGTTGTATAATCACACCACAGATACAATTTTGTCAGTTGCTATATTCCTTTATGTCTAGGATGGCAAATGGGTCTCATCTCTTGCCCTGACTCTGGTCAATCTACCTGAGGTGCTGACTTGAGAAATAGCCTAGGCTCAGCAGGTAAGTGTGCTGAAAGCAATTAGTGATTTCTGCACGGGTGAACATCATGGGGAGAAGGTCGCATGGGAGTATACAGACACACCTGCTTTACTATGTTGTTAATGTTTACAGTAGATTGTCTGAAAATATGACCTCCAAAAATTCCTCCCAGCCCTGGAAAGGCATTCAGGTCCAGTCTGTTTCCCCTCCCCTTGAACCTGGGCTGCCTTTTTGATTGGCTGTGACCAACAGAATGCAGTAGAAATGATACTATGATTTCCAGTCCTTAAGAGACTTTGCAGCCTTTGTTCACTCTTTTGAGATCCAGCTACCATGTAAAGAAGTTCAAGTTAGATTAGATGAGAGACCTAGAGTAGAGAGAGAGAAAGAAGCCCAGTCAGCCCCAGAAGTTCCAGCCACCCCAGTGAGGTACCAGATGTGGGAATGAGGCCATCTTGGGTATTCAGCTCATGCCAGACTCCCAGCTGAATGCATCCACACAAGTGACCTAGTCAATACCACATGCGCCAGAAGAACTGTTCAGCAGAGCCCATCCAATCCACAGGATCATAAGAAATAATAAAATATGGTTTTAAGCCACAATTTTGGCATATTTTGTTATATAGCAATAGATAACACATACAACACTTTTATCTTAATAGCTGATTGTCCTAATTTCCCCTATAGACCATCAAATCACCTCTTGTATATATCTTCCTTGATCCTTCTCCAAGCAAATGGACACTTCAGTCTCTCTTTTTTGTCCCCTCTGACTCCTTACTTCTCATTGTATATATTTATTTGTACGTCTATCTCCTCTACTGGATTGTGGACTGCTGGAGGCCACTATCTGGGTTTTGTTCATATATGTATCAACAACTCTCTAAGAGAGTGTCTGGCATAGTGGTAAGCCCTCAATAAATGTTTGATGAATGAACAAATGACTAAATGGGTGAACTGACCATTGTGCTGAGTCTTCCCTCTGCCTGCAGTACTGCCTCCCCTCCTCCACCCCCTGTACTGACGTGTCTCTCTCACTTCATCAAGGCCCTTATCAGCAAGGACTTCCTCTACCACCATATCCAAAATAGCAAGCATTGCTATTTTTTATTCGCTTTTGTGTCCCAGTACCTACAGCAATGCTTGCCACCTAGAAGGTGCTCAACAAATATCCACTGGATGGATAAATAAGGAAATATATATTTCATAACAAGAGCAACAAATTTTTGTAAGCTTCTCACTTTTAATTTGGGTAGTCTTACATTTCAGCTTGAGCCCTTATGGTAGGCATGATTAGTACTCACCAATATCCAGCTCTTCCTCCCTTCCTGGGCACAAACTATTCTTCCCAGCAATCTTGCGGCCAGGTGTGCCATGTGACTAGGTCTGGCCAAGGGGATCTGAGGGGAAGTGATGGGTAGCATTCCTGGGCTGAAGCACAGGCGAGAGGGCGTGGCTCTTGCCTTGCCTTGTGTTGAGATGATGGAGCCACCAAATCAAAAGGGTCTGGGATTGCTGAGCCCCTGTATGGAGAACAGCTGTCCTGGAGAGCCGCCCATAACCACAGGGGACTTTGCATGAGTCAGAAATAAACTTTTGTTAAGTTAAGCCACGGAGATTTTAGAGTGGGCTGTTACTGAAACACAGCCTAGCCCAACCTGATCAAAAAAAGCCTGTTTGGTTTAAATGTCTTTACATTTGAGAAACAGAAGAGGCAAAGGCAGAGGAAAGGGAGAAAGAATGAGGTGTTTCCATCATCCAGACACTAATTTACAATTTCAAAGTACAAAAGTGTCCACCCTGAGCTCGGCATGGTGCCAGGCCCAGGGCTAAGCCCTGAGGAAATGTGATGGGATATTGCATGGTTATATCATAGTTATACTACGTACACTGTGTTCAGGGCACACAAAGGGTGGAACCCTTCATTCTGACACTGCTCCCATATTAAGATCACTCTGGGCTCAGCCAAACAGAGGCACTCCTAGAAATACTCACAGGAGCGAGACTGGATCTGACTGGACAGATGGTGGCCAAAGCAGGCAAACAGGAAAGGAACAAAGTTTTCCTTCCTTACTGGTTATGCTTGCTGTTAGCTCCTGCATGCTGGTTCCTCTTTCCCAGTGTGGGAAGCCCACCATGGCTCTGCAGATTCTCCCCTAGGCTTGTCCTCTAAAATCAGAGCCCTAGGCTGGTGACATTTGTCCTGCCTGCTTTCCCTGATTCACAGCCAGCTCACCTTCGGAAGCATAAAGGAGAGGAAAAGAATCCAATAGACCAATGCACAACAACAACAGAAGTAACTCTCATTAATCCAGTGGCTACTAATAGACGCCTGTTAGATAGATTCTCTCTGATATTTATAACCATTCTGCATCATGGCAAGAATTAGCCTCATTCAACAGATGAGGAACCTCAACGTCAGAGAGGTTAAGTATCTGGCTCAAAGTCACGTTATGAGTAAGTCATTGTATTTGCTGGTGGCTCTTACAGGTGTTTACAGCACAAGCCTCCTCTTCTAATTCCTGCCCTGTGACCAAGTTCTGACTTTATATCTGAGTTATTCTGCCCACTCCTGGTCCCTAGGGTTATTATTTCCTTCCTACATGTTTGCAGTGGCCAAGTAAAAAATCCCAACCACCAGCCATTTAATAAGAAGAAAAGGATTACTTTTAACTGAAAGGATATGGTCATGGCAGCAGGAACCAAGCAGGGCAGGAGATCAGCTAATGGCAAGGGTCTTATAAGCCCATGTCGCTTGTATTGCTACTTCTGCAAGGTCATTGAGGGAATAGCTTCTGGCTCTAAAGAACAGCCAAGAAAGACAATTCAGAAGCTGATGCACTGATGTCCAGGTGTCCTCTGGGTCTACTGCCCTTGATCCTGGAGGCCCCTGCCACTTCTCTGCTTAGATTGGTTTTATAGTTTCTCTAGGACTAAAAATGCTTCAATGTGGCCCTTGCCCTTTATTCATTGGTCAGTCCAAGCATGAATCTAATTGCTTCTCCAATCAGGAGCAATTAAGGAGAAGGTGGTGGAGTCAGCCACCTGGACTGCAGGTACAGGTGGCCCTGGGGAAAGCCAGAGGGCTCCTGCCATTATAGCTTTTATTGTCGAGTGTACTCAGGGAGGGCAAGGAATAAGAATGCAAGCATCAGCCAAAGAACAGAAGACTTTTAGAAATAAAGTATTTCCAATCCTTATCTTTTGTTGAGACATCATTAACCCAAGAACCAGGACATTTTCTTGGTCACACAATTCAACTTTATTAGGGGAAAGGACAAGGTAGACATGCTGTTCTGAGAGTTTCTAGGGACAAACGCCAGGTATGTATATGTTTAAAATCTTACCTACAATTACAAATTGGCCAAGACTTGAACCCAAATCACCCTTACTCCAAAATCCACACAAAATTCATGCATCCTCCATTTTATCCAATGTTGCCTACATAGGTGACACGTTGAAAATCAGAAAATGCTAATTCTAACAATCTGTGTCACAAGCACAAAATGGGTTTTCACAGTGACCTTTTCAGGACAATGCCTTAAGCAATGATTTCCAGTCTTTGTTTTTGGCTCCAAACAAACCAAAAACAAATATTCATGTTTCTACCAGGAGCAGTAGTTCACTATGTCGTGGACATTGAGTTTCAATGTAGGGCAGGGGCGGAGGGAAGAGGGCGTGTGTGGACACAACCCCTCAGGTGATTTGGGTACACAATGGGGAGATAATTAGCATGGGCATCTACACTGCCCAGGTCCTAGTATTAAGCTATGGTCAGGCCTGGTCTTCATGAGACAGATCTGTTTTATTCCTCTTTTTTTTTTTTAAACTTAAATTTCAACCATTTAAAAATAAACTGTAATTTCATTGGATCACTCTATGTTCCTTTCTATCTCTGCTGGGAAATGTGGCACAGCTGGGAGATACATGTACAGGAGAACATGGACTTTGGGGTCAGAGAGATGCAGACTTGAATTCCAGTTCCTCTCCAGGCAGGGCACTAAGCCCCTTGAGCCTCAGTTTCCTCACCCTTAGAACTGGACGATCCTGTCACCTTTCCAGATTTGGAGTGTCTTACATACAACAGACAATAAATGGTGAGTTTTCTGGTGTGCTGCCTCTCTCACTGAATATTACTTCACACATACATTTCCAAGAATTGGCCTAGTGCATATAATTGTCATTTGCAATAGCTAAAGAGTACTCCATTCTGATAAGGTACCATAATTTGCTCTGCCATTTCCCCAACATTGGGAATTTGGATTGTTTCCAGTTTTCCTTTCTTATGAATTGAACTGCTATGAACATCTTTAGACAGATGAATTTTTTCCCCCTTAAGTTATTTCCTTAGAGAAAACTCCCAGAAGTGGAATTACTGGGTCAAAGAGTAGGAACAGCTTTGTAGCCCTTGTTATTTATTGCCAGATGAGTTCTCATTTTCTAAGAAGGCTGTCAGCTGGAAAGCCCTGCATATGGGGTGGATATTATGGGCAGTTTCTGTATGCCACTGCTATCTCAGCCACAAGCCCTACTGGAAAATTGGCCTCTCTTTCCCACAATTGGCACTAAGTGGTAGGAAATAAGAACTAAATAGAGAAGAAAGATAAAGACCTAGAATGTGTAGGGATACGGAGCTGGGAGAGTGAAGACTGATAAAGCTGTCTGCATTTGGGGATTAGGCTGTGATATGACTAAGCAATTTGGACTAGAAGTAAATGATGCTGGGAGAAAAACCTTCAAATAAGTTAATAATTATTGTTTTTATTCTACATACATTTATGAGCACTTACCTAACCTGTGCCAAGCACTAACCTTTTTATGGTGTCTGAGCCTGTCCCCCAACCCCCTTTGTTGTGCGAGGAAGACCAGGGAGCTAAAGGCTGGCCCTGCCAAGGGCTTCTCTTTGGCTAAGATCCAAGACACCGGAAGAGAGAGATTTTGCATAAGAAACTGAGAAAGCAAAATTGAGGGTATGAGTAAAGCCCCAAACTAGAGGCAGATAATAAAACTGTGGTGTGGAACACAAATCAAGGACTGCCCTCAGATGAGCAGATGGAAAAGTCAGGACAAGAGTGATGGGAGTGACATGGGGTGAAGGGGAGGCCTGGAAGGAGATGGTAAACTGAGGCAATTTCCTAAAAGCTTTTTATTTTGCTGTTCAAATCTCCAAGGTCCTTGCCAATATTGTTTCCTGCTTGTTCTATCAATAACCAAGAAAGCTGTATTAAAATACTGAAGGATTTGTTAATGACTCTTTGTAGATCGAACCATTTTTGTTTATGTATTGTGAAGCTGTGCTGTTAGATATATGTAAGTTTTCTGTTGTTAGTTTCTAACAAATCGAACCTCTTAGCATTATGTAGTGAATCTCTTTTTCTTTTTTAATATTTTTTCCCCAAAGTCTATTTTGTTTTGTATTGATTTAACTAACATGCTTTCTTTTGGTTAATATTTCCCTGGCATATTTTTTCTGAGCTTTGACATTCAAACTTTCTGTGTTCTTGTGTTTTAGTTAGTCTCTTATAGAAAGTACATCGCTAGATTTTGTTTTTACACAGTCTGAGAATTTTTGTGTTTTAATAGAACAGCTTAATCCATTTTCATTTATTTTGATTACTGACTTATTTGGATTTATTTCTACTCTCTTATTTCTACTTATCCTTCTTATTCATACTATCTTTCCTGTTTTACACCCATCCTTCCTATCTTCTCTGGATTGACAGTAATTTTTCTCTTCTTACCCCAATTCTCCCTCACATGTTTGGGGTTAATTAATTAAATGCTCTACGTCAATTCTTTTCAACAAAGTTTAAATAGTATTCTTTTCCTCTAAAACTACAATGACCTTAAAATGCCCACTCTTCCAAACTGACGTGCTATTAGTGCATATTTTCGTTATAAGCTCCTTGCCCCCAACAGACATTATCATTATTTTAGAAATTAAATGTTTTCTTAGTTTTCTCTAAAAATTGCCAAAATACTTACTCACCATATCTGCTTGAATACTCCATCCATTCTACCTGAAGCATATTCTTTAAAATTTTCTTTAGTAAGTGTCTGCTGTTAGTAAACTTTCTGAGTTTTTGTTTTTCTGAAAATTTGTGTATTTTCCCCTTATTCTTAACTGCTAGTTTTCCTGGGTATGGGATTCTAGGTGATTTTATTTCAGTGCATTAAAGACATCATTCCACCATTTTCTGGCTTCAATGTTTTCTCTAGAGAAGTCAGCCATCAGGCAAATTGCTGATTTTTTGAGAAAAGTTCTATCTTTTCTTTCTGACTTACCCACTCTCTTTTCCCCCACCTCCAAATATCTTTTTTGATTTTTTGAAGTTTTGCCATTGTTTGTCTAGGAATATATATATATTTTTGTTTATCCAGCTTGGAATGTATTGTTGTTTGGGAACTGAGGATTGGTTTCTGCTGCATGCCTGATCTCTGGAAAACAGACTCTGTGCACAAGATTAGCACGCAGAGAGCTCACTGGGGAGGGCTTGTGGAGCCAGGATCACTGGAGGAAGTAAAGGAATAGGACTGGGCACAGGGTGAAGCTGGGCTATGACACAGTCACAAAAAAAGGCCTCATCCCATCCCATGGGGAGCTCTGGCTTTGAATAGCCCTAAAGAATTGTCCTGAACTGGGGCAATGGGGCTGAGCCTTTATTATCCCACAGTGACGACTCATTACACTGAGGGCTACCCTTAAGAAATAATTCTACGCTTCGTGTGGAACCAGAGAAGACCCCGTCTAGCCAAAGCAATCTTAAGCAAAAAGAACAAATTGGGAGGCATCTGTCTACCAGACTTCAAACTATACTACAAGGCTATAGTAACCAAAACTGCATGGTATTGGCACAAGAACAGACACGTAGACCAATGGAATAGGACTGAGAACCCAAATATAAAACCAACCTCATACAGTCACCTGATCTTTGACAAATTCCAGAAAAACGTACACTGGGGAAAAGAATCCCTATTCAACAAATGGTGCTGGGAAAACTGGATGGCCATATGTAGAAGACTGAAAGTGGACCCACACCTCTCACCTCTCACAAAAATCAATTCACAATGGATAACAGATCTAAACCTAAGACATGAAACCATAAGAATTCTCGAAGAAAATGTTGGAAAAACTCTTATGGACATTGGCCTAGGCAAAGAATTTATGAAGAAGACCCCCAAAGCAATCACAGCAGCAACAAAAATAAATACATGGGACCTGATCAAATTGAAAAGCTTCTGCACAGCCAAGGAAACTATCACTAGAGTGAACAGACAACCTACAGAATGGGAGAAAATATTTGCATGCTACACCTCTGAGAAAGGGCTGATAACCAGAATCTATACTGAACTTAGGAAAATCAACAAGAAAAAATCAAACAACCCTATTAAAAAATGGGCAAAGGACATGAACAAAAACTTTTCCAAAGAAGACAGAATGATGGCCAGCAAACATATAAAAAAGTGCTCAACTTCTCTAATCATCAGGGAAATGCAAATCAAAACCACAATGAGATATCACTTAATTCCAGTGAGATTGGCTCATATCAAAAAATCCCCAAATAACAAATGTTGGCGGGGATGTGGACAGATAGGAACACTCATACACTGCTGGTGGGACTGCAAATTAGTACAACCTCTATGGAAAAGAATATGGAGATACCTCAAAGAATTAAAAGTAGAATTACTATTTGACCCAGCAATCCCACTACTGGGTATTTATCCAAAAGAAAAAAAGACATTTTATAATAAAGACATCTGCTCTCGAATGTTCATAGCAGCACAATTCACAATTGCAAAGTTGTGGAAACAACCCAGGTGCCCATCAATACACGAGTGGATCAATAAAATGTGGTATATGTATACCATGGAGTATTACTCAGCAATAAGGAACAACAGTGAATTAACACATCTGGTATTATCCTGGTTGGAGCTAGAACCCATTCTTCGAAGCGAAGTGTCACAGGATTGGAAAAACAAGCACCACTGGTACTCACCATCAAACTGGTACTAACTGATGAACACTTACATCACACAGGGCAATAACATTCATCTGAGGGTGGGTGGGCGGGAGGGGGGTGGAAGGGATGGGAAAAACTCTCACTGAATGGATGTGGGGAGCACAGTTTGGGAGACGACTACGATTGTGGCTCTGACACGGGCAGAACAGGGGCAATGTGTATGGCCAAAGTGTTGTACCCCCATGATATTCTGAAATTAAAAAAATAAATTAAATAAATAAATAAATAAAATAAAATTAAAAAAAAAAAAAAAGAAAGAAAGCTGTGTGACACAGGGCAAGGCAACACTCTTCAGCTGAGGGCCATCTCTGGGGTGGACTCAGCTGTACACTGTCAATTGCCAACACTCTTAGTAGTTGGGGGAATGAGTGCTTTGGTCCTGGGGGCTGGGTGACAGAGTTTGGCTGGGGCACCATAGTGTCTACTGCAGTTCACCACTCATGCTGCTCAGATCCACGTGTTTGGTATATGTCCTAAAAGCAGATCTTTCAGGATTCTAGTGGACCTCTTTTTCTAGAGACACTTAAAATAGGAAGGTAATGGTATAAACTGCTCTGTTGCCTGCTACATCTAGTCTCAAGGACAAAACAGATACTCAGCATCTCCTTCCTCTACTATCCAACCCCCTCAGTCTCAGCTACCAGCTGTGCATGTTTAGACAGCTTACCTGGTGGGGTGACCTGGACTCTCATCTCTGAGGGACCTGAACTTCTGGTCACCCTGCCCTTCTCAGGCATTGACTGCTACACTTACCTCTTTCCATCATGGGCAAAGAAGTAACAAGAAACACTCAAGTGGATCACCCAGGTACCAAACATATCCTTCCCTGCCCACTGTGTGACACCACCTCTACCTCTTCCCAATGGCCAGGAACAGTCACCCCTGCCAGGAGCCTGAAGTGACCGAAGAGCAAGACGTGGCTTAAATATTAAGAGCTAACACCTCTAAACCTGTAGAGACCAGAGTTGTGGAGATGAAGCACAAATGCCCCAGCTGAACAATTGAGAATGGATGGTAAGGGGGCTACTTAAACATAAACCCCTTGGTTCCCAGACCTGCATATTCAACCTATGGGGGACACATCTCCATAGCTTTCTGCAGATTGGGCTTTTCTGTCTTGCCACTTACCATGATAATTGCACCTACCTCACTTCTGACAGTTAAATGCTGAAATCTGGCCTCTGTTTGGGGGATATTTTCCTCCCTATTGTTATTAGGAGCCCAAATCACTCTGGTCTACAGAGAACAGTCATCACAGAGCTTCCCAATGATGATGGTCTTCCTCTTGTCGGTATGTTCCTTATCACTTTCGCAAATGGAGTGTCTTTGGAGCCCACCTGTGGAACATAGTCTTCCGGTGGACTTACCAGACTTGCATAGTTGGTTGATTCTAGTATGCACACTCCTCTGAGTCATTTGATCTCCTTTCAATATCTTCCATACCAATTATGGCATTTCAACTTCCCTCACTGTGCATTACGGTCCTCTCCAACCTTGTAAGGGTCATCCTGGGAGAGTGTTAACACTGTCTCCCAGGGTCCTAGGCAGAGAGAGTGCTGCCATACCTATAAACTTTCTCTCATCCAATTGTATGACCTGTGCCCCCCAGTCCAGCACTCTCAGAATCCAGTTCCACACATACTCTCCCAGCTTCTATACCTGTTAGCTAGGTCCTGCAGCTCCTCTGAGATACAGTTCCTTTCTTCCCTTAAAAGGCCCAGCACTTTCCCAGCTAGGAGGTGGTGTGCTTTAATCCTATTTTTTTGTCTGGTGGCCAAGAGGGAGGTAAACAGGGAATGTCATATGTTATCTTGCAAGGCAAAGACCTCTGCCTTGTCCACAAGCAAGGGGGAAACACCAGCCTGTAACAGGAAGTGGTGGCTACTTCTGCTGGCCCAGAGGCTTCAAGGGGACCTGGATACTCAAGATGTTCAAGTGCCTCAACCCATATGTCCTCCTGCCATAACACAGAGTTTCTTTCCTTCCCAATCAGGATTCAGCCTTGGTAGAACAGCCCTGCCTGGGTGCAGGAACTCTGCTACTCTTATAATTAAATCCTGGGCCTCACCCACAGCCCTTTCTATTCCAGACCTCAGGAGATGAGAATCTCCTTATATGCTACTGAATATACTCTCTGCCTTTCATTGTCTTTCTCAAAAGCATCAGTCACTCTCAACCACACTCATCCAATTTCATTCTCTTTATAACTCTGTATCACCCATACACCTGACCCGTCACTGTGCTCCTTGCACTTGTATACCTTTCCAGTCTACCGTGATGACAATTTTAACAACTGCACTGCTACCTTGTGCCAGGAGTCATCTGTGTTCCATGTATCACCAGTGATGGCTTTCTTATTGCCTGCTCAAAATTCAGCTCAAAAATTTCCCATTAACTTCTGCATTCTCAGATACTCTAAGAGCCAACTGCTGCAGCTCAGATTTCCTGGGAAGCAGGCTCTGAAATGGACATTAGAGTATAGGAAACTTATTGGGGAATGCTCCTGGAATAAATACCTCAACAGATATGAAGGCACAGAATTGGGCGGAGGGAGAAGCTGGTATGTTGAAGCAAAAGTCTCAGCTAATCCCCAGATGACGATCTGGAGCTTGGATGGACCTGCAGGACAATCCTGCCTGGGGGCCGGGAGGCTGGCTTGAATGTGAGAAAATGGAGCCACAGCCTGAGGAAGTGGTATGGACAAGGAGATTTCTTTAAATAAAAGAGACTTTTTAGCCTAAAGGGATGGAACTAAAGGTAAGGGGTTTTTTCAGCCCTAAGGAGGTCTGTGGCCTGGTGATGGGTAGGATGCAGGGAAGGTGGTAAAGAAGGGGGACATGCACTCCCCCCAGCTTTGCTGAGAACTGGGGACATAGTAAGAGAAGCAGCCCTGAAAACGATGCACCATTCAAAAAGCCGTCCTGTGTATGGGTGCAGATGTGTGCATTTAAAAGTTGCTCATTAAACAACTGTGAGAATGAAGAGGTATGCCTGCCACTCCCACAGGTGGGGAGATCTTGAACGGAGCCAGACCTGGAGGAGAATCTGAGCTTTGAGAACATTTGCAATGAGAAAAATCTGGTTAACAAGTATTTAACCAGTATTTCCCAAACTTCTGTGACCATGGAACTTTTAATTTTTCTGGAAGGCCTATTGACATGTCTCAGAACATTTCTCAAAACACGGTTTGGGGAATGATGAGCCCAGTAAGAACCTCAGGACTTTAATCAATCTCCTAATGGCCGATTTACAATCAGGACAAAAATGGAATGAAATAGGAGGGTGATTAAAAATTTGATTATTCAAAGATGTTCCAATTTGGACAACATTTACAGGGCATCTTCTATGTAGTAGACCCTGTTCTGGGCCCTAAGGGACACAGATGACAAAGGCAAAGGCCCTGGTCTGTAAGTAAATAGTCTCATACTCAGTAGTAGTTTCCTTGATAGGGAGAGAGATGCTGGATGGGACCAGCTCAGAGCCTGTGCTTGTCCAGACACGGCCTGGACACCTTCCCTTCCTCAGAATGGCCCTGAGGAGGAGGAAGGCAGGAGACGGGCCAGGAGAGACCCAAGATTGCAGGGGTAGGCCAGGATTTGGGGTAAGGATTTACCTGAATCGACTCCTGCCATTCCTGGGCATGTAACCTTGGCCCAGGCCAACTTTAATCTCTCTGAGCTTCTGTCCCATTTGCAAAATAAGGATAGTAATCATCCACACCTCACAGAGTGCCTGTGAGGATCAAACAGGAGAACAGTGATGTGAAAAAATTACACAAACTATAAAGCACTCCACAAAGAGGGATCTTATGACTTACTTATTCCTTCACAAAGTACATTTCAAAGAAAGCTAAACAAACTCCCCCAAACTTTCCACTCTCAGGGCTATTTTTATTTTGTGATTTTCCAAGCCTCAAAATGAAATTGAAATTAAAAAAAAAAAATTCAGCGGCTGCTTTTTATATGGTAGTTTATAAGAGTCAGGATGAAACAGAAATCATGATAGCACAAGGCCTCAAGTTTACATTCTCAGAGGGAGGCCGAGAGCTGGGAGCGCTGATGACTTTAGGGAGGGCAGCTGAAATCACTAACGCCAGCCTGGCTCTAACTAGCCTGTGTAGTTTTAAGTGGTCTAATCAGCCCTGCTTTTCACAAACACAAATAAATAAAAATTGACATTACATCGGGCAACAATATGGCATGCCCCGTGCAATTAGAACCAGCTGAGTTTATGCACCCTATGGTTTACAGAGAAGGCAGCCATGCACTGTGCTCAGGGGACAGATGTCTATGTGGCTTCTTAACACACATGTTCCAGAGCAGCGGTTCCCAACCCTTCAGGGGTGTGTGCAGAGTTCTTTCAGATGGCTCTGGATATCCTTATGCTACAACAGCCGTATCAGTAGACTGGCTAAATACTAGCTCCCACATAGATGTAGGCACAATTTTCAAGCATGCATTCATCTACTGGAGGCTTTGTTCCTTCCGTATTTTCTCAACTAATGATACTGAAAGCACAACGCCTGTGACGGGAGCAGGGGATGGGTGAAGTCTTTTATGTAAAAGGGTTCTCATGCTCAAAAGGGTTGGATCCCATTGTTCTGATGTGACAAGAGCCCCAAAATGTATAGAAATCAAGTTTGAGAATGCTGTGGCCTGATGGAGGAAAGGAACAACCAGGTTTTGAGAAAACACAGGAGCCAAGCCCTGCTCTGGAAGTTTCAAAACCTAGACCTGCTCTTGGGGTCAAAAGATTCTTCTGCACCATAATTTCTCTTAGCCAGTCACCCAGTCTCTGGTTTTCCAGCCTCACCTCCCCCCAGGAGTTGGGGGCTCCCCACTCTGCAGTGGGAGTGACCTTTCTAAAATACAAATCTGAATGTGACCCTCTCTAGCTCCAGTAACTCTGCACCGCCATGGTACCACTTGAAGGAGCTCTAGGCACAACCTGGCCCACGCCCCTTCCTCTCTGACCTTGTGTCCAGCCAAATCCCTCCCACCCTACACTGCAGCCACCTGCTCTCCGCCTTCTGTGATACATCCACCCCCCGCCCCCATACCAGCCTCTGTACTTACACACATGGACACTGGACACTTGCTCTCTCCTCACCTTCATCTGAGTAACCAGCTCTCCCAATTTCAGATCTTGGTTTAGATGCCATTTGCCTTGGAAAGGTTTGCCAGAATTTTCCCCTCAAGACTGAGATTGGAGGTATTTACCCTTCCTATGGATACAGCTCCCTGTAATTGTGTCATGGGAGCATGAAATCTGGCTGATTCCTTAATCATCTCTCCATCCCCAGACCGGAAGCCTCACGAGGGCTGGGCTGAGCTGAGCTTTGTTTGCTTGTGTCTGGAAGAAGCTCAATGAATGTGTTTGGTGAATGTCTTTCCCATTGTGTGATTTGATGAGTGAAGCTTTTAGGAGTCTCTTGCACTTCCCCCCACATTACCCCACATAGGCAACCACTTATTCCAGAGGCCCAGGTTGTCCTCAGCACAGTACTAGCTCTTGTTTAAGAGCAAAGCAAAAGCCCTCAGAAGGTTCTGGCATTGTTTACAAGCTCTTAGAAAGAGAGAGGTTTGAATTGAGGGTAAAAACAAAGAAAGAACAAAGTTGAGTCAATGGAAAAGACAGAAGAAGAAAGAGACAGCAAAGGCACCCACCACCTCTTCCCCACGCCCCTTTCTCACATCTGAGCCATTTGCTGACCATAAAACTTGATATTCTCTCAGATCAGGTCTGTCTTACAGTCATAGGATGCCAAGGGCATAAGGGTTCAGAGAGAGCAGTAAGTTGCCCAAATTTGCCCAAAAAGAGAGGGGCAGAGCACAAATGAGAACCCAGGTCTCTGATGCCAAGTTGCCTCCTCTTTTCAGAACCCCATGGTGCTTAGGCCTGTGTATACACTTTCCTGGAGAGATTTTGCCAAATCCCAGAAGTAGCATATGTGCCCTTCAGCCAGAGACTGCCTCAGTAAATACATATTGCTTCTTGGCTTGCAAAGCAAATATTTACTCAAAACCCACATAGCATGGTACATAAGTTCCTGACAGCCCTGGGCAGTTTCTAACTCACTTATCGTTTATTTTTAATTTGTTTTTTAGTGTATATATTTTCTGCATTAGACTTGTAATAAACAGAGTTCAGAGTAGAGGCTGGGTGAACTAAAAATTGGTTTATACTAAAAAACCCTAGTCTTTGCCCGTTACCTCTAAATTCCAATTTCTGGCAAGTCCATGAGCAAGATGAATCAAGCTTAAGTGGAATCAGTGCTCCACTGAAGGGCAGCCTTTAAGGCCACACAACATGCTGTCCTTTGGGAAATGGGCTGAAGAATTAGGGAGATACAAGTGGCTCACAGCACATGTATACTATCAAGACTGAGGATATCTGGGTTCTGGTCATGACCTTGTCTCTAACTACTTGGTAACTCTGAACAAGTCATTTAACCTCTCTGAACTTCAGTTTCCTCATCTGTGTAATGTGATTAATGATAGCTTTCTACCTAATTCACTATATATTGACAACAGACCACATCAAAGGACAAGTCCAATATCTATCCACCAAGTATTTATTAAAGGCCTACTAGGGGCCTGGCTGGTCTAGAAACTGAGCAGACAGCAGTGAACAAAAGGAAAATCTGTCTTCATGAAGCTTGCATTCTGGGGTGGACAGAAAGACTATAAATAAAAAATAAGTAGTAATAGGTCTGATGCTAAGTTCTAAGAAGGAAAATCACCGTGACAAGGGAATGGAAGGTCAGCGGGCACCATTTTATAAAGGGTGGTCAATGAGACACTCTCTGATAAGGTGAGTCCAGAAAGAAGGGAGGAAAGAAGGTCCCAGGCAGGAAGAAGAATGGAAACAAAGGCTCTGGGTGGTCATGCTTGGAATATTCAAATAGGAAGACCAGGGTGGCTGGAGCAGAGTGAGGGAGTAGAGAGGAATAGAAAATGGGTCAAGGAGGGAGGATGGGGTTCCCAAAATGTAACATGTGCAAGCAGCCCTGGAGGTGTGGGGAAAGGTGGTCTAAAGGCCCCCCCCTTTGTCATAAACACTAGCCTGGAGCCTTGCGTGTCCAAAGGGTTCCCTAGACTACAATAAACACCATCCCAACTTGACTCAAGAATGTAGAATGCTCCCTGGTTGACCATGAACATGTTCCCACCCACACTGGCTCAGCTCATGTAAATTTACATAGTGGAAGCTGTGCCTGACTTTTAGCCCTTCTTTAGGTCAAACTGCTGTGTTTTAGAATATTTCACTTGCAGAACTGGACATTAACTTGGACATTGTTGGATAGACGTGAGGGACAGGGCAGCCCAGCCATGGCTGCCTTTGTTCATGAGCAGGCTTCAGTTCTTTTTTTTTTCTTTTTGAGGCAGGGTCTTGCTCTGTCTCCTGGACTAAAGTGCAGTGACACAATGATAGCTCACTGCAATCTCAAACTCCTGGGCTCAAGCAATCCTCCCACCTCAGCCTCCCCAGTAGCTGGGATTACAGGCACATGCTACCACGCCTGGCTGAATTTTTTTTTTTTTTTTTTTTGTAGAGATGGAGTCTCACTATTTTGCCCAGGCTGGTCTCAAACTCCTGGCCATAAGTGATCCTCCTGCCTTGGCCTCCCAAAGTACGTGACTTGTGACAAATACATAGCCACCTCGACCAGCCAGCGTTTGGTTCTTCATGTGAAGTCTGGCAGAGGTTCCCAGCCTTGAGACCTTCCCTGCCAGTACCTTGCGTGCTATACTGTACAATTTCCAAGAATAAGTATGTTGGGTCTTGATCACAGCCTGGGAATGGCTGGAACCCCCGCCAGGCAGGCTGGAGCCATCAGCAAGCCCAGGGCAGCAGGGCAGGAGCTCCTGTCTTGTGGACAGGCCAGTCAGGGTCGGCACCATAGAGGCAATGCAATAGGCCTGTCCAGGGCTCCACTGTGACGAGGAAAGGCTTAGGTCTGGCCTAGGGAGCGCTGAACAGAGCTTGTGGGGAAGGGATGTGAACACATATATTAAGCACCTACTGCTTTCTGGGCAGTGGGTTAGACTTTTTTCATGCACAATCTTATTCAGTCCTCACTAACCTGCAAAATAGTGTTACTGTTCTATAGAAGAGGACACTGAGGCCCAGAGAATGAGCTTCCCAAGTCTACACACCTCCTATGGGGTATTTGGGGGATTAGAACCCTCTGACACCAAAGCCTGAGCCCTGACTATTGCTTCGAAATGAATTACTTTATCATGAGACAAGACACAGTCCTGTGTGGAGTTGGGTAGTTGAGGCAAGTCATCCTCTTTGTCATCTCAGGAGTCTGGAGAGATGGCCAGATTCTCCAGACTTGGGGTTCAGGCAGGGAGGTTCATGCTCCCTGACGGCTCCACTGATCTGGTCCTGTGAAGGGGATGCCCATCCCCTCGCCATCAGAACTCTCACCTCACAGGCCCACCTGTTTTCTGCAGTCTTGGCAGGGCTCCTGGGATTGGGAAACCCTACCCCCTTCCCATCTGCCTGGCACCTTGCTGCCCAGTGTGGCCTCTGCTGCCCGCGCAAGGCTGAGTGAGTCGGAGAGGTCAGGCTTAGCCCCTGGGTCTCCACCAGTCCGAAACACTGAATTGCTTTACAACTGTCTGCTTCTGCTTCCTTCTCCCTCCTTGGGCCTGTTGGCACTCACTGTCATTCACAGGCACCCTTGTTCACGAAATATCATTTGCAAATATGGGAATCTCTGTACCAGTCCCCCATCGTTGATAGCTCTGGAATTGTTTATAAAAATATCCCTGGCATTCCTTGCCCAACATGGTTCCGCGTCATGCTCCACTTGCGGGCGAGCTTTGCCAGGCTGATAAGGAGCCCTTTATTTGCCTTTTAGGAAAGTTATGACTCACATCACCAGCTTTCCTTCCCTTTCTAGAGTTCATGTTATCCATAAAAGGGCCATTATGTGGATAAGATTAATCCCAGTCCTGGGTTTTAAACATTCTCTATAGCACACAGTTGAATCAGTGGTAGCTTGCAGCCAATTAGTTTGAGTAGGAGCTAGTGAGCTTAACTGGGGACTGGTTAGCTCAGTCAGTGACTTGTCTGTTCATCCTGGGACTGGCTAGCTTAGCAAGGAGCTGAATAGCTCAGGTAGGATCTGGTTAGTAAAATCATGGGCTGGTTATCTCATATTTGGGTTGGAAATTGCAGTTGGTTAATGTACTTGCTGGCTGATTAGCTCAACTTGTTATGGCACTGGGCTTTGAAATAAAGACCCTGATCTCTATCTCTCTGAGAGTAAGTCAGCATCACTCTGCCAGGATCACTAACCACAGACTTCAGGCCTTTCCCCAGGCAGCAAACATACAGGTGCACAGAGTATGAATGGATCCCTGCAGCACATCAGCATTGCAGGAAGAACAGCTCTAAGCATAAGCCCAACCTTTAGCTCATATCTAAGACATATGGCATCTTTGAACCTTAAGCAGGGTACAGGTAGAGAGAATAGTGGTAAGGAGCAAATGAGATCAGTTCATCTATGTACTTACTCAGTGATGCTTACTAAGCATGCACTGTACTCCAGACATCATGCTAGGCACTGAGGATGACAGACCGAACAGTATTGAGCACACTGTTCAATGATGCTTCCTAGTTTCCCGTGCAGATAGGAGTGGTCATATGACTGAGGTTTGGCCAATACAACATGGGCAAAAGTGATGTGCAACACCTCCAGGAATGGCCTATAAAATCTCCTACACAATCCTCTGTACTCTTTCTGTTTTCCTATGTTTGTCAATGGATACAACAGGTCCAGAAAAGGACTTTAAGATCCCACAGGAAGAGGGAGCCATAAAAAGGATGGATCCTGGGTCCTTAATCACTGCATGGAGCAGAGGCCTCTCTCAACCTTATGCTGTCTGGACTTGATGTGAAGAGAAATAAACTTTCATTATTGTAAACTATTAAAACTTGAGGATTGTTTGTTGCAGCATTTAACCTATCCTGACCAATGCACTGCCCTTCATCTTTTGTTCACTGCAGTCTGAGCAGAACTTGCCTCTTTCTGTTCCAAGAAAGACAGGCCATTCAGAGAGTCCTTCAACTCTCTTCTGCTACATCTTTGACTCTATGTGTCTTTGCCCTTCCTTTCTCCATCCCCACCACCCACCAGGATGAATCCATCTACCTGGGTCCTTGGTCTCATCCCCATATCGTTTTACATCTGCAGTCTGTTGAGTGTCCTCTGCCTAAAAAAATACACTCAATTCCCCTCTGTCCTTTAATAAAGGAGAATCCCATTCAGGAGTTGGGTAGTTGAGGTAAGTCATCCTCCATGTCATCCCAGGAGTCTGGAGAGATGACCAGATTCTTCAGACAGATTTGGGGTTCAGGCAGGGCCCATGTTCCCCTAGAGCTCCATTAATCTGGCCCTTTGAAGGGGATGTCTATCATCTTAAGTAAAGTATGTGGGAAGGTGTTTATCAATCTTGAACCCCCCTAAAGCAACTGCCCTATTTGTCCCTGACCCTTCATGTCTTAGTCTGTTTGGGTTGCTATAACAAAATAACATAAATTGAGTTGCTTATAAATAAGAAAAATGCATTTCTTTCAGTTCTGGAGGCTGTAAAGTCCAAGATTAAGGCAGATTCAGTTTCTATTGAGAGCCTAATTTTTGGCTTATACACAACACCTTCTTGCTGTGGCCTCACGTGGTGGAAAGGGCAAAGGGTTTCTTTCAGGCCTCTTTTATAAGGGTACTAATCCCATTCATGAGGGCTCAACCCCCATGACCTAATCACCTCCCAAAGGCCCCACCTCCTAATACCATCACCTTGGGGTTGAGGATTTGAACATAAATTTGGCAGGCACAGAAACATTCAAACCATAGCACTTCATAACCTAATTTTGGATGCATAGGCTAGAGTTACTGTTTCTACTTTATCACTCATTGACTCCTTAACCCACGGCAATCTGGCTTCCTCGTCTATTGCTGTCATGATACTTTTCATTCAAAGGTCACTAATGATCTCTAACTGTCAAGTCCAGGGGACTTTTCTCAGGTCTCTTCCAGCTCAGTCTTTCAGAAGCATTTGACACTTGGCCAGTTTTCCTCTAACTCGCTCTTGCTCAATGTTTTCAGCCCTTCTCTCTCCTGATTCTTTTTGTTGCCTCTAAATGAAGGAGTGTCCCCATGTTCTGCTTTCAGCCAACTCTTTTCTCTCTAAATTCTTTTTCTTGGCAAATAGTGCCATTACTACTTCTAATAACAATAACTAACGTTTATTGAAAATATATACGTAAGACAGGTGCCAAGCATATCACGTTATCCCACCTAACCCTAACAAGAACCCATGAGGTTAGTTGTGTTATGACCTTATTCTAAAGATGAGAAAGTCCAGGCATAAAGCAGGGGTAAGTAACTTGTGCATGGCCACACAGCTGTCAAGGGGTGGAACAAGAAAAGGCCAGTGCATCTGAGGAAGGTGCCCCCTTCCTCGGGCAGATGCAGCCCCATTTCAGAGTGCTTCGCTTTACAAGCAAAGAGGGCATTTAGACCCACTTACTACCCTAACCAAGCCCCCTCATCCAGGTCACAAAGTACAGGAGTATACCAGGTACTCATGGAGCCAGAATTCAAACCCCAGCCTCTCCGACTCCAGAGATGCCACATCTCACCATCTCCTATGCTTCTACCCCACAGCATGTTGTGAGGATTAAAACTAAACAGATCACGGATGTATAGCATTTGGCTCAGAGTTTGGCATGTGAGAAGTACATGATATAAAATAGTCACTATTATTGTCATTATTATTCATGTCACCATTCTCGTCCACTTCCAAAGCTTCAACAAACTCATTCATCAAATATTTAATGATCTCTCATGAGCCAAACAGTATGCTAGGTGCTGAGGTTTCAAAGATGAATAAAACACTGTTGTTCCTGCCTCACTGAATCAAAAATCTAGCAGGAGAGAAAGCCACACAAACAATGAACTGAAATAAAAGTGCAGTAGCAGAGGTGGTACAAAGTGCTGTGTGAGCACAAAGGAGAGAGCATTATGCCTGTGTGGGGTAGGGATGGGAATGAAGGCAGGTTTGGTGATAGTTTCAGAAAGGAAGGGGCATTTTTAAAGAGTCTGAATCGTTAGATGTTGGCCAGACTGGATCACCCAGAGAGGCAATCCAGAGAGGGAAACGGCATGAACAAGAGCATGGAGATGGGTAAGCACATGGTGTATGTGGCCTGGAATATGCACTTGGCAATGGGAAGTCATTGAAAGTATCCAAGAAGGGCTGGAACATGATCAGATCTTGGTTTAAGAAAAAAAAGCCCTGGCATCTAGGGCAGTGTTTTGCACACAGTAGGTGCTTAGTAAATGTGTGATGGACGAATAGATGGATGAAAGAATGAAAGAATGGAGGAAGGAATGAATGACTGGAGAGAAACCTTGCCTCCTGGTGTGAACTTGTACTTAGTGTCAGCACTGAATGAGCCCCTGATGAGGGATCATTCCTGTCCGACCCTGCCGACCCAGAGAGGGAATGGCTTGTTGAAGTGATTTGTCTCATGACCCAGACACAATTTTGGCTGCTGCCATGTGACCATCCTTGAGTCTAATGGCATTTCTAAGTTTCTGGTTTGATCAGGTGCCTCATTCAGGGATTCTGCTTTCTCTTGAACATGGCTTTCATATTTCCACCTCCATGCTTTGCTTATATGTCTGGGAGCCTGCCAGAATGCCTGCTTCTGCATTATTTCCAAAGGCTATTCATCCTTCAAGCCTCTGTTGCTCCAGGAATCCTCCCCTGACTACCCGGCATGAAGTGGTCTTCTCTTCTGCTAACAGTAGTTTTTGAATACTTACTATGTGCCAAGCACTGAGTTTGGCAATTTACATCCTTCATTGCACTTAATCCATACAAGAGCCCTATGAAATATGGGCTACGTTATCCCTAGAGTACAGAAAGGGGAATTAAGGCATCATCAATATAAGAGCTAATCATGTACCAGACAGTGGGCTAAATACTTTTCATGTATTACCTAGATTATCCTCACAACAACCCCATTAAGTTGGTACTGTTACTAAATTTCCCACTTGACTGATAAGAGAACTAAGGCTCAGAGTGGTGAACTTGTTCAAACCCCCATAGAGATTAGGTGCGGCATGCAGGATCAAACCCAGCATTCTGCCTCCAGAGCCCCAGTGTCTTCCCAGTGAGGCTGATGATTTGCCAGGTCATTCCCCAGCACAGGTAGAACCAGGTACAAGCTGGCCTGAAAACACACACTTCATCCTCTGCTCTAGACAGTCTTCCATTGCCAGATTATCCATCTAAACCACTCACTTGGCTCTTTTTCTTGTGATTAAATAGCATATTTGAGCTGGGCGCGATGGCTCACACCTGTAATCCTAACACTCTGAGAGGTCGAGGCGGGAGAATCGCTTGAGGTCAGGAGTTCAAGACCAACCTGAGCAAGAGCAAGACCCTGTCTCTACTAAAATTAGAAAAAATTAGCCGGGCGTCATGGTGCACGCCTGCAGTCCCAGCTACTTGGGAGGCTGAGGCAGGAGGATCTCTTGAGCCCAGGAGTTTAAGGTTGCAGTGAGCTATGATGATGCCACTGCATTCTAGTCTCAAAAAAAAAAAAAAGCATATTTGTTCCCATGTTTTTCTTCTCTAGCTGGATTACGATTTCCTTCTGAACAGGGGATGTGCCTTCAAGATCTCAGTATCCCTCAGGACTCTAACAAAGTGTCACCAACACATGGGTGCTTATGCACTATTGATTAATTGGTTGATTAATGAGACAACTCAACTATAGAAATACTCTTGCATTTTCTTGAGTATGGAGATGTTTGTATAAACAAGCAGCCCAAAGTAACATTGCGGAAGCAGTGATTACAGGTTCCATTTACTTTTCATACCTTATAAAGTAGATTCCGGAATAAAAATGTCATGTGCTCAAGTGAAAAAAAACTTGAAATTCATATTTCTCTTGAAGATAGGTTGCCTTCTTTGAACGCCCCCTAGAACACCACCAAGTAGTTGCTCTATAAATACTTCTAATCAATTGGTCCGTAAAGACACATTATAGCTTAACAACAAGGAATATTTTTGTTAGGTTTTTGGTCCCCTAGACTTTTGTTATTATAGCCTAAATCCCATTGACTTTACACTGGACCTGATTTCTTTATATGAATTTCCTCCCTCCCTAACATAAGGACATACTCCCTGAGAACAGACTGTAAAGTTTTGAAACAGCTTTCTACAAGGAAAAAAAAAAAAAAGATTTTACTGCCAGACTTTATTTTTCCAGCTTCTACACAGAGGTTAGATGTTGCTTGTTGGTTTCCTTCACCAAGGACCAGCTTTAACCCATCATGTTGTCTCCCCCTACTGGTGACAAATGGAGGTGACTTGCTCAGGAAAGTTAGGGTTTGAGGGACCTTTTTTTGCCTGAAAGACATTCAAATGACTTTGCAGCTAAGAACATTTTGTTTTCAATAGTAAATCTGCCAGTCAGAGGCAGACACGTTTTACCCACCTAAATAAAAAGCTTTCCGCAATTCTCCGAGCCCTCCATGAATTTACTTTCATTGTATTGTATTCATACCTTACAAGTCCATTCTGTCAGCGCTTCTCCTGAGGAAGTCTATTTTGTTCAGCTTCATTTCCTCTGCACCTAGCACAGGTCTTGAGCCATAGTAGGTACTCAATAGATGTTCATTGAATACATGCATGCATAAATTTAAAAAAGCATGAAAGAAAGGGAGGAAGGAAAGGGAGGAAGGAAAGGAAGGAAGGGAGGGAAATTTTCTATGTGTCCCTCAGCTCACGGCAAGCTACAGAGAGCCACGTTGGGTTTACAGAACCATTTAGTAATCAACAAGTGCTTCGGAACTTTCGTCAGCAGATTCTAAAATCAGGGTAAAAAGTTTTTTTTTTCTTTTTCCTGTAGCTGAGCATAATTGAAAGCCTGACATTGTTTAAATTGTGGTCATGAGGCTCTCAGACTCTCAGGCTGTACTTTTCACTTTTTTCTTTGAGGTTCTCAGTAACTTCAGGGCAGCTGAGGTGTTTTTCTTTTCTAGAAGACAGAATCGAGGAAACTAGCCATGAATAGCTGTGGTGGACATTTGCAGGCTGGGCTGTCCAGCACCAATCCCCCTTTCCATTAGGGGAATGCCTGCTGTGGATAGCCTGAGAGGGATGGCACCCTGCCTCACTCTCTTGGTCTCCTGGCAGCCATGGACCTAGCGTGTGACCCATGATCAGCCAATTGAACACTCTTGCTCTAGACTTTGACTCATGAGGGGACTGTGAAAAGTGAAAGGTCATTAAAACTTCCTTATAGTAGCAGTTTGTCGGCGGGGGGGAAGGTACAGACCAGTGGGTAGCCTTGGCTGGACTGGCCCTACCTACATCAAGAGGCAGTGTTCCAGACACAGCTCCTTCTAGACAATGGGTGTTTGGGTTCCAGCTTCTTGGTCCTCTGGAGCTGTCTTGGCTCTGTTGCTTCTATTCCAAGCATGGTTCTCCAGACTTTCTGGAAATTCTGTGAGCCCATACAGTCTTCCAATCACTTCATCTCTTAACTTAATTAAACCAAAGTCAGTTTCTGTTACTTGCATTTGAAAAAATGTTAACTAATACAATAGCGATCAAAGGGGAAAGAGATGTCAAAAAAGAAAAAGAGAGAGAAAGAGAAGGATAGAAGGAAGGAAGAGAGGAAGGGAGGGAAGAAGGAAGGCAGGGAGAGAAAGAAAGAGGAAGGAAGGAAGGACAAGGAGAAGATCCTGGAGTCTTTTGGTTGGCAAATGTGTGCCTAGCACATGCTCAATGCATAGTAAGCACTCAAAGTTGGATCAAAGAAAAGTACCTTTTAAAAAAATTTAATATAGTACAGGATGCTTGTGTGGTAGTCTCCTTACCTGGTCTCCCTCTCAGCTCCAGGGCCCATTTAGGGATCAGATAAACCCAAATCACCTACTCAAAGTGTGTGGTCCATAGACCAGCAGGAACCACTCGGAAACTTGCAGAAGTGCAGAATCTCAGATGCGTCCCAGAGTTACTAAATCTGTTCTTCGACAAGGTCCCCAGTGATTGTTGTTCACATTATAGTTTGGGAAACACCATCTATGAGATAATGACAAAGTTACCTACCCTCTCATGTCTCAGATTTTCCATCTGCACAATGAGAATAAGAAGGAGAAAAAGACCTAACTCACGTATAGGGTAGAAGCACATGAAATTGTCCATATTAAACCATTTTGACCTATTCCCTATGGTTCAATCTAATACTTGTTTTTAGAATTAAACCAAATTCTCCACAGAAAATGTTTACCAGAGTGCCTGGCACAAAGGTAAGATCAGTAAATCTGTCCCCAGCCTAGGTTCTAGCAGAACTTTTTCAATTCAAGTTTCACGTGCTCAGGACATTGGAAGTAAACTCCAACAATTCTTGGATAGAAGAGGAGAAGGTGACGAATTCATTGACATAGGGAGAATACAAATGATTCAATTCAGTTCAACATTATTTCTCATGCATCTACTCTGTGCTGAATGCTGGGGATCCTGAGGATAGCCCAACAGACCCCAGTGTCTGGGTGAGAATATCAGCCACGTATTCAGCACTGTTACCTGCAACCATCCTGCAAAGTCACACACCCCCTTTCTCTCTTTTCATTCTCACAAAGCCTTGCAATGGGAATGAGCTCCAGGTGTAAAGGAGAGAATAAGACAGAGTTTAGCAAATGTCCAAGGCCAGCAGCTAGTAGATGATGAGACAAGGTTGGCTTATCTGTGTGCCCAACTTCCAAAGTATGTCAACATGGTGGATTGGAAGCTTCCTGAAGCCACAGGGCTTGAGCGTCTTCTTTCCCTCACCCCCTTGCCTCTTCTGGCCGCACGCCCAACCACATCTTTTTGTACATTCGACTCGAATTTGATAAAAACATTGCCTCCCACACCAAATGGCTTGGCTCCTAAATGAGGGACTACTTTTAATTATGGATCCAAGACACAAATAAAGTATCAGTCTGGCAGCATTTCCTGGACATCTGTAGAAAGTGTTCTGGACTTTGGTGGGTATCTTGCCTCTCCAGCTTCAGCTGGTTTTAGAATTTTCAGTCCTTTCTCCATCACAATGGAGTCCCAAGACCCCAAGTCAAAGTTGTCTTATAGTTGTCTCCAAAAGCCTGGGGCATGGAGAAATCACTGCACTTGGGTGCCCCGCCATTGCACGTTGCACCCGTGGGTTACCTCTTCAGCCTTCACTATAGACATTCTAGAATGGCTGCAGCTGTGGATTCATTCATTTAGTAGAAACATACAGTGTCTGCTGTGGCCAGGCACTGTGCTAGGGACTTGCGATACTGCTGGGTGGCAGATGCTGCTATGTTCCCTCGGCCCTTCCCATTTCAGGGTGAGCTGGCCCAATAGACCAGCATCTGTATCTCTTTGCCTTAGGGCGTTTTTTTAACGGCAGGAACCTGCTCTGCCCGTGTACAATGCAGGACAGACAAGTCCTAGAATTAACTCCCCCTGGGGCAGCCCTCTACTGATTATTTATGTATGGCAGGAGGTGGGGTAAAAATACTCCAGCCTCCTAGATCCTCAGGCTGGTGAACTCTAAGAGAGGAATTTTACATTTTACTTTAGCTCCCAGAGTTTTTCCACTGGGGTTAAGCTCCAATTTCCCACAATGGTAAGGTGATTAAAAACACATTCCTCATTGGCTGCCTTCTCTTCCCTGTCTCACCTCCCTACTCCCCTACAGAAGTTGCCTGAGATCACTTCCTAAACAAACTTTCTGCACTTGAATCTTAGTTTTGGAGTCTGTGTCTGAGGAAACTCCAACCAAGGCAAGCTGAGTACAAAGCTCACATCCCTGCCCTCAGGGGCACACGCAAGTGGCAACGACTTGCTATGTTTTCAAATCATTATTCGCTAATTATTTATTCAACAGTTATTAAGTGGGGCTTGGGATTGCCTATGGATAAATATCATGAATACATACTGACTTCCTATGAATAGATACTATTTACAGAAACAATCTAATTACTAGCTCTTGCCTACTGGCTGAAGCAGAATCAATGTACAGAAAAATTTGGCAATCTCTCCACACTTTCTGTAGTTATGGTTCTCTCTTCAGTTTTCTTTGCTAAATCCTGAAATGGACTTCTTAAGGAGGCACTTTAAAAGGTTTGTATTTTTTTGTTTTTTATGGTACATCTTTACTTATTTATTTTTATGGAGTTAGGGGGTACAAGTGCAGTTTTGTTACATAGATATATTGTGTAGTGGTGAAGTCTGGACTTTCTGTGTAAACATCACCCAAATAGTATACATTGTGCCAATTAGGTAATTTCTCACCCCTTACCCCCCCCCTTGCATCTTTCCAAGTCTCCAGTGTCTGTTATTCCACTCTTTATGTCCATGGGTACACATTATTTAGCTCCGACTTATAAGTGAAAATATGCAGTAATTGATGTTCTGTTTCTGAGTTATTTCACATAAGATAACAGCCTCCAGTTCCCTCCACATTGCTGCAAAAGACATTATTTCATTCTTTTTTATGACTAATATTCCATGGTGTATATATACTACATTTTCTTTATCCAATTATCCATTGATGGACACTTAGGTTGATTCCATATCTTTGCTATTGTAAATAGTGCTGCAATAAACATACAAGTGCAGGTATCTTTTTGACGTAAAAATTTCTGTTCCTTTGGGTAAATATCCAGTAGTGGGATTGCTGGATAGAGTGGTTGTTTAGTCCTTTGAGAAATTTCCATACTGTTTTCCATAGAGGTTATACTAATTTACATTCCCGTCAACAATGTATAATTGTTCCCTTTTTTCCACATCCTTGCCAACATGTGTTATTTTTTGACTTTTTAACAATAACCATTCTGACTTGTATAAGATGGCATCTCATTGTGGTTTTTTATTTTCATTTTTATTTATTTATTTTTATTTATTTATTTTATTTTATCAGAATACTATGGGGGTACAAACGCTTTGGTCACATAAATTGCCTTTGTACCACCTGAGTCAAAGCTACAAGTGTGCCCATCTCCCAGACAGTGCACACTGAACCCATTAGCTGTGAATTTACCCATTCCCCCCACCACCTGCCCAATCCCAGTGAATGTTACTTCCATATGTGCACATAAGTGTTGATCAATTAGTACCAATTTAATTTAATGGTGAGTACATGTGGTGTTTGTTTTTCCATTCTTCTGATACTTCACTTAGAAGAATGGGCTCCAGTTCCATCCAGGTTAATACAAGAGGTATTAGTTCACCATTTTTTTTTTTTACATTTCTCTGATGATTAGTGATGTTGAGCATTTTTTCAAGTGCTTTTTGGCCATTTGTATGTCATCTTTTGAAAAATGTCTGTTCATGTCCTTTGCCCATTTTTAATGGGATTTTGTGTGTGTGTGTTGAGTTGTTTGAGTTCCCTATAGATTCTGGATATTAGTCCTTTGTCAGATGCGTAGTTTGCAAATATTTTCTTCCATTCTATAGGTTGTCTGTTTAACCTGTTGATTATTTCTTTTGCTGTGCAGAAGCTTTTTAGTTTAATTAAATCCCATTTGTCTATGTTTGTCTTTATTGCATTTGCTTTTGGGGTCTTAGTCATAAATTCTTTGCCTAAGCCAATATCCAGTAGAGTTTTTTCTAGGTTTTCTTCTAGAATTTTTATAGTTTCAGGTCTTACATTTAAGTTTTTAATCTACTTTTCCCCAATGTATGTTTTTGCCTACTTTGTCAAAGATCAGTTGGTTGTAGGTATGTAGCTTTATTTCTAGGGTCTCAATTCTGTTCCATTGACCTATGTGTTTATTTTTATACCCAGATCATGCTGTTTTGGTTACTATAGCTTTGTAGTACTATTTGAAGTCAGGTAATATGATGGCTTCAGCTTTGTTCTTTTTGCTTGGGATTGCTTTGGCTATTCAAGTTCTTTTTTGCTTCCATGTGAAGTTTAGGATTGTTTTTTCTAATTCTGTGAAAAATGACATTGGTATTTTGATAGGAATTGCATTGAATCTATACATTGCTTTGGACAGTATGGTCATTTTAATGATATTGATTCTTCCAATCCATGAGCATGAAAAGTTTTTCCATTTGTTTGTGTCATCTACAGTTTATTTCATCGGTGTTTTATAATGTTCCTTATAGAGATCTTTCACCTCCTTGGTTAAATGTATTCCTAGAGTTTTTGTTTTGTTTTGTTTTGGTTTGTTTTTGTTTTTGTTGTAGCATTGTAAATGGGATTAAATTCTTGATTTGGTTCTCAGCTTGGGTGTTATTGCTATATAGGAATGCTACTGATTTTTATACATTGATTTTGTATCCTGAAACTTTACTGAATTCATTTATCAAATCTTGGAGTCTTTTAGATGTCTTTGGAATATTTAGGTATATGATCATATCATCAGCAAAAAGAGATAATTTGACTTCCTCTTTTCCAATTTGGATACCTTTCCATTTCCTTCTCTTGCCTGATTGCTCTAGCTAGAACTTCCAGTACTATGTTAAATAGGAGTGGTGAGAGTGGGCATCCTTATCTTGTTCCAGTTCTTAGAGGGAATACTTTCAACTTTTCCCTATTCAGTATGATGTTGGCTGTGGGTTTGTCATATACGGCTTTTATTATTTTGAGATATGTTCCTTCTAAGCCTAGTTTGTTGAGGGTTTTTATTATGAAGAGATGCTGAATTTTATCAAATGCTTTTTCTGCATCTACTGAGATGATCATATTGTTTTAAATTCTGTTTAAGTAGTGAATCACATTTATTGACTTGCATATGTTGGACCATCCTTGCATCCTTGGAATAAAATAAAGGGTTTTAAAAATTAGAAGATAAAATAAGTCCTAAGTTTCCAGCAAATAGCACTAACCATGCATTCATTCTATGGTTTTCAGAACCTTAGCAGATTATGCATTTCACAAACTATGAGTTGCATAAAAACTCAACAGAGATTGGCCTGGGCTAGCAGGTGTTTTTCATTCCTACTGACAAATGCCATCTCCCTTGGTGGAAGCAGGACCAATTTATGTTTTTCCAATTTAATCCAGTGATGTCTTAGACCCTGCATAACTCAGCATCCTGGCTGGCTGCTGCCTGGCTGCTCCTGAGTGCACATCCACCTGCCCTCTTGGGGCTCTCTATGGACTGCCTTCCTATCTGCACCCTTCACTCTGGCATTAAGAGACCCTGATGGACAAGAGCTCTGGGGTTTCAGGGCCAGATGCCAAGGTGAGTCTTGAACAGAATTCAGAATTAGGACATGACTTCTGCAGCTGTCTTCCTCTCTCCACCTGATCCTTATCACTTCCCCAGACCCTGGGCAGGAGAATACTGCTGCCAGAACAATATGGTAAGAGTCACAGTGATGGAGAGAACCCCAGGACATGGGCAGTCTTGCTGGGGACTCAGAGCAAGCAGGCACATGGGAGTTCTGGCCTGCATGGGGACCTCAGGAACCTCCTGCACAGCTTCCTGACTCCTTTTCTTCTTGATAACCAAAGGAAGTGAGTGAAACACTAAATCAAATTTGACCTGACAACTATTTAGGGAGCATCTACTATGTCCCTAGCATATGAATCTCCAAGCAAGGAGAAAAATGTTTAAGATTCATAAGATGTGGTCTATGCATTTGAAAAATTTATAGGCTTCTTGCCAGAGAAATGATTTATACACAATAAATGATTAATTAACAGCTTGAATCTGAGTCATTTGTAGTACAAACCATTGGTCCAATTTTTTGAAGAAGGAAAGAACAATAGGGAGAGGAGAGGAAATAACTTTTATTAAGCACCTACCATCTGCCATGTCCTTTACATTCAACTTCTCATTTAATTTTCCAACCACCTTTAAGATAGATATTGTCATTATTACTATCCTTATTATTATTATTATTATTTCCATTTTACAAATGAGGAAACCAGAGACTGAGAGAGGAAAAACCTGGTTACTCAGCTATTGAGGGAGCAGAGCTGGGATTTGAAGCCAAATCTGTCAAATCCTAAGTCTTGTGTTCTTAATATTACATCCAATCCAGAGTTAGACTGAGCTTATTTGGGTTAATGTAGTGAGAGAAGACTTCAAGGAAGATGAGGAATTTGAACTGTATGTGAGAGCTGATAATATTTGGATGAGCAGAGAAGATGGGGGAGTCATTCTGAGTGTGGGAAATGATATGAAAGGTGATGTGTCTTGGGAATGGAAGTGTGAGTAGGGCCTGGTGCTTGGAGGGCCATAGGGTGGATGGATGGATGAATGGATGGACAGGTGGGTGGATGGGTGGATGGATGCATGGAGGAATGGATGGATGGTGTCACTGCATATATGGCATTATAGGCACTTACAAAACATGAATACAAAAATGGGAGTGAATTTTTAAAAGCATATCAAGATCTCAACTTGAAAACCAATGTTATCCCTCAAATGTGTCAGTTCTAAGAGTTTTTCCAGGAGGGTTTACCTGCCTTTAAAGATAAGATCATGCAATAGTTAAGATCAAAGACTTTGATTTGAATTTATACTTCACCATTTCCTAGCTGTGTGACTTCAACCTCTCTGTGCCTTGGTTTCTTCATTTCTATAATAGGGATAATACTTTACAACATTTTTCAGAGGGGTAGATGAACCAATGAATGTCAAGCTCTTAACATAGTGCCTAGCACTCAATAAATGGTAAGTAGACCAACCTGGGCAACATAGCAAGACCCTGTCTCTACAAAAAATTTAAAAACAAGCCAGGCACAGTGGTTTGCCCCTGTAGTCATAGCTACTCAGGAGGCTGAGGCGGGAGGATTGCTCGAACCCAGGAGTTCAAGGTTGCAGTTAGCTATGATCGTGCCACTGCACTCCAGCCTGGGCAAGAGAGCAAGACCCAGTCTCCAATAAATAAACACATAAATAGTAAGTAAACTTTAAAAATAAATAAATACTGTGGTACTGATTAACCTGTGGCCTTTTTGTGGCCAACAGCCTACCTAACAAGCGTGACCTATTATTTGTTAAAACCCTTTTCAGGGAGAAAGTGTGCTAATTAAGGCTTGGAGCCACCCAGACCTTAAAATCCAAAAGAGTTCAGCAGTGCAAGGATTTTAATTCAGAGACTTTGAAGATAGAGTCATTTTGAAGTCTGAATGCACCCATTGTTTACTTACACGGTAAATCAGTGGACAGTGAAAGATGCATCTCTCCACATGGACCCCTCAGGCTGCAGTCACTGCAGCTAGATTGTGGCCACAGTGTGATGCCAGAATCTACCCAGGGCACAGGACGAGGCTAGGGGCAGAGCCAGGCTTGCATAGCCTGAAGCTTATAAGAATTTGGGGACTTTAATCTAAACTGTTTCTGGCTAATTTTTAAATTTTTTGTAGAGACAAGGTCTTGCTATGTTGCCCAGGTTGGTCTACTTACCATTTACTGAGTGCTAGGCACTATGTTAACAGCTTGACATTCATTGGTTCATTTACCCCTCTGAAAAATGTTGTAAAGTATTATCCTTATCATACCAATGAAGAAACCAAGGCCCAGAGAGGTTAAGAAACTTGCCCAAAGTCACACAGCTAGGAAAAACAAGAAATTATATTATGATTGCACATTTTACAAAAGCATATGACCACATGAACACATCGCCAGGGCCTCTCCCAGAGCCTTGTAAGGGGCCAGTGCAAGAGCAGGACCCTGAAGCTTAGGCTTCACTACCCTCATGCCTCTGGTCATAGGAGGTGGCCCCTGCCTCTCAACAGGACTGTTTTTGCTCTCAGTAAATACAATCTGGTCTTGCATATAGGCCTACAGAACCTCAGCGCTGACATACACTTCAGAAGGTATCTATCTAGCTCACTCATTTTATATGTGGGGAGAAGAAGAATGAAGTGTTCTGGTCAAGGTCACACAGACTGGAGTAATTAGAGCCTAACAGGCAAACGAGTTCCAGGAGAGAAAAAGCACCTTGGAAATTTTAAGTATGCAAACCAAGTTATCCTTTTGTAAATAGATATTATCCATACAAATGAGAACCTATTTTTTTAAAAAAATGGAACAGCACAACAAAAACGTACAGATCTCTAAGCTATTCAAGCAGTTGAGAATAACTTTTAATAATATTTTCCAAGTACATGGCAGGGAATGCTTCTTAAATTGCTTTGAAATTGTCTACCACAATTGAATCACTCATGCATCAAAAAGTGATTAAGCATTATCTTAACCCCTGAAAGCAGAGCCCAGGACAAAGATTTGGACGCAGGTAGTTTATTTGGGAGGTGAGCCAGAAAGCAGGAGGGAGGAGGCAGGGAGAGAAGACAGAGAGGGAGGAACGGCCCACAGAGGGTGTGAACTAGTTATGACCACGGTTCATTGCGGCAGGAGATTCCCTGAGGAATTGTGCAGAATCCACCTCAGAATAGTTCCACTGGAAGACTGGAGGCTTTTTATCCATCAGCTCCCACCTCGCATTTGTTGAAGGTTGTCCGAGGGGTTCCCTCCCCTCCCTCACTTTCCCTTTTCAAAAGCCCTAAGAAAAGGTTAGTGAGGAGCAGCATAGAACCATCTGCCACAGCTGCAGCTGAAACCAGAAGTGGGCTAAGGGGCTGTGGCAGGGCCCTCAAGGGTGCTTGCTACAAGTGTCGTCCATGTATCAGGAGCCAATGTCTGTCTAACCCTCTATTTTTAAACCAGGCTGATCCACCCACATGGTCCTAAGAGCCATGAACATACATCTCCCAGCCACATGTTAGTCGTTCAACAAATGCCTGTCATGGCCCCACCATGGCCCTGGTATTGTTTTAGGAACTGGATGTAGTATGGTGAACAAGACAGACCTTGTCTCTCTCTCAGAAAGTTTATATACACTCTTGTGAGAGAGGAACAATAAATAAAGAAATGAACAAACAAAAACAGTAAAACTGCAAGCGATAGATATCGCACATGCTGACGACTGCAATGCAGTAAAGTGATAGAGACGAAGTACCTACTTCAGAATGACTGGGAAAGGCTTCTCTGAGGAGGCGATCTGAATGTCAAGGAGACAGTCAAGAGAATATTGGCAGGGGGCAGGGGATTCTGGAGAAAAGAAACAGCTAGTGCAAAGAGTCGGTCAAAAAGGAGCCCTCAGTGTATGAGGAACTGATTAAAGGCCAGCGTGGCCAGAGCACCGAGAGGAGGCTGAAGAAGTCATCAGCGGTGTGATCCTGCAGGGTTTATGAGCCTGGGCTAGATGTTTGGATTTTATTCTAAGTGTGTTGTGAAGCCATTAGAGCGTTTTAAAGGGGGAGTGATGTGTTGTGGTTTTGTTTGTAAGAGCTCACCTTGGCTGCGGTGTGGAGAATGGGAGCGAGGCAGGCATGGAAGCTGCAGAGTGGTGAACGGGAGCCGCTGCTATAATCCGGGTGGGAGGTGACGGTGCCTTGGATCATGGTGGCACCAGTGGAGAAAAGTGGAGAGTTTCAGGATATGCTTCTGAGGTCGAGTTGATAGCACTCTCGGATGCATCGGCCAGAAAGAATTGAGGGATAACTCCTAGATTTTTGGCTTGAGCATCTGGTTGCCTGGGGGTTGTTTATTGAGACGGGGAATACCAGGTGACCGGGTCTATTAGTCTGGGTTCTTCAGAGAAACAGAACACATATATATGTCTATATGTATATGCATGTATAGGGATTTACTATAAGGAATTGGCTCATGTGATTTGGAGGCTGAGACGGCCCAGCTCTGCAGCTGGCAAGGTGGAGACTAAGGAGAATGAAAGCTGTAGCTCTAGTCCAAGTCTGAAGGCCTGAGAACAAGAACAGGCCACGATGTAAGTTTCAGGCCAAGTCCAAGTCCAAAGGCAGGAGGAGTCCAATATCCCAGCTCAAAGACAGTCAGGTAGAGAGAAAGAATTCTCTATTCTTTTATTCTATTCAGGCCTTAAACAGATTGGCCAACCCACACTGGGGAAGACAATCTACTCAGTCCTCAGATTCAGATGTTAATCTCACCCAGAAATACCCTCACAGACACACTCAGAAATAATGTTTTATCAAATATCTGGGCACCCCTGACCCAGTTAAGTTGACATATAAAATTAACCATCAGACCAGGGGAAAAAATAAGATGACTATGATAGTACAGGGGATAAAGATTTCCGTTTAAACCACATTAATCTGAGATGCCTAAAAGACATCCAAGTAAATGACAAATGGACAGTGGGGTACAGAAGCTTGATGTTTCAGGGAGAGCCCACGGCTGGCAATCTAAATTTGGAATTTATTGATTCAGAGATGGCTTTGAAGCCAAGGCACTGGATGATGCCACCTAATTAGAGAAGAACAGGGGTCCCTGACAGAACCCTGAAGCACCTCAATGTCCTCCATGTGTGTTAGCATTCTAGGGCTGCTGTAACAAAACACCAAAAACAGGGTGGCTTAGGACAAAAGAAATTTATTGTCTCACAATTCTGGAGGCTGGAAGTGTGAGATGAAGGTGTTGGGAAGGTTGGTTTCTTCTGAGGGCTGTGAGGGAGAATCTGTTTCATGCCTCTCTCCTAGCTCCTGGTGGTTTGCTGGTGATCTTTGGTGTTCCTTGGCTTGTAGATGCATCACCCCAATCTCTGCCTTCATGTCCATGTGGTGTTCTCCTTGTGTGCATGTCTGTCTCTGTGTCCAAATTGCCCCTTTTTATGAGGAAACCAATTACATTGGATTAGGGCCCACCCTAATGACCTCATTTTAACTTGATTACTTCTCTAAAAATGCTATTTCCAAATAACATCACATTCTGAGGTACTTGGGGTTAGGACTTCAATGTCTTTTTAGGGGAACACCATTCATCCCACAATACCATGCTTACTCTACCTCCTCTTCTCTTTGCTCTGGATTTACAATCATTCCAGTCCATTTCTTCCCAGATCCTGACCCCACCTGCTCCTGTTCAGGGCACCCATTGATAGAATTTTTGCAGTTTGATCCTTGGATAACTCCAAGAACTCTGGCTCTGCCCTTCTACTAGTGATTTATAAATCACTCCTGGTGATTGTGTTGAGACTCCTGTGCCTAACTCTGACTTCTAGGATGTAAAACTTGACCTCAACTCACCTGGGCTTGCCAAGTTCCCATGAAAAGGGCATGACACCCAAGCACTAAATATACCTAATTTGCTCTCAGAGAGTTAGCAACCCACTCAGGGTGAGCACACACAATCACTGAGAGTGAATAAGACAAGGTTTGAATGGATGGTCTAACTGTCTCCTGAGACAATGAAGAAATAACAAAGATTTGGACAAAATGGGACTTTCGGAATAGTGGCCAGGGTGAGTTCTCATGCTTGCTCTGCCACTAATTCACTGAGTGTCCCTGATATAACCCACTTCCTCCTCTTGAACCACTCTTGCCTCATCTTTAAAATGCAGAGTGGCTATGCCAGTTCTAGCCACCTGTGATTATAAGATGACCATGGAAGCTTCAGCCTTAGGTGATAGGAACTGGATGCAGGCAGAGAGGTTGAAAGCAGAGCATCTGCTGGGAGGCATGAAAGGGGTGGGCCTGTGGGTGGGCGAGGGCAGTGGAAATCGGAAGGACTCCTTGTGCCCTCAGGTATTCACTTCAATGCTACAGAAAGATGCACACAAAAAGCAGGATTTGTGCTCTGTTCTTGAGGAGCTCTTAGATCCCTTTGTGCTGGGCTGGGCAACAGGAGCATGTCTTCTCCGACACTGACCATCTCGTAGTTTCCCTGTCGCACTGGGCTCTTCTTACTTCCTGGTGTTTAATAAGCTCCTCCCTCTGCCTGAAACTCTTTTTCCACTTCTCTTAACAGTTCTGGGAGTCCCAGGTAAAATCCAGGACACCCAGTTAAATTTAAATTTCCAATAACTAATGCATACATTTTTAGTCCAGGTATGTCCTATGCATTATTTGGGACATACTCATACTAAAAAAATTGTATGTTATTTATCTGAAATGCAAACCTAACTGGACATTCTGTATTTTTCTTTGTGAAATGTGGAAATCCTATTTTAACCTTGCTAACTCTTGTTTTGCCCTAGACCCTGCCAGCTATCACCTCCTCCACACCTTTCTTGACAGCCCCAATTCCCCTTCCTTGAGACTACATTAGATGCCCCTTCTCTGAGCTTCCATGGCCATTCATTCATGCCTCTTTCATTGAGCTATAATTGTATTTCTTTCTCCCTCACCAAACTGAAGCTCCTTAAGGGCAGAGACTATGTCATTCCCTGTTCACAATTGCATCCCCAGCTGGCACGTAAATATTTGGGGAAGGAAGGAAGGAAGGAAGGAAAGAAGGAAGAAAGGAAGAATGGGTTAATTTCTCAGTGACCTTTGAGAAAGGATGACCTAGAAAAAAGGGGCATGACCTTGTCCAGTGACCTGTGTTCATTCCACACGATCCCAAACACCGCAGTGGACATACAGAAGCCTTTCAATAATTGCTTATTAATTCATCCTGCCAGTTAAGATCATCAGAATGCCTCAGTCTCCATGTGAGATCAGGAGTTAAAGTTCCCAAAAAAAGAGAGTTTTGCAGATCCTTCTGCAGGGACTCAGCCATTCTGATCCTCCTCTTGGCAGCTTCTTGCAGCAGCCTTTGGGGAAATGAGTAATGGAAGACTTTGCAACCAGGTCCAGCAGAGGGCCTAGGGCCAAAACCAAAGAGGAGTGTCCTGAATCTCCTTAACAAGAGTGGCCTGATGGAGTGTCAGGGGCTGAGGTCTCTGGAACCAAGGGTGTCAGAAAGCCAGGAAGACAAGTAAAGGGGGTGGGAATATGTGAGTGCAGGGGAGGTGGTCTGAAGGATGCTGGAGACTGCCTGCCACGGGGGCCTACAAGAGCTGTGGGCGATACAATAGTTGGATTAGCTGGTAGCATTAAAGTCACAGACAAGAGTCAGGCTTGGCTCCTGGCAATGCTGAAGAGTAGGTTCTCCATTCTTCCCCTGTGGTTCCTCTCTCCTCCATTAGTGATCTTGTCCTCTACCTGCCAGATTCCCTTTATTCCCTGCTGCAGTCTTCTAGAGGAAGAAAACTACCAGGGGCCCTCATTTAGTGAATGAGGTGCTAGGGCCTTGTGCAGCCATTTGCCTGCTAGCTCTTAGATCCACTCCCCACCCTTCCTCCTGCCCTCCTGAGTCTCGTGGGTTGTCCTTGCAAATATTTCTCAGGCTTCTTTGTCTACAGGACTCTGGCTGGGGGACATGGAGGACAAGGGTTGGGGAGAGAGGGCTGTCGGTGTGGCAGACAGTGGCGTCACCAGATCTGGTTCAGCTCAAATGCCTAGAAGTTTTTTAACCAAAATTATAGGAACTAAGTTCTGAGGCAGCATGTAGGAGATAAAGGTGAAAACAATAGTTCACAGAACTAACTCTTCTTAGTGAGGAATAACCAAAAACTTAGAGGTGGGCCAGTGCCCTAGTTAAGTATGGCATTCTGTTCTCAATGTCATGCTTATGTTAAATTGTGGGGCTGCGGCTGTTTGGGCAAAAGAAAAACTGATCCTTCCTTTCTTATTTAGTTTTCCAAATGTACAACACTTGTGTTCACGTCATTCAAAAATTGGCTTAATGACTCCTGTCTGCTTGGTGAGCTAACTGGTCTACAGACCTTAGTTTGGTTATACTCCAGCCCAGTACCAGGCTTCTCGGACATTAGTACCTTCAAATTACCAGGGAATTCAGTGGGTCTGGAGTGATACTGTTGTGCTGATCTGAGCACAGGACTTCAAGCAGCAAGGCTCTAGAGCAGACTTGGATGTTTCTAGGTGTGCCTTGAAAAACATAACTAGGTCAAATAATCTGGGGAAACAGTGGGTACAGCTAAATTCATTGGTTTCTTTACACTGAGGACTTCTTAGGACTTCTTGCCTGCTCATATGTCTTGTGACGCTAGAGAGGATCAATTATGTGTAGTGGTTCCCAGATTTATTTAACCACAGATCTTTGTTCCCACATATCTTAAAGACTAGGGTTTTGGGAACCCAATCCTTCCCCGCTGCTCTCGGCCCAAGACTCCAGGGAGAATTTTTAACAATAGGAAGGAGCAGGACACTGTGTTCTTGGCTTCGGAGCTGGACTCTCCCTTCAGGCAAATACTTAAGTCAGAAAGATTAGCAGCTCTGAAGACTATAGGGTGTGTATAGTGTAGTGGTTGGAATAACACAAACCTTGGTTTGAATCCTTGCTCCACAACTCACTAACTGAGTGACCTTGAGTCAGCCATCTTCTCTAAACCTTGGTTGGCTAATGTATAAAATGGGGATACTAGTATATACCTATCATGTAGAGTTATGGTGAGAAATAAATAAGTTAAATGCATGTAGAGGACTCTGTGCATTGCCTAGTACATAGTAAATGCCCAATGGAAGCTCTTATTATTACAATGATGCAAAAATGTCACAACATTTCATGTGCACCCCATTTTTTACTCCACTTTTTATATTTCAGGAGAGAGGCAGAAGGAGATGGGGAGAGAGAAAGAGAAAGCACAAACATTCTGGCTTAGAAGGGAACTGAGGCTTTGAAGCTGACAAGTATAATTTGTCTTGAGACTGCCAAGCTCTCGGGTTGAGCCTTCATATTGGAAAAAAGAGACAGGCAAGATTAATCTGGGGCCTTCATTACTTACTCCATCTGGCCTGGCTTGGCACGGCCCCTTCTCTCTACAAACCGATTACTCCTTCAAAAGCCTCAGCAGAGTGGTCTCTAATGGGCTCTGACATGGCAGGAACGGGGCTCACACAGCCCAGAGATAAGGCCCCAGCGCCAGCGCCAAAATGCTTCCAGCGCTATGGCCCAGATGCTCCACCACAGAAGAAAGAAATGAACTGAAAAGGGGCCAAGGCTGCTGGGCTGGGGGGAAGTCTGGATTCCCAGGAGCACCTGGCTCCTCCCCATGTTGGGCGCAGCAGGAGCCAGGCTCACGTGCATAGGAACTGTGACATGCATTATTTGACTGGGGAGAGTTCCAGTGACCAGGGGCACTTTTAAATCTGGCTTTACAGTCACACTGCGGACAGGAAGGTGCTTGGGGGAAGTGAAGAAGGTGGTTGTTTTTAGACATTTGCTAGTAAAATCCTACTGAGGAGTCTCTCTCATCCCCCTCCACATGTGGCCCTGAGGTGGAGGGGAGAAAGAGGGAGAGGGGCAGAAGGAAGGGAACTGATGTTTGCTAAGCACCTAGTATGCTCTAGGCTCGGTGCCAGGTGGTCTCACTCTTGGTCTAATCCCTCAGCACAAGCCTGAGAAGTAGATAATACTGTATTTTTTATTGAGAAAAGACAAGGGGGTTGTCCTGGGTCATATGGTAAGCGATAGCGCCAGGATTTGAACAGAGGACCCTCCACTTGTGGTAGTTGTGCTAATACACACGCACAGTAAGCAGCAGCCTCAGGATTTGAGGGAGAAATGATGTGTAGGGAGAATCTTTGACAGCACCAGAAGATACCAACTCTGTGGCCTGGGTCTTCTCTCCTAGGAGATTGTAAAGTTTAAAGGCTGAAAGGGAGCCTTTGAGCCACGCTTGGAAAGATAGAGTTCCCGAACAGAGGCCCAAACCAGGTCCATTCATTGGGAAGGGGAAGGGGCTATTTATCTTGGATTGGGGGACTGCCGGTCAGTGAAACAAAGGCTCTGCTTCTGAGCTGCTTTGACCACACACAGCTCTTTCAAAGAGCTGGCCCTGGAACTTGGCTTCCATGGCTTGAGGGGTCAAGGTACAGCCCGATAGCTTCCAAGGTCTCAGAGAAGTGAGTTTGGCAGCCTTGATGAGTCAGAGACTGTACAACACTGCCATCTCCTGGGAACAAGCTCCACTCTGGCCTGGTCAGACAGAAATCCGGCTCAGAACACCTGACTAAATCACACATTAGGCTCTCTCCTGCTCCAGGGAGCCTTCTGTGGTCATGCTATGAATCAGGACTGCCAGTGTTTATTAGTTAAGAAAGCCCATGGAGATAGAAGGCACAGGCTTCCGAGTCAAATATTCAATCATTCATTTTTTTTTTTCATTTGACAAATGTTTACTGAGTACCTGTTTTGTGCCAGGCACTGTGCTAGGCACCAAGTACACACTGATGATCAAGACAAATGGTCCCTTACTTCATGCAGCTTATAGTCCAGTGGCGAAAATACACTGTAAACAAGGAACTGTCTCATTGTACACAAAGAATTTGTTCATTATCACTGATGAGTGCTTAGACAGAAAAGCACAGGTGCTGTAGGAGCATATGATATAGAGGGACGCTGGCCTAGCCAGGCCGTCAGGGAAGCCCTCCCTAAAGACGTGATCTATTAGTGTATGCAGACGCCGGAAGGATGTGTAGGAATTAGCCAAGGACAACATGAGTGCAGGCTAAGATGAGAAGGAGCCTGGCACAGTGAAGGACTGAAATAAGTTCTGCACTGATGGATCACGGAGGGAGGAAGAGCAGGGTGAGGTAAGGGTGGAGAAACAGGCAAGGACTAGATGGCATAGGGCCTTGCCTTACAGTGTCATATGAAGGATTTGGCCCTGTATAGCTCAAGTCTCTTTTTGTTACATGTGACAAAGACCTAATGCAAACTTGTTTAAGTAAAGAGGCAATTTATCTGTTCATACAACTGAAGCTCCAGGTACGGCTGGATCCAGGAGCTCAAACAATATCATCAAGACTTTCTTTTCTACTAATTAATTGTCTCTGCTTGTTTCTGCATTTCTTGTTAGTTGTCCTCATTCTCTCCTGCATTGACAGGTTCTGTCAATCTGGTAGGAAAATAGTCACTGATATTTCCCGGGCCTACATCCTTACAACTTACGATCCAAAAGGAAGAGAAAGTTACCCCTCTACCTCCAATTTTGGGGAAAAAAAATGATGGAAAGCCTGATTGGTCTGGCTTAGGTCACGTGGCTACCCACCGGACCAATCGCCACGTCCACAGGCATGTGGTGCAGTGATCGGCCCACCCTGGCCATGACCTGCCTCTGTAGTTAGACTGGAGGAAGAGGAAGCGGAAGGAGGGGAGGTCCCCATAGACCCAGGGCCACGTGGAACACGGCGGGAGTTTCCCCCAGGGGAAAGGAGTGCGGTTTATAGAAGAGAAACGGGAAAGATGGTGGTATACGCAAAAACACTGACCAAAAAATATCGCAATGAAAAGAAAGCTAGGAGAAACCACTGAAAGGCCGCAAGTGAAAAACAATGTAAGATTTTTTTTTTAAAAAAAAAGATCACACTGGCTATTGTAAGGCTGGAATGAAGGCGGGAAGAGAGGAAGGAGGACTTCAGACTCAAAACAACTGAAACACCCCCCAACTACAGGAAAATATAAGAAATCCTCATGAGCCAAACACAAGGGGGAAACCAGAAAGACAAGATTAAGCAAGTAGCTGGAGCTGGAGCTCCCTTGGAAAGTTCTTCCCATCTTAAGTAACCAAGAGATTTAGATTTTAAGTCACATGGGGAAAGGAGACAAGGTCTTGGGCCTAAATGAGATGGGTATTAGGTCTGAGAAACTTCCTGCCCACTACCCGAACTCCCACAGCTGCGCACATCAGCAAAGGAAGAAATAATGGACCAGGAAAAAAAAAGGCACCCATCTCCATGGAGAGATAAGGAAACATCTGTGCCTTGGCCTGGGCTCCGGGCGGGGAAAAAAGCCATCCCCTTTGAGACTTTGTAAACATGAATATTCTCATGATGTGGGGGTTAACATTTATTCCACTTGCATGGTCCTCAAATCCCTAAGCTGATAAATTAACTGAAAAAGGATTCCAGACTAGCTATCCCTGAGAGAAACAGAAGAACAACCTCTCTGGAGAGAGACCCTCCACCTTAGGCAGGACTCGTAGACTTCCCGCAGACACACCCCACCGAGCACTTGCTCGCAATGCGGTGCTGGCACCTTCAGCCGTCTCTCCACCTTCAGCTGGTCGCCAGCCACGTGGGCGTTCCTGACCCAGCCTGTGTCTGTCCACCCTGGTTCTGTCCTCATGATTCCTCTTCGTATTCGCGTCCTTTCTCTGGCTTAGACCTTCTGCCTCCCTCTCAGCCTAGTTTGGGGTCCCCCCACCCTTAAGTGATGAGGCCTCTGGCTGCCCCCTAGTGACAATTTCTCTCCACTGCTTAGGCCCAGCCTGGCCTCGGGCTCGTATGTCCTGGCAGGACCTCACATAGGTGATGGACCTGTACATTTGACCTCGGCCTGCATGCGGGCGGGGAACAGTGGGTTAGGAGCAGGCTCTGGGTTGGTCTTCGTCCCAGTCTGTGGCGTCTCATGGAGGTGGTATGGGCTCCTCCTCACACCGGAGCCCCTTCACCTACTCGAGGACCAGGCCCATGTTGGGCAAGTGTTAGACGGTTGGTGTGGGAAGCCTCTCCTGACCTCCACCCGCCTGAATAGAGGAATGTGTTCTCACCGTGCGCCAGGAACCCGGATTCCTTCTCACACCAGGGCCTGTGGCAGTGAGGCTGGCAACACTGAATGCTGGCACTGAGTTCTGAGGTGGAAATCAAATAACTATCTGACTTAGAAAAACAGATCCAACACAGAAGGCTTTGTGAGAAGAGAAAAGTCCTGAATAGGCCAAAAACACCGTTGGCAGCTCTGCCCTGCCCTAGAGCGGGGAGGACGCTGCTGCTTGCTTTCCTGAGAGACAAAGGCAGGGCCTTGACAGCCACTGCCAGGGCAGGATTCTCTGACAGGCCAGGTGAGGCCCAGCACCCTTCCCATGCAGCCCTGAGGCAATGAAGGAGGGTAGTAATGAGCCCCAAGAGCTCACACCTAGCGGTGTGCTTTGCTCACAGCACAGATAGAAGGGTTGGCTCAGGGCCTGGGCTGTGTGCCCTGCACAGATGCCTTCACCCCTCCATTCCACAGCTCTTGATGCACACAGAGCTCTGCCCCACTGCCCGGTACAGGGAATTGCTATTTGGATTTAATTACCTTTGTTCTTGGCTAGTCTGTGGCCCCTAATGTAGCAGTGGCTGGCACATTGTAGGGGCTCGATAAATACCTGCGAATGCACTGTAGACTTCCATTTTCTCCCTGTAGACAGAGGAGATTGAACTCTATCTCTAAAGGGCATTCTTTTGCATACAAGTTAGACGTGCAGGGGAAAGAAGTTCAAAGTCTGGTTCCCCCACCCACTAGCTGGGGCTTGCAGCAAGTTATTTAACCTCCGTGTGTTTCCTATCTGTAAAATGGGGATATTACAGTACTCATCTCATGAGGGTGTGATGAGGGTATCGTGAGGTCACCTTTGCAAAGCATTTAGCACCCTGCCAGGCCCACAGTGAGCACTCAGCGAACTTCATTAGCGTCTACATACATTTGCATCTCGATTGCTCATTCAGTCATTCCTTTAATAAACAGTGAATTCAGAGAACTGTGAAGAAACAGATGATCAGAACAGTCTTCATGCTGGAGAAGCTCATAGTTTAGGGGCTTTGTGTTAAAATAAGAGCTCTACAGATACAAAAGGGCACATATCATATGATTCCATTTATATGTAATGTCCAGAAGAGGCAAATCCTGTTGTGACATTGTATCTTCCAAAGATGGCTACAATAGCCATCTCACATAGTCTTCTGCAATATGACCTGGCCAACACTCCCTACAAGAGGTAGAGTGTAATTCCCCTCGCCTTGAATCTGGGCTGGCCTGAATAAGTTGGTGGTAACCAATCGGATATAGATGAAGTGATGCTGCATGACTTCCAAAGGTAGGAAAGGAAAGCACAGCTTCTGCTGGACTCTCTTGGCACGTTTGCTCTTGGGAGGCTCTCTTGGAAGCTAGCACCACGCTGCGAGAAACCCAAGCAACATGGAGAGGTCACATACAGGTGTGGGATTTGACAATCCCAGGTGAACTAAGACATTGAGTTGTCCCAGACATGTGAGTGAAGGAACCTCTAGATGATTCCAGCCCCAGCCTTTTGTGTCATTCCTAGCTGTTCCAGTCTTCCCAGGTACTATGGTCTGAATGTGTGTCCCCCTTAATTTCATATGTTAAAATCCTAATCCCCAGGGTGATGGTATTAGGAGGTGGAGCCTTGGGGAGGTGATTAGGTCATGAAGGCAGAGCCCTCATGAGTGGGACTAGTGCTGTTTAAAAAGAGGCCTGAGAGAGACCCCTCACCCCTCTATCATGCGCAGACAGAGAATGACGGAATGGCTGCAGCCAGAAAGTGGGCCCCCGCCGGATGCTGAATCCACCTTGACCCTAGACTTCCCAGCCTGCAGAACTGTGAGAAGTAAATTCTGTTCTATAAGTTATCCAGTTTATGGTGTTGTTTTGTTACAGCAGCCCAAACAAAGACAGAAAACTGGTGCTGAGAAGTGGGGGTGCTACTACAACAAACACCTCAAATATGGCGGAGGCTTGGGAAGTGCGTAATGAGTAGGAGCCGAGAGTTTTGAGGTGCGCGCTAGAAAAAGCCGACACTGCCACGAATGACCTATGACAGGTGACTCTGGTGAGGGCTCGGAAGAGAAGAGCTGTGGAAAGAACCTCAGTTACCTTGGAGAACACCTAAGTGATTGTGAACAGAATGTTAAAGGCCATTCAGATGAGTCTCACACAGAACGGAGGCTTGCTATGGACAACGGAGGAAAGACCACCCTTGTCATAAAGTGGCAAAGAAACTGGCTGAAATGTGTTCTAGTGTTTTGTGGAAGGTGGAACTTGTGAGTGATGAAATTGGATATTTGACTGAAGAAATTCTAAGCAAAGTGTTGAATGTGCTGCTTGGCTTCCCTTGCATGCTTAAAGTAAAATGTGAGAAGAAAATCTAAAGTTAACAAAATTGTTAATCAAAAGGGAAGCAGAACTTAAACATTTAAAAATTCTCAGCCTAGCCATATTGTAAAAAATGAGAAAGCTTGTTTGGGAGAGAACACAAAGGGTGTGGCCCAATTTGATAAGGTGATTAGTTTGGATGGGCCATCTCAATCTAAGCTAGGAGCTATTCATCAAGACAGTAAGGAGATTAGACTGACATCTAAACAGAAGCCAGGACCTACTGTCCAAGACAATAGAAGAATGACCCTGGAGGCATCTTGGAGATCATCAGGGCTGCCCCTGTCATCACAGGCTGGGGCGCAGGTGCAAGGGCAGGGGGACCAGAACAATTTCAAGGCTCCGCTCCTTGAATACCTGCGTTGAGCTCCTTGGCTGCCTCAGGTTCAGTTTCAATGGGCCCAGGTGCATAGTGGGTCTCAGTGGCTGCCCCTCCAGAGGGCACAGATAGTAAACCTTGACAGCGTCCACAAGGTACCATCTCCACCAGCACATAGAGTGCATGAGTTATCAGGGCATGATTACCTCCATCAAGATTTCAAAGGATGTAACTGCCTAGAGCCTTGGTTGTGTGACTCAGGCAGAGGCCTGACATGAAGGCTGGGTCACTGCAGAGATTCCCCACTAGGTCAATGCCTAATGGAGCTGCCCCCAAGACCTCAGATTAGTAGAGCCTCCCATGTGTGATTCCAGCCTGGGAGAGCTGCAGGCACCTGACTACCACCCATGCGGGCTGCACCATGGGCTGCACCCAGCAAAGCCATGGAAGTAGGGCCATCTGGAGCCTTGAGGGCCCAACCCCTGCCCCAGTGTGTCCACAAGGTGGGATATAAACCAAAGAAGATTATTCTCAATACTTAAGATTTAATGTTGTTGGACTTGTTGGGTTTCAGACCTGGAACCTGTTACCGCTTTCTTCTCTCTGATTTCCCCTGTTTGTCATGGGAATGCCTAGTCCACCACTGTATTTTGGAAACACATAACATATTTGATTTCTCACGTTTATAGCTGAAGAGAAATTTGCCTCAGGATGAATTGTACCTTGAGTCTCACTCACGTCTGATTTAGATGATATTTAGAAAAGACTCTGGACTTTAGACTTTTCAGTTGATGCTAGAAAGAATTAAGAATTCTGAGCCTATTGGGATTGAATGAGTGTATTTTTCACATGAGAAGGACATGAAGTTTGGGGACCAAGGGCAGAATGCTATGACCTCAATGTTTGTGTCTCCCCAAAATTCATGTTGAAATCCTTATCACCAAGGGGATGGCATTAGGAGGTGGGGCCTTTGGGAGGTGATTAGGTCATGAAGGTGGAGCCCTTACAAAAGATGCCTGAGAAAGACCTCTTGCCCCTTCCACCATGGGGGTGACACAGAGAGGAGGTGCCAGACACTGAATCTGCCAGTGCCTTGATCTTGGACTTCCCAGCCTCCAGAACTGTGAGAAATAAATTCCTGTTGCTTATAAGCCACCCACCTTATGGTATTTTGTTATAGCAGCCCCAACAACTAAGATACCAGGTGAGACCCCAGACACTGCAGAGCAGAGACAAGCTACTATCTCCACCGTGCCCCGTTTGATTCCCTGACCTGCAGAATCTGTGAGCATGATAAAATCATGCAAAAGTTTAAAACCACTAGATTTTGGGGTGCTTTGTTATATAGCAAAGGTCGACCAGAAACTCTCAAAATTTCCTTTTTTATTTATTTATTGTTTTTGAGACAAGGTTTCACTATGTTGCCCAGGCTGGTCTTGAACTCTTGGGCTCAAGCGATCCTCCTGCCTCAGCCTCCCCAGTAGCTGGGACGGCAGGCACTCGCCACCACGCCCAGCTAAAATTTTCACTTCTTTATCTGGAATAATAATAGTGTGCAAAAATGAAGTGAGAAACCAGTGCAGACAGAGCTGTTACGAAACAACACTGTCATGAAAAGCAAATAGATTACTACTCTTAACTAGCCTTTCTGTTAATTGGAGAGCTGTACTCAACTCAGTGAATCACACAAGACATGCTTTCGGGAAAATAGTTATTAGCCCACACCCACAAATCCAACTTACTGGATCTAGGTAGAACTTTCATATTTGGTGAAAACCAACTGAAAGCCTCAAAAGTTTCCATAGGACAATCAGACAGACATGAGACACGCTCCTGCCGACAGTGACCTCACTTCTTTTGTGTAATGACACACCACCTTGTGGGAATCCTTCTTGTTCTGTTAATGGGAACCGAGACGAGCGTCTCAGCCTTCCAGAAGACACACGCTGTGTGCTCTCCAGCGTGAGGCCCAGAGCCAGGGAACCCATTTACCCCTTGTGGGTTCCTTTCCATGAATCTGCTCAGAGGGGGCCTTGGGGCTTGGGCCTGGCTTGGCTGATTCTACTTATCAAAGAAAAATAACCCACTTCTGTATTCAGCAGAACTCTTCCCCAACTATACCCCTAATTAAGTTTTATAGCAATGGGAGATAAAATGCTTTTTGACACTTAAATGAAAAGTTTTATTCAGAGTGACCATGATATATAACTCCCACCTGTTGCCAGTACCCCTCTCCCCGACCCTCTCTCCTGGGTGCTTTCTTACTTTCAGCCTCTAAAGCTTTTTGAAAGAGGTCTTGTTAGCCAGTTACTAGCCATGTAAGTTGTTCAAGTCCCTTGTCATCTGTAAAATTAAGATAATCCTACCTCACCAGTTGCGGAGACCACAGCATAACGAAACGCTCTGCCATGCAACTAGTAGGTTTCATTCACTCATTCATTAAGTATTTAATGAGGTTTTTGCCACGTGCTGGACATGGGCCTGGATCCTGGGTAAACACTGGTGAAGAAAGCAGTCCCTGCCCTCTAGGAGTTCCCAGGGCAGTGGCAGGAATGGAAAGTAAACAGGTTATTAACATAGAGTGTGATAAATGCCAGGAAGGGGGAAACAGGGTGCCAAGGCAACACTAGAAAAAGCTCCCAAACCAGACGTTGGAGGTTCAGAAAAAGCTTCCTGGAGGCTTGGAGGTTTGAGACCTGAGGAAGAAGCAGGAGTTGGGGGAACACGGTGGAGGGGAAAGGCGGTTCAGGCGGGGAGAAAAGCAGGTGCAAGGCCGGTGGCACGGCAGCGGGGTGTTTCCAGGGAACTGGAGTGGTTCCCTGCGGCCGAAGCATGCACGTGAGGCAGTGAGGAGAGGGAGAGGAGCTGGTGGGGTAAGTGACAGGCAGGTCACATGGGCCTTGTGGGCTGCACAAAGGCCTTGGGACTTCGGCATTTGAAAGAGCACTTAGCTAGTGATGTGGAGAATGGATCAGAGGGGGCAAGAGCGAGGGCCAGAAGGCTATGAGGCGGCCCTGCCAAAACCCGAGAGACAGTGACACCTGCAGCAAGGCTGTTCTACTCTTAGACCCACCCCCCTCTGCTGGGGGCTCAGAACGCAGAAACTCGCAGGTGTGTGTGTTTTCTGGAGGATTCTCATACAGCAAGGCCAGCTTCTGTCTAGTGAGTTGACAAGAAATGCAGAAGAAAGCAGCGTGGATGAACCCTGGGGCAGGGGGTGCAGAGGGACCCAGTCCTCAGAGCCTGGACTCAAAGGGCCATGAAATGACACTCCCTAGCACCACAGTGAGCTCGGCCTCTGCTTTCATTCCCTAGGAGGCAGGGCCCAGCCCCTGGAAGCCTGGCCATTTTCTGGGCCTGGGGAACATCCCTGAACAGGAAACTGCTTCTCCAAGATAATAGCTGAATGTCAAGAGGGATGGGAAAAGCGAAATTTCAGAGTTGGGCCCCGAACAGTTCCAACCCAATTTTCTCACTGTAATCCTCACCACACCCTGAAGAAAACAAGCCTGACTCACAGACCACATCAATCCTGGGAGGCAGGGAGGCCTGGCTGTGTGCTGCTGCCCACCTCTCAGGGCCTGGGGGGGTGCGTGTGTTGGGGCCTCTGTCTGGCAGCCACAGAGGGGAAAGAGTGGCCCTGACACACGCCCACCTCCACTGCCCGTTGACTCCAGCCGCCTCCCTCTTCCTCCCCTGAGCTTTTAGCTCCCAAGCTGGAGCCGAGTGGGGTCAGGGGAGGCAGCTGACTTATGATCAGGGATGAGGAGGAAATTTTTGAAGCTGTTCCAGGGGCCACAGAACTGGGAGTGTCTGCAGCTGATTCAACAGAGTAGGAGGCAGAAAAGGGTCCAGGAAAGTGAGTGGGGATCACTGACTGGGGAAGGGGTGCAGAGCTGGGCTGAGTTTCTGGAGTAGCCCATATGGCAAGGCGACTTTGCGGAAGTGTCTTACAAACCATAAAATGTATTGCAAATATTAGTGTTGTAGTTTTTTGTTTTTTCTATATGTACAGTACTTTAAAATCTAGAAAAAATATCTTAAACATAATCCTAGTTTCCACTTATTTGACAACCTACCATGAACTAGATATACTGTGCTCAATGCTTTACACAGGTCTACGCACTTAAGGTACTCAAAACCCCATAAAGTTAGAACTATTTCCATCTCCATTTTAAAGAAGAGGAATAATATTCCAAGGTTACTCAAGGTCTCAAATGGGACTCAGACTGGGGTCTGTTGGTTCCCAAGTTTATGCTTTTAACTACAATGTTATACTTATGGATTGAATATAAGTGTTCTGAAATGAATAAGATGCCAGTGGGCTCAGATTTCCAGCCAAATGCCAGTAATCCTGCTCCAGAATTCTGAGAGTTCTGCCTCCATCCCTTCAATAGGCATCAAGGCACCTCAGCATTACAAGGCACATGGCGGTGCTTTGCTATTTAAGATCTCCCAAAAATCATCTTCCTTTCCCTTGTTCCAAGTTAACCACATCAAGCTTAATTTGTCTACCTTGGAAGGATCAGAGCTCAGTTGACCCTGCTAAGATTTAAAATTACAGTTCTTGAGTCTAAGGATTTTCAACCTAGCCCAGAGACTATTTTGTTTTTCTGGCTAGGACATCAAAACAAAATATAATACCCCCCTCCTCAAAAAAAAAAAAAATCTGTTTTCTTTCTAAAATTAAAAAAAAAGCACTTTGTAGTTAAGAAAAAAAAAGACTATACGCAATAGTAGCTTATTTTGCTTTAATATCCCAAAATATCTGTATGAATGGGACTATGTTGCAAAACAAGACAGAAATCTGTAGACAAGTACGTCTCACTCTGAGGAAAGAACTAATTGGACAGAAGGCACCGGAAATTGCATTTTGTTGGGTTACATGTAAACAGTAGATGGGGTGGAGGGGAGGATTCGCCAAGAAGAAAGGAACTTGCACTGTCATTTCACTGGAACATCCTAAGGATGAAAAATGTCCTCACCGGCTGATGCTCAACCTCCGCCTTACATTGTAGTGTAAACAGTGCCAGATGCTAAGGAGACAAACACCCACACAGCAGCAGTGCAGAAGGGCATAAAAAGGAACTGACATTAGCATAAGCCCCCAGGTCCTCTTTCCCTCTTTCCCAAGAGCATCTCAATTGGCAGTGCCTTACAAATGCACCATTCGTCAACAACTGGTTAGTGGAAAAATCACATCCTAAAAAGCCTGGCAAACACACTGTGTTTCTGCCCACGATCTTCAATCAGATGACTTAGATGGGTCCTGGGGCGGAGAGACGTACCACATCTGGCCTGTCTTCCTAGGTGATGACGGTGGGTGCGGTGCGGCCGGTCCGTTCCTGCAGTTGGGACACCTTCAGAGCAATGGAGATAAGGGGGGCCAACATGACCTGAGGGAGACACAAAGAGAAGCGCGTTTTCCGTCACTTCCTCTAAACACAGATCCTTAGCTCCAGCACTAACTTCGCCTCTGAGCTCCAGACCCATGCGTCTGACTGCCTACTCCCAGGTCTCCAAGGCTCCTCCAACTCTGCAAGTCTACCAACAAACATATGTTCTTTCCCCCTAGTTCCAGCAGTTTCTATTTTAGTGAATCAACTGCCCAGTCTTTCATGTAAAGTGAACTAAGAGTCGTTTTTGACGTCTTCCTCTGCGCGTTCCCTGTGTCCAATCTATCAGCGCGCCTAAGTGCCTTTTGCCTTCTAAACTCTCTCACCGGCACCCGTTTCTCTCCATCCTACTGCCATGACCCTTGCTGAGCCAATGTTCACTCTCTCACCTGGAGCCTCCATACCCACTTTTGCATCCTCCAATTTGTTTCCCATACTGTACCTGAAGAGATCTTCCAAAATGTGACAACCCCCCTCAGACAACTACCTCTCACTTAAAGAAAAAAACAAGAGTTCTCCTGCTTAAATAAATAAATATTTTTAATATTAAAAAAACCCTACTCGTCTAGTTGAACTGCCCATTTTACAGATAAGGAAACTGATACCCAAAGAGGTGAAGTGATTTGACCAAATGACTCAATGGCAGAGCCAGGAGTAGTCCATTTTCTACTGCCGACTGTCACTTGCTCTTATCGAAATCTGCACCAGTGCGTTAGACCTGGATGAGAAGGAGAATTGACTCTACCTGCTGAGCCCACCGCGTTCCACTTAGGGCTTGGACAGTCCCCACAAAGTGCTGAGCTGTGGTGCAGCAGCTACAGAGTAAGGGAAGCCATCTCCCAGCCGGATGGCAGCGCCCTTCAGTGCCATCCCACCTCCCCAGCACTGTGGTGCAGAAGCAGCACTTTTCATTCGTTCTTTGCATCTACCAAGAGCCGGGCATTTATCTTGAGGATAAAAAGACAAACACACTTTCCTTCCTCCTTTCCTCTTGCTCTATTATTCCAAGTGTCTATAATGCAGACCTCACTGCTTTGGTTACGTTTTAGGGATGCCTATGACACGAGAGGGTTCTGCCGATGATTGAAACTGGAGCCTGGACACTGGAAAAAATGTAAAAGTGATGCATTCTCTCACCGCCCCCTTTTTGTAATAAAATCAACTATACCATTCAGATGAGGTACCTAGAGAGGGGTCATCACATGGTTATCTTTTTTGTTGTGTTGGTAGTACTGGGAACATTTAAGATCTACCCTCTTAGCAAATTTCAAGTATACAATACAGTATTATTAATTATAGCCACCATGTTGTACACATCTAGAACTTCTTCATCCTACATAAGTAAAATTTTGTACCCTTTGGCCAACATCTCCTTATTTCCCCCACCCACAGTCCCTGGTAACTACCCTTCTACTCTGTTTCTATGAGTTCAACTCTTTTTTAGATTCCACATATGTGAGATCATGCAGCATTTGTCTTTCTGTGTCTGGCTTATTTCACTTAGCATAATGTCCTCCAGCTTTACCTATGTTGTTGCAAATGGCAGGATTTCCTTTTTTTTTAAAAGCAGAATAATTTTCCATTGTGATATGTATATTGTGATATACATACACACACACACACACACCCCCCAATTTCTTTATCCATTCATTTGCTGATGGGCACTTAGGTTGGTTCCATATCTTGGCTATTGTGAATAGTGCTGCAATCAATGTGGGAGTGCAGATATTTCTGTGAGATACTGATTTCTATAATACCCAGAAGAGGGATTGCTGGATCATATGGTAGTCCTATTTTTAATTTTTTTGAGAAACCTCCATACTATTTTCCAAAATGGCTACACCAATTTACATTCCTACCAACAGTGTACAAGGGTTCCCTTTTCTCCATAGCCTTGCCAACACGTGTTATCTTTCATCTTTTTGATAGTAGCCACCCTAATAGGTGTGAAGTGATATCTCACTGTGGTTTTGATTTGCATTTCTCCGATGATTAGTGATGGTGAGCACCTTTTCATATACCTGTTGACCATTTGTCTGTCTTCTTTGGAAAAATGTCTATTCAGATCCTTTGGCAAAAGCTATTTAAATGGGTGTCTTTCCTGCAAGTTTTCTCGGAGCCTTTAAGGTGCAACGTGCGTTATGAATTGCTTAGAAGGGGCTAATGTGCCACAACACTTCCTCAACTCTTTTGGCTATAGAGCTCTGCTTGGGGAGCTTCCGTCAGGACGAGTGTTGTGGGGAACCCACTTGGGGAAGCTCTGCCCTGTACATCACTGTCTGCCCTTGGCTCCTCCATTTTGGTGGTTGTCCTCCAAGTTCTCCGTCCCATCCATGGCTCCACAGTCCCTCCCCTCTCTGACATACTTCTGGACACTCTTTGTAGGTGGCTGGGGAACCCAACCTACCAGGCCGCAAATCTGCAGACTTTTCTGTGAAGACGCATGAAACTGCCTTTCCCCGCCCCCACCAAATCTAGAACCAGTTTGAATTCTGCCAGAGCAGATGATCAGAACAGAACACCGGATGAGGGGCTGATCTAAAGATTAGTTATCCTGAATCTGCCATAAATTAACTGTTGCTTAACCTTTCTGTGCCTCAGTTTCCTTATCTCCCTTAATAGGGAGAATAATAGTGTCTACCTCATTTGAGAATTAAATGAGTATATTCAGGCAATGGGCTTAGAACAGAACTTGGAAAATAGTAAATGCTCAGATAATTGTTTTTTATGATGATGATGATGATTATCTATTACTGTTGTTAGGACATGCTGAAAGAGCTATGGAGGAAAGTGAGTACAGCTGGTACCCTGTTGAGTCATCTGATAAAAGGGTATTGATAACACAGGCTCGATGGAAACACTATCATTCCTTCAAACAGAAGAACTAATTAGGGCACAGGACTTGGGCATTACCTGGGGGTCTTGGTTGATCTTGGCAATGTCCTTCTCGTAGCTATCAATGTACAGTCGAATGGTGGCCCCAGCGCTCCCGGTGCCACTCAGTCGGAAGATGATGCGAGACCCATCTGCAAAAATGAGCCGCAAGCCCTGGAAAGGATAAGCAGAGAATTGTTTTCCCCACATGCTGGAAGGGAGACTGAAGGCTGGCAAACTATGAGGGGTCCACTGGGGAGATAATTTCATCCATACTTGATCAATTGGAGTATTAGGTCCTTGGTAAATGGCAGCAATTTTTTGAACCTCGTGAGTCTGCCTTCTGTCAACCTTTCTGCATCTGGATGATGGAGGCGCGGCTAAGGCAGAAGAAGCATTTCTAGGGGCGCGGGGAGACCTGATCTCCGTGATGCTGGATGACATGAGGGCTTCCCTCCCCTCCCCGCTTCCCTGTGATTTATGAACTAACCATTCTAATTTGAAGCTTAATAAATAAGTAAAGCCACTAGATGCAGAAATTCCACCCCCAGATCAGAAGGGAAACATGGACAGAAGGGGCTGAAACCAGAGCAGAAGAGGTTTCAGGCAGACAAGGGGAAAGACTCTTTACAAAACACTGGTAGAGAGCCCCAAAAAGGGAACAGGAGGCCAGAGGTCCCAAATGGCAGAAACTGGCTCTTCCAGACCTATCAAGCAGGGTCCAGTGGCCAATCTCCTGCCCCTCCCTGATGACTCACAGTGGGGTCCATGTGCAGTGCTAACCCCTCCTTTTCTCTGCTGTCTTCCCTCACCCCTCCCTGGCAGTATCTTTGGTCCTCAGTGGTCTTCTTACTTCCGAGGAAAAGGTTGGGGACTCTTGGGCTATTTCCCGACCTGAGGGAAGAAGGCTGGACCAGACAGTTGCCTGAGGATTCTTCAGTACTTATGAGTCTATCCATCCTTCCACAAAAAGAACTTTGCATGATGCCAAAGACTGACCAGAAGGAAAGACACTACTCCTTACCTGCTGTCCACCCAGCGTTTAATTGTGATATTCATTAGCACTCGTTAGTGAGGACAGCCAACGAGATACACAGAGTACATGCCCCAGTTAGTCACCACAGAGAGGATGTAGTTCACTTCCACTTCCCGTTCCTTGCTTTCTAGAAACATACCAGGTTGGTCTCCTTTCCCCACAGCTTCAACCTGAAGCTTCTAAATTCTTTTCACTCGAGTACAGATGCTATATCTGCTTTGGAACATTTTCCCTCCCACCTGGTTGTCCATCTAACTGCTCAGGTTTTCCGGTGAGAGAAAGTGGAGCAGCTGCCTTCTTTACAGCACATACAGAGCAGCCCCGTCCTATGCCGCCACCTCCCACACGCACCTCTGCCCCCCTCCTCCCTCCTCGCAGGGGCTGGAGGCAGTGTGGAGTTGGGCCTTACTTTTCCTGAACTTCCCTTCTCCCTGAAGGCTTAACTACGCAAACTTCGGCTCCACTCTGCCATCCCTCAGCCCCAGCCTCTCCTTTTCTACACCCCTGTCCTCCTCCACCCCAGACCTCCCTTGTTCTAATGAGCTCAGACATAATTTACAATCTTCCGTACTGGACCCAAAGTTCTCACAGATGGTGGACAGGCACAAGGATGATAAACCACTCATGCTAGAATTTGGGGAGGGGAGACTCCAGGCACTGGGGGGCGCGGTGGCCAGGCTCCATCCACCCGCTCTCGGAGAGAAGCTTTCGATAAATCACACAGCCCATCCCTTCCAAACCCTGTCGGGCGCCTTGAGAAGGACCAGGCCAAAAATCTGGGTCTATCAGGAAAACGCAAACTTGGAAGCTGTAACAGAATCTTCATCCTCCTCCACTATCTCTGTTTCTATTACCAGAGATGAGTCCATTCTGTGACAACAAGCAACAGAGCCAGAGGTGAGAGGACCCTGGGCCCCAAGTGTTCGTGAGAAGCTGGGAGAAGGCCTGACCCAGCCTGCAGTGTCGGGTACCCAGCACATGGTGAGAGAAACCCTAACAATTCTGTCTACACCTAGAGATGGTCCAGGTTCTAAACTGTGGTGTCTCGTTATGCACTTCTGTGCCAGGTGGGCTGCAAGTAATGTGCTGTGGATAATATCAGTTAACATTTCTAAATATGGGAATGCCTTACACATTTTTCTCTTCTTCTTTTGAAATTAGAACATATGAAAAAATTGCATAAGGCCACTCTCCCACTGTCATTCTGCTATAATCTCTTGAGAGAAAAGAGAGGAGCTGATATCTAAGGTCACAGTTCTCACCTTTTTTAGATTCTGGGGCTCTTTTCTGCATGTACACTCAACATATCATCTTGCATACAATAATTCCAGAGGGCGCAAAAATCCCCTGGAGTCTAGGCTAAGATTCCCAGAACAAGGGTATAGGGGATTGATAGAACCAGGGCACAAACCACTGCCCCTACGAGCACACATGACAGTCACGTGTAACTCAGCATAAAACCAGTTGACAACAGCTACCCCAGAAAAACAGGGCAGCAGAGGAAAAATGACCAATGGGCCTTTTTCCTTCTTCCCTCAAGACTTCAGAGATGAAGCTCTGAGGCCTGTCTCCCACATGCACTTAAATCTGTTCCTACCTGATTTCTTGAAATGCTTCCATCCACCGGATCACTGTACTCAAAGTTATCAGCCTTCTCCACGGTGTATACTTTGTCACTCACTGAGAACTGTTTCCCCACAAAGGAGCGATCAAACATCAGAGCCTCCAAATCCTTCATCATTTTGTTTGCACCCTCAGCGTCCACCTCCTCATAATCATACCTGGAAGAAGTCACGAAGTTGAGGCCCGCGGGCTAACTTCAGATCATACCCAGGTATATCAATCAACACTTTCTTCATCATTTCTTTGGCCCTCCCCCAAAACCATCTAAATTCAGAAGAAGTTGGCAAAACATATGGGCCTGTCAGTCACTGGGGATGGAATAGGCCAGGGATGAAAGGAAGGGTTTGGAGGATTTCAGGGAAGGGTTATGAGCTTCTGAATAAGCAGAAAACACCTATCTTGGCATTTCTACAGAATAAAGCTCTAAGATGCTTCAAAGGCTTTTGAGAGATACTATCTAACATCTAATCACAACATCCTGAGGAGGCAGAATTAAAAGCAATGTTATCTCTAGAGAATTCTACATAAAGGAGCACATAACGGAGGCACTTCTCTCCCAAATTCCATGAGCTTCTTTGGGATGAAGGCTGGGACTGCTCCCAGTCTGGCGCCTGCCTGAGGCTGCTGAGATTTTGACTAAGGAGAGCTGCAGTCTCCGCAGGAGCTTCCTAAAGCAAAGCCAAATTTTCACTGACCAGATGAAGAAGTCAGACACTAACTCTACATCTGAGATGCCTCCCTTCTTTCAAGGAGAGTGCATTCTGGTCCAAAGTGCTTTGAATTCCTCCTGACAGAGGAGGCCTGGTGTGGATGTGAAAGAACCAAAGGAAAAAAAGTGCATCACAAATGAAATTCTATGACAATTATTTTTCCTTCAAGAAGAATTCTTCACTTCTTTCTTAATGATGTTAAAGACTCTTGCAGGTGGCTTTTCCTGACCTAGTGGCACACACCCTCTTGAGAAAGTTATTTTTTAGCAGCTCAAGAGAGCAGAGTCTATATTTATTTGCAATGGTGAAACAAATACGCTATGTGCAAGATGACACCTCTGAGACAATGAGAACTACTGGGGAATTAAGGCCAACCTATCCTGGCTCCAAGATTCTATGAATCAAGGACAAAATAGTCCCCTTAATCTCGAAGTCAGCTCTTTCCCCCAGTTAAAATGATAAATAGCAAGAAATTACAACCAGGTGTTTGCGCTTTGTATCTGTCACATATGGGTGTTCAAGGGCAATGTTTATAAATCCTAGGCACAGAGGAGTGTAATGGAAAGAGTCTGGGCTTTGCATTCAGGCAGAATGAGCTATGAATCCATCCTCTATTGGTTATTAATTGTGTGACTATAGGCCTATTGCCCCATCTCTCAAAGTCTCAGTTGCCTTATCAACAAGTATCTTGAGGCTGACATGAGACAAGGCATGCAAAAGTGCCTAGCACTTTTGTGCAATAAATGGAGAGTACAATGAAGTCATAACTCATCATAAATGTAGGTTCAAAGGACTCGATTTGTAATACTTGGTTAGCAGTTATATTTGATAATTAATAAAAATATGTTAAAATAGTTTTACATGGAGATGTTCAACTTAGTCAAGAGTGACCCTTTCTCTGAACAACCCCTCCTGGGATTATTCCTTATTCCACTCTGGCTACCGTTCATCTGTTAACTCATTCATTTATCTATTTAAAACACATTTATGCAGTTTCTACAATGACTTAGGTGTTTGGGTCACAAAATCTACAATGATTTAGGTGTTTGGGACACAAAACCAGACATAGTTCTGTTTTTATGATACTCTAGAGAGTTCATGACTACTATTCTGAATTCCCAGGTTTTTCTGTTGGTTAGAGAGTAGAGATTCTTGCCTTGGTTCCCAGGGCTACTGTGTGGTACCAGGTGACAGTTATTATGTATGCCTTCCACAGAGGAATAACTTGAGGGAGGAAGAGATCAATGAATTTGTCCAAACTTAATAAAAGGATTCTGATCGAGGAGCCCACGTTGCTCAAGGCTGAATTCTTTCTTGACTATCCAGAGATCATAGATATATATTTTTTATAAAACCTGGAATATATTTTTTAAATTCTCTAGTCTAGTCATGCGTGGTGGCTCATCCCTATAATCCCAACACTTTGGGAGGTCGAGGCAGGAGGATCGCTTGTACCCAGGAGTTCAAGACCAGCCTGAGCAACATAGTGAGATCCCATCTTTACAAAAAATAGAAAAAATAGCTGGCCATGGTGGTGCACACCTGTAATCCTAGCTACTCAGGAGGCTGAGGCAGGAGGATCACTTGAGCCTAAGAGTTTGAGGTTGCAGTGAGCTACGATGATACCACTGTACTCTAGCCTGGGCAACATAGAGAGACCCTGTCTCAAAAAAAAAAAAAAAAAAAGTAAATTCTCTAGTCTAACTCACGCATTTTATAGAAATGGCAACTGGAAAAGGTCCAGAGAAATTATGCCCATTCATTTCTTATAGGCAAACAATTTAACTAATATTCTTTTTATACTATTTCCTTTCCATAATTAAAATACTGAGGTCCAGGAAAAATTCTGTTAGATTTTTACACTTACTGGGGGAAAGGCAAATTGGACTTAGTGAAAAGCACTAGGCAAAAAATTTTTAATGCTTTTTATAAATAGAAATATGCATGGTAAAGAAGAATTACTAAGTGCTCTAAAAATTTTGTTCATTGCTGAATCCCCAGCACCCAACAGGAAGTAGGTATACAGTAAATATCTGCTGAATCAATTAATGAAGTAGTGACAAATATACAGCCTTTTGGGCCCTATTTTAATGAGTCAGTAAAGTTGATTTGGACTAAGCATAATTATTTCCATAATTTAAGAAATTATGAAATATGATTTCATATTTGATTTAATCCTCTCAATAGCTGTACTATTATTCCCAGTCTACAGATGAGAAAACTGAGTACAGAGAGAGGTTAAATGACTCCCCTGTCTAGTAAGGGGAAGTAATGAAATTCTAATCCACTTCTCTGAATCCAAATCCAATGTTATAATCATGTCTACCCAATGGGTACTTTTAAAAATGCTTATTTATTTATTCATTTATTCTTTTGATTATGTTAGCTAAATTTTTAAACCTGATTCTTCATGGGTGACATAAAAGTTGACTTCATTTAGAACCTGACTGAATTATTTAAAAAATCTCCAACTGATAGAGGCTGGATGAACTAGGGTTTTATTATCACTTAGGACAAGAGAGGCTATGTATGCACGAGAATTCTCTCTGCCCACTTCCCTACCCTACCTCATACTCAGCCGGCTGTGGCTTACCTGGTGAAGAAATTCCGGCCATACTTTTGCCAATGATCTTTGAGAATGTCCTCCACACTCTGTTTGCGGGTGGCTAGGATGGAGAGCCAGGCAAGGACTGCCCATAGCCCATCCTTCTCGCGGATGTGGTCAGAACCTGGAGAGGGGAGAGCCAGCTGCTGTGAGAAATAGGATTTCTCCAAACACTTGAGAATAAACTCAACAGCAAGCACGCAGATGCCACTGGAAAAGTCAGAAAACTTGACTGAGGACTTGAGTGCATGGAAGGAATCACGTACTGAAGAAAGCAACCCAATATTGAAAAGAAGTTGATGCTTCCCAAAGTAACTTAGAAATTTAAGGCAAATGCCAACAAAAATGTCAGTGAGATAATTAGGTGGAATTGATGTATCAATTATAAAGTATTAATGTGAAGAAAAAACAAAATAAATCTAAAATAAATAAACAGCAGAAGAACATGACCAGTATAAGATTTCAATAAGTAAAGTAGTCTGGTAGCTTAACGGAACAAAAGAGAACACCTAGAAAGAGACCCAAGCACATATGAGGCTTTAGTATGTGATAAAGGTGTCACTTCATGGCTGTGCAAAAAGAATGGATTACTTTTTAAATGGTCTTTGGATAACTGGCTAAACAGCTGGGGGAAAAAAACAGTTTTTCCCCCCTATAAAACGCCGTAACAAAAAGAATTTCAGTTGAATTAAAAATTCAAATGGAAAGATTGAAAACCTTTAAATACTAGAAGGTATGTACGTGTGTGTGTATATATATCTCTTAGGGGTAATAAATACATATAAATTCAGTATTCATAGAGGAAAACAATTGATGTATTTGTCTACTTAAAAGTTATCATTCCTATACAGCAAAACTACTATAGATAAAATTAAAAGCCCATTGAAAAACTTTAAAAAATAAACACATTTGCAATTATGTAGATAGATGTTTAATACATTCAATATGGAAAAAATTCTTATGTATTAAGAAAAAAGCAAAACCTCAATAGAAAAACAGGCCAAGGATATAAATAGGCAATTTTCAAAAAAAAAAAAAAATACAGGTAACCAATTAACATAATAAAAAGCTGGCATTATTTTTAAGAGAAATTAAAGTTAAAACCACAATGAAGAAACTGCTACTTGCTTCACAAATATGGCCACAGATTTAATAATTAGAACACCCAGTATCAGGGGAGGTATAAGGGAAGCTATATTCCAACACAGTACTGATGGGAGTGTACATTGGTACACTTCTGGAAAGCAATTTGGCAAAAGGTACGAAAAGCTTTAAAAATGCACCTACTCATGGATCCAGCAACACCAATCCTAAGACATTGTTCTTTAACCAACAAGGATTGGTTAAATAAACTATGACATGTCTGTCTCCTGCTAAGGTCCTGGCTAAAATCTTTACCAAAATTTAAAAATTGGTTCCTTTGGATATGCTTATATGCATGGAGACCCTTTTCTAAGAGTCTGGAACAGAACTCCCACTTTGTGCCTTTAAACTCCTTATTCTGAAAAAAAGCAGACTACATTGAGCTCTATTTTCTGATTTCTGAATACAACTCTATACAATCCTTCTATGATCACGGCTTTGCATATTGTCATAACTTGAACTCTTTGTGTGCCTGCTGCCCTACTTGACTTCCCATTGGTTCTTACTCTTCTTGGACTTGTCAGAGTATCTGGCACAATGCTGGCTACGTAGGAGGTATGCAGTAAGTTTTTTCCTTCCCTTCTTCATCCTTTCAGACCCAGCTCAAATGTCCTCTCCTCTTTGAGACTAGCTCCCCGCTTCCCTAGGCAGTTATGAGCGCCCTTCTCTTTTCCTAGAGCAACCACACAAAACATCTAGGGTGGTGCCATGTCCTGTTTATGGGTCTTTCTCCCCACTAACCATGTGCTTTTCGGCAGCATCTCTTACTTATCCTTATAACTAAGTCTGGTGACCGGCATAGCATAAGGAATACGGTAAATAACTAATTGTGGAGAGTACATGAATGAATGAGTCAACTAATTAACCTACTCCAACATTTTCTCTATTTTTGGTTCATGAAAACATACAACTTTTTCTTTCAAAGAGATTTTTCTCTTCAATGGGATACCGTGTTTAGAAGTAACAGTCCTTAAAATCTGGATGCTGGCAAAACCAGAAATAGTAGGCAATATTTTTAGTGCTTCCTATAACAAATTTTAGAAATGTTTACCTAATTTTATTATCTGTAGGCTTTTATTTGCCTTTACTGCTATTTTTAAGGAACAAAAAGTTAGCTCTCTGCCTCTTATGGCTTTTGCAAATGATATGTTTTGGCAACAGTTCATCCTGAGAAGCGAGATTCTGGCAGCTTCCCTAATGTATTGGGAATTCATGACAGCGGTATACAGCTTGGAATTATTTGTCTGTGCTCTGGGTTTATTTTTTCCTTCCCTCTTTTTTTTTTCTTTCTTTTTTCTTTTTTGGCGAGATTGAATGCATAGAAGGCAATGTTCCTTTGTGCTTTTCCTGCTCTAAGTGAAGAACTTGTTTTTTTCTTTTGTATGGAAATCAAAATAAAATCTAAAAGTCTTCCCCAACTCTGACCAAGTTTCTTGGAGATAACTAAATCATACATGTAATATTATAAATGAAATATCTACCCTGGGTACCATAAACAGATATCCTAGACCTATTCCAATTGTATGACCCTCAGTCCCTCTGGATTTTTGATTAATCCCACCGATCACCTTGGACGTATCAAAACTCTAGGTAATTTGACTAATAGGAAGGCTGGATAAATTTCATTTCCTTCAGCATTCTGATGAATAATGGCATATTTCCAATGAAAAAAGGCAATGGAGCATGTATGTGTTTCTACAGCTATAATTTTTGCACTTGTGCCTTGCTAGGAAATGCTTGATAACTTAAGAATCAGAAAGCCTGAATTTGAGGCTCTGTTACTTATAAGCTGTTTAAATTTGGAGACGTTACTTAATTTTTCTGAGCCTCGGTTTCTTCAGCTGTAAAATGGGGATAATGCCAACCTCTTTCAAACAATTGTGAGAAATTACTATGATAAAGCAAGCAGGGATATTTTATCAACTGTTAAGCACTATATAAATGTGAGATACCATTATGAATAAGGGGAAAAACAAAAAGCATATTTTGTGGAAAATTCTTTTCCACTGACCTTATAAAGCTTTCAGAAATAATGCTCCTTAACTATGCATATTAGGGAAGAAAATGGAAGAATATAACCCAATATGCTTTTTCCTCCTTTCTTATGTAATTCCCCAATATATTGGGAACTCATGACAGCAGTGTAGAGCTTGGAATTATTTCCATAATGAATATGAATTACTTGTATAATTATGTTTTAATTTTTAAAAAGTAAAAGAAGCCAAGCTCACTTAATTGTGAGAAAGGGAAAACACTGTCAGCGAGGACCGCTAGTCCTAGCTGACACGAGGGCAGGGGTGGGCTTTGCACTGGGTCTCTTTACACTTGCTTGGCTCCCGGACTGAGTGAGGGCATGGGGATTCTGCCCTTTCAGCATCTTCAAACACCTGTCACTTTGCTTCAGCCTAATCAGCACCTTGTGATAAGCACAAACTCAGCTCAGTCAGGGCATACTCTGAGGCTCAGCCAAGAAAAATGTCAACCCTTGCCGAGGGAGCCAAGAGCTAACGGTTCAGGGATTACACTTACCAGTGTGGGCATTTCAGGAGCTGCCTGGCTTCTGCCCCTGCCAGGCCATAGGCCTCAGGATGGGGACGTGGCAGCTGAAAAACAGCTAGATGGAGTTCTCTGAAAGTACCAGTGTCTGTCTGTCTGGCTGTCTCTCTCTTTCTCTTTCAATTTCTGTCTCTCCTGCAGCCCCCTGAACATACCGCTCCCTGTACCTGGGAATTCCCACCCCATATACACCCACCAGCCTGGCTGCCATCTCTTGCAATTACTTTCATCTTCACCCTTATCCAGGATGCCCTGCTTGCCCCTCTGTGCTTCTACCCTTCCCTTGATCACACCCCACCCTACACTATGAGTTGTACCGCCCCCCCACCCTCCAGGCCTGACCCACAATCAGCTCTCAGTAAGGGTTTGCCCAAAGCAAGCCCAGGCCCCAGCTGACTGGCTGGGAGGCGCCTCAGAGTCCTGTCCTCTTGGCCTTCCACTACACAAATAACTTCACTTGGAAAGGAAGGTGAGCTCCTCAGGAAGCCTATTCCAGACCACTCCAGCCCCCAGGGGGCTGTCCCCAGGAACTCCCAGACTCTCCACTTAGCAATGACTCCTGTGCTGCCTCGTGACTGCCTCTGGAACTGTTTCCTTTCCATGAGGTACCTTTGGAGGGAGGTAGTAAGTGCCTGACAGGCAGGAACTGGTTCCTCACACACACTGCACTTTACATTCAACAAATACGAATTAGTGCCCGCATGTTCCAAGTACATGAGAAAATACCAAGAGTGAGGCATGTCCCCTACCCTCACAGATGAGCACAGACACATAGGTGAGGGAGACAGACATGCAGGTAACAGTTCAATGGAGTTAGTTATAATTAGGGCACAAGCCTAGCTCTACTGAGGTATTCTGTGTGCGATATCCCTAGACACGGGATGCTGCAACCCTCCCCTGGGGGCTTCAGCTGCAGGGAAACGGACTCGAGAGCTATGCAAGTTAGATTGGGCAGAGAACGAGACAGAAAATCTGATCCCTCACACCTCAGAACCAGGTTAGGCAGCCTGAGTGTGAAGCTCCTGCAGTGCCCTGTACTTCACCTTCTATCACTCTGCACACCTGTAATTACCTGGCCAGGGTCTGACTTCCTTCCCCAGACGTAAACTCATGGAGTGTTCCAGGAGGAAGTCGTGCTCGCTGCTGTGTCCCCAGAGCCTAGCCCAGTATCCACGATACAGTCAAAGTTCATAAACATTTGAGGATCAAATGGATGCAAAGAAATATGAACATGAAGACTTTTCATATGAAATTAAGATTAAAGGAAATCTGCAAAGCATGAATGCTGTATTTCTTCAAGTAAGCACTCCTATATGATACGTGATCACTAGAACTTTTAAAGATGGGACAGGGAAAAAATATTGCCCACCTCTGGACTTAACCAGATCATAACTTACTGGCATATGTCCAGGTGATACAAAGTTCACCTTCAACCTGGTTTCCTACCCCTCTTTCCCAAGCCCACTATTTTCCTGAGGAAGAGTTTCAAAAGTAAGGACATTCTACACTATTCAGTGACATTACTTTCAATGTCCCAACAAGTGCAAAGTGGGATAGCCTGACACTTTGCCCTCTGTCATTGTATACAAACATGTACCTCATCATCCACAGCTAGAAGGAAAAAATAGCTTTGCGCCACGGGATCAACCAAAAACAACAGACTCCTCCTGCCTAGTTTTGGTCCCCATTTCTGACTTCCGAACAAAAAACACATTTATCCCTTCTGTTTGTAATGCTGATGTCTGAAGAAATGTTCTAGCCTCTGTGGTTATGATAATCAGGTGAGAAAGTTGCTGTTTCTCCACCATGAACAGACTCACGTATACTTGGGAATATTATGGGCTTATTCTTCAAATGCTTATTTTACTTGGTGAGCCGGTTCTTCTGAAGTCTGACTCCTTTTTGCACCTCTTTGCAATTAACTTTTCTTTTGTAGAAGCTCGTTTCTTTTCAAAAAGACCTTGGGGTCCCCAACCCAGGACTGAGGAGCAGGAATGATGTGGAGTCCTCATAAGAGCTGCAAGCTGCCAGAGGTGGAGTGTGGATTCTCCACTGAGGTGGGTGTTCAAGCAGGAAAGCACTGACTGCTCACTTACGGATCCAGCATCATACAGGAAATTACATGAAATGACTTTTAAAGTTCTTTCCAACAGCAGGATTCTGTTTGTCTAAATGGAAGATGCCAAGTGAATAGTGTTCATTCATTCACTCAACAAACATTTACTGAGCACCTATTCTATGCTGGGCTCTATGGGAGGTTCTCGGGATACCATGGAGAATAAGACAAATAAGGTCTCTGTCCTCGTGGAACTTACAGTTTAGTGGAGCCAATAGACATTAATCAAATAATCATAAATAATTCTAAAATCACAACTGCCACAAGTGCCACAAAGGAGAGGTCTGGTGCCTTGTAAGCCAATAATCAGGGGATTTGGCCCACTATGAAAGGTCAAGGAGGCTTTCCTGAGAAATTGCCTTTGCTATCGCCTGGAAAAATACAGAAATAAAGTGCCCTGCAATCAATTAATCTATAGAGTGCAAATATTTCAAAGCTCACAGAATCACTAACATCCACCCTAAGAAATTCTATAAAGGAACTCTTGCAAACATTCACTAGCAAGGGATGTGGTAGGTGGAAATTAACTCCTCTATAAATAAGGAGATCAGGAGTTCAGGTAAATGAATTCAGCTGCACTTGTTCACAACAGTGGAGACCCATGGCTTTGCAGCCTGGTTTTTTAAATGTTTATCTCAGAAATATTACACAATAATTTTCTTTTTTTCAGAGAGAGAAAGAACTTGTGGATTATTCTCATGATATATTCTCTCTCTGGATATAAAATATATCAAAGGGAAGATAAAACCATGGTTGGCACTAGGTATTTGTTGAATGGGTTAATAAATAAGAGCACATGTTAACAAGGAATAGTCTAAAGTCTAATGCTATGGTTCAAAGAAATCAATCCTGCAAATACAACATGGGGACTTTACTTGGCAAATGCTTCCAGGTAAAACCTTTAAGGGTTTAATTATCCACAGCCTTACATAAACAGTATTATGAAACTTCCTAAAAGCTAACATAGTGAAAGTTATATAAAGAAAAGTACAGTGCCCAGATCACTAGAAATACTCATCCCACCCTACTCTTCACTTGCCAGGCCAACCCTGGACGATTTGGGCTCAGTTCGAGGCATCACCTTCCAAGAGGGGCACTGGTGAACCTGGAAGCATTTAGAGGCTGGCGCTGGGTCTATGAACAATGTGAAATGAGGAGCGACTGGAAGAACCAAGGATGGGTAGCCTGAAGAAGGAAGGACCTGAGAGCCGCTTCTAGTATTTGAAGGCCTGTTGCGTAAGAGAGGAGCAGCTTGTGCCATCCTGTCATCAGGCCTGTTCCCAGCCAGTCAACACCAGGGGCTCCTACTTGGCTCTGGGGCACTGATTCCTCCTATTCAGTGCTTCCCACATGGGTATGTGGGACAAGATGTTACTGTATGTACTACAAAAGAAGAAGAGAGAAAAAAGGTATTGCAGTTAAGTATGCTTGGGCAAAACTTTACGGGGGCAGAATTCCTTAGAGTAAAATGTTTTGGAATCTTCAAATGCTAATATCCGAGATAGACAGGTATACTCCAACTTTCCCAATCTTTGTTGACCCCCAGAACCCCCTCATGGAACTAGTATTCTTCCACATACCCACACACTCTGGGAAACCTGATTCAAGTCTTTTCTCTTTTTACCAGGTTCAGCACTGATACAGGCACACGAGGGCAGGGCAGAAAACCAAAGGTTTTGACACAGTGCCTGCCTTCAAAGACATCTTCATCTGTAAAGAAGACTGACTGATACCAAGCCTGGATTAGATGACACTGGGGGGAGAATTTCACAGGAGAAGACCACCTCACAGGTTCATTGGGCAATTCATGTAGTATCCCTTGGACTAACGTGGCACCATCTACATTATATGAAGTAGGAAAGGACTAAGAGGTGGCCTTGTAATCTCTGATTAAAGACCTAGAACTTTGGGAAATGATCTAGCCTTCCTGTGGACATTGTTCAACCCCAAGACTCATCCATCCTTCTTAATACTTTCCAATTTTAGCAAGTCAATTTATTGCCAAAGAGTATTGCTACTCTCTCAAGGATATTAAATTGCTCAGAACTTTGTAAATACGTACTTCAAATTTACCAGCTCATTCTACCTACCCTACCTCCAGCTTGTAGGAAAGGAAATGAAATCAGTTTTCTGCTCTGTTTAACCTGGCATCAACTGCAACTCAGTTGCAAGGCTGATAGAATGCTTCGTTTTGGTCTTCTTTTCTTTGCTAAAGGGTGGCAGCAGAGTACTAAAGGGCCAAGAAGATCAGTCCTTTTACTTCAAAATATTGGGTAGAGAGAATAGGAGAAGAGATATGGCCACTTTAGTACTTTGCAATCTGGCTGGAGACCAAGACATGGGAAAGAGCCACACACCTGAACACGTTTAGAAAAGAGAGACTGATGTAGGTCAAATGAGGTCGTAGGGAGGGTCAAGAGGGAGGTGGGAGTCAGGTCAGTATTTGAACAGGCAGAGAGGAGGAAGGAGAGCACAGAGAGTGGGGTCTAAGGGTCCTGGGTGACCCCTGCGTATACTGTGTTTCCCTCTTTCACAGTACTACAATTGCACATACACCCTCACACACAAGGATGTAGTTTTAATTGCTTGATCACCTAGCAACTTAGTTCCACCCTCGTGGTCTTCCTTCCTTTAACCTTGATAAATCATAACCTGTTGCTATAGAAAACTTGGGCCTATAAAAGAGAAAGATTTAATGCTGTGTTGAAACCTCCTCTTCAATAAAAACAAAAAACACATGCCCTCCATCCTATTTCTTCCCAGAAATGAAAACATTTATAAAGGTTTCCTTCATCACTGAGGGAAGAAAAATATGTTTATCACTCTGTTTAATCCCTACAGACTCAATGACCATGCCGCCAGGGAGGCCCCCGAACTTCCTGTCTCCGTAGATGTGACCCTCTGAAAGTAAAATTAGCCCTCCTGGCTGAATGTGCTTGCTGCTTTTCAAATGTGTACACTTCATCAGAGTTGTTATAAATAAATTGTGTCTTGATTTAGGACACATCAGCTACTGTTGCTATTTCAGTGCTACCTTAGCAGTCTAAGCTTTCATTGGAAGTAGCAGTTACAGGGAGGAAAATGCTAGCACAAGAGTGTGACTTACCAGTCCCGAAGCTCTCCTCCCCGCAAAGGGACAGTTTACTTGCATCCATCAAATTCCCAAAAAACTTCCAGCCAGTTGGAGTCTCATACAAAGCAATCTTTGTAGCATTAGCCACCCTTCAAAGGCATGAAATCAAAGTTACATCACAGCAGGACTGTTAGCGTAGCCATGTGAGGATGGAAAAGAGCAACGGTTATTGTGATCAAGGGTCCCATTTAGCATTGCTCAGAGGTATACATAATTCTAAGATTGGTGGAAAATCATAAGAGAAAACTTGTGCACAATGGGCTATTATATCTGAATTCAGAGGAGGGGGAAGAAGAGGAAGAAGAAAGAGTTAATTCAGAACACTGAGTTTAATATTTTAGAAGAAACAATAGTAGTAAAATGTGCAGGGCTGTTTTTTAGGCTATTTAAACCCATGTGTTTTAGACATAGACTGCATCTATAACCACTCTATAAAGAACAAAAGAATGATGTTTTGATGTACTTATAATCACAGAATCATGAAATACTGAGTCTGGGAGGTCAGCATTTTCCAGAGAAGGAAACAGGGCTCAGAACGTCATGTGATCAGACCAAGGTCACGCAGCCAGGATGACTGACTGCCCAGTATTCAACTGCCTGGTCAATGGTCTTTCATCTCATCAGAAGGCCCCGCAGGGAAAGTGCCAGATGGGGTCTCCCATTTGCACCAGCTTCACCCACACGGATCCCCTTTCCCTTCCAATACATCTTTACTTCTCCCTAGACATCTTTAAACTTTAAAACCTTTGAGTAACTTTTCAAAAAAATTCCTTTCCCTTTGAACAGGAAAAGTTATCTGATAATTTTCATTCATTGTTTTAGTGAGATTTGCTTCCAGAATGCTTGTCTTATTCCTCGCAAAGCAATGTTAGGTTTGAATTCTAATATTTGAGGAAAATCAAATCTATAATTTTGAAAATTATGAAAGTCCCATAAACTTATCTGGGTAGTGAGGTATTTCAGTTGCATTTCCATGTGTGGATTATCATTTTTCCAAAAATTGGAATTAAACTGTTCCTGGATGACACAGAAGGTATTCCAGGACCTGATGGGTTCAATGGATGATAGTAGGGCAACAAACCAGCTCATAGCTTCAGATGTAGGAACTGGAGGCAGAGACAGTGGGTTTGAATTCTAGCTCTAATTTGGCTGTGGGGTCTTGGACAAGACCGTTAACTTCTCTGACTTTCAGTTTCCTCCTCTTTAAAATGAGGATTGCCACGAAGATCTAGATGGTGAATGTAAAAACACTATATCAACTACAAACCACTGTATGGATATTAGTTATTATTTTCTTGTTAGCTGAAGCAAAGTCAGCACTAACTCTGTAACAACGCCCCTCCAGCGGGAAACTACTGCATGGCCCAGTAGGTGGGAGCAAAGGCTCTGGGTTCAAATTCTGACTCGGCCATTTACCAGCTGGGTGCCCTTGGGCAAATTACTTCTTTGTCTTTATGTTTTCCCACCAGTAAAATGGGGTTGCCTAGGTGGGAGGATCGCTTGAGGCCAGGAGTTCAAGACCAGCCTGAGCAAGAGTGAGACCCTGTCTCTACAAAAAACAGAAAAATTAGCCAGGCGTGGTGGTACGCACCTGTAGTCCCAGCTACTTGGGAGGCTGTGGCAGGAGGATCACTCGAGCCCAGGAGTTTGAGGTTGCAGCGAGCCATGATGATGCCACTGCACTCCAGCCCGGGTGACAGAGTGAGACCCTGTCTCAAAATAACTAACTAAACTAACTAAATTAATTAATTAATTAAAATAAAATAAAATAAAATGGAGTGATATACAGCGTTTACCTCATGCAGTTGGTCTGAGAATTAAATGACTTAAAACACATAAAGGATTTAGTGTCTAGGACAAGGTAATGTTCAATAAATATTAGCTATTCCTACAAAAGCCTAGATATATGAGTCTACTTTCTTCCCTGGCCTTGACCTTTTACTCATTAATTCATTCTTTCTTTACCTTCATTCAGCAAACGTTTCCTGGGCATCTGACGTGTTCTAATTAATATTTTCCCTAGTCCTCATTTGTTATTTATTACTTTTATTTTTTAATTTTTTAGATGTGATCTCATAAGCCACCTTAAAGCCTTTGTACGATGAAGTGATAAATAATGAATAGACAAATAGACAAAGAAGCAAATCTGAGATAGCAGCTGTTTATTGTCGCTGGTTTCTATCTCATAAAAACTGAATGTAATTTTTTTTTTTTACGTATTTGAACTTTCTGTTTTAGATTTTGCACAAATGAACATTCACTGTGTTTGTGTATATGGGTGTTCCAGTTCTGCTGAAACTCTAAAATTACTTCAATCTGCTATTTCACCCAAACTCTGTGCACACTGCTAAAGGAAAGTTATCCTCTAGAAAGATGTCTTGAGTACAACAGAAGTGCTATCCATTCATTTATTCATTAACATTCATTCATTCATTCATCTTTTAAAAACGATCTGCGTGTATGTGCATGTTTGTCCTGCTATGTGCCAGGCACACCAGGGTCAGACAGAGTCTAGGATGGTGAGTAAGACAGTCCTCTCTCTGCAGAATTATACAGTCCAGCAGGGCAGCCAGTTAAGCAAACAGACTATCAGAACACAGTGTGATAAGCGCCAGGAGGGAGGAGGTCCAGGGTGCTAAGGGAACACAGAGGGGGGGCATCTAATCCAGAAAAAAAATTCATCCATTCCCTTATATAAGAACCACTTAGTTAGCACACACTGTGCACCAGATGCCTATGCTGAAAGGGTAGGATGAGTGCGCCAGGCACAGTGAAGGGCTTGGTGAAGACCAGGATAATCCAAGACAGGAGGGCCAAGGAAATGGAAAGACCTACCGGTCCAGGGCACCACTCGTGGGCATGCTGCGTGCAAAGCCTCGGACCCCAGTTTGCTGGAAATATGGAATGCTGAAGATGTTGGCAGCAATGACAGCCACAGAGTCTGAAGGGTTCACAAAGAACCCATGCTTGCCCAGAATCATGTTCCGATCCTATGGGGGGAAGAAGATTCAAAGAAAGACCTTTTAATCAAACTATAAGAAATCAAACTATCTTCCATGGGAGTTTTATAAAATTTAAAACTATAAAATTTAAAACTGATACATTTACTTATACTGGGTTTTAAACAATAGATTTTATTTTTAATGGGTTTATACAGTACCACTGGGCCAAAGAGTTAAAACTGTTTTCAATTAAAGTGTAAGCACAAACTCCTTTTGAGCCGAATACTCTATTCTCACTCCAGAGGCCAGTTAACTTTAACCTCCTAGACCTTTTCCAAACTCTGGAACCAATCACCTCTCTCCCAGGGGAGGGGAGAACACAACAAGAGAGGAAATGTTGGCTGTTTACACAGTTTGGTAGGTCTACCAGGCATCCATTTGAGGAACAAAGGCAGATTTCTTCAAGGAAAGAATCTGCAAGATTTCTTCTAAATCATGGCCTCTCCACTGGGTACTGGACTCAACACAATATACTGCCACTTTCACTGGTTTCTTGGTGGCTGGTACACAGTCATACTCAAGTAACCGGGAATATGGAGGGGAAACCTCCCAGCACGCACCATATCACAAAGATGCATTGCAAAATAATGTCTGCGAGAAATCCCTTTAATTTCCCAAAATTTTGATAAAGGAAAAACTATTTTTCAGGAAATAGTGGATTCTAGCTGACAGTAAAGAACAATAGCAACAACAAAAATATTTTTTCAACTAAGTAAATGTGTACAGCACCTACTATCTGTGAGACACCATGGATACAAACCTAAGACTCTCTTCATTATCTGTTACATAGTTACCAATGTAAATAAAACCGCTTATTTATGAAAATTTTCACTGTAGAGAAGGAATAAAATGTTAATTCTCTCAATATTATCTCCATATAGGATATAAAATTATAGTTTCAACATTCAGCTAATGTGAATGAATGAATGGGTATATTATAAAACCAAAACCTTTTCCAGAAATTAAATAAGTAGCCAACTGCTGGCTGATAGCAGAAACCTTCTTTAGGACAGGTATCTAGAACCCAACCAGCTTAGGAAGTACCAGTCATTATATCATAACTAGAACCTAATCACCTGCCACTCTTAGCAAATATGGATATCTGAAATTAAACACATGGGTTACGTTTCAATGACTCTTATTTCTGTTCAAGATGGTCTTTTAATAATTTAATTCTGACCTCAGGCACAAGGAGGGACTCTTGACAGTCGCTCCCAGGGCCTGGTAGAAGCAGTCCACCTTTTTCCCCATCTGCAAGATCAGGCCTGGCCTACGTCAGAGCTCACTTAAATGCACTTGTACCCACCCCATCTCCATCAAAGGCAGCCCCAAAATCATGCTCTCCTGACTTCATGGTCTCCACCAGATCAGCTGCATAGGTGAGGTTGGGGTCAGGGTGGTGGCCTCCAAAGTCCTCCAGAGGAATGCAGTTAACTGCTGAGTTTGCAGGGGCGCCGAGTTCTTCACAGAGGATCTTCTTTACATATGGTCCCACAACTACGGAAATCACAAAAATATGTGAAGAATGAGAAAATAAAACTTCTTAAAGTATGTGAGGATTGGAGGGCAAGGCGGACGCATTCTGGGGAGAAGAAAGGCATAAGCAGCAATGAGAATGTACGAACTGCATTCACGGGCTAGTGAAGAGATATGTCTGACTGGGGAAGAAGGTTCTATAAAAGGGAACAATGAGAGATTATGTTGGAAAAAGTGGGGCCAGTCGTGAGGGAAAGAGTGAGGAAAGGGAAGGGAGCTAACCATTATGAAGGCCCTACTGTATACCTGTGCCACGTGCTTCTCAACCATTTTCTCCTTCAGTCCTCCAGAAGACCCCACAAGGTGGGATAGCTCAGTGCTTAAGAGTCTAGACTCTGGAATCAGAGTGTCTTGGTTCAAATCCCACCCCTGCCAATCACTGGCTGTACAATTTTGGGAAAGTTATTTAATCTCTCTGTGCCTCGGTCTCTCCCATCTGCACACTAAGGATCATAATAGTAACCACCTAATAGGGTTGATGTGAGGATTAAATGAGTTAATAGATATGGAGCACTGACAACAGTACCTGGCACATATGTTATAAATGTTTACATTATTATTATAACGTCCAATTTATAGATAAGAAAACTCATGTTCTGAGATGAAGATATTTGCCCAAACTTACACAGCTAGTAGGAATGGAGGTTGAGATTCAGAGCTCCTATCTTTCTACTATGTCAAGCTAGCTGAAAAACTGGTTAAAAAACACAAACAAACAAAAATCAATAACAACAATAAGTGACAAGAGAAACCAGTCACATATGTTTTCAATGACATTTTGTATAGCAAGAACATGCATCTCTAAGACGCTGAGAATGAGTCTTCACCAAAGAAGGTACTAACCCCAATTCAATATATGCCAGAGGTCAGAACAGTGCAGAGTAAGTATCTCCTATTAGGGGCCACATGTTAAGCAGGTTATTGACACACCACAGAATGAGGTCAAGGCAGCCAGGGCCATGAGGTATACAGAAAGGGAGGCATTAGAGGAACAACCGAAAGACCTGGAAAAAAGAATTCTATTTCCTGACCTGCTTCTCTTACTCAATACCCCCTTACAAGCCCCATTCTTCAGCCAGCCCAGGCTTCGCCATGTTCTCCTAATGTGGCATCTATTTTCAAACCTTCCTATCTTTGTTACAGCCATTGACTCTGCTGGGAATAACCACTGCTTGATTTCCATCACTAGATCTTTCTTTCTTTCATAAAAGCTGAGTTTTACGAGAAACTGCCACTTTTTCCAGGAAACCGTTCTTGATACCCCCAAACTATGCCTTTTTCTAACCCCAAGAGAATACTTGAGATTCTAACTCTCATTTGGTTGGCCTGGCAGTGGTTAGTTTTTTACCCACCTCATGCCCCCAAACATTCCCCAAACTCTTAGAAGGAAGCCATCTGCCAACTCCCTGCCCATTCCCCAAGCATGCATGTAGCAGGTTCTCGATACATGTATGTTGAATGGTTTAAAATGACAGAATTGCTTTTGTCTGAATAAGGAAGTATACCCATTCTGTGGAACTCCAGAGGGCCAGCCAGGATCCAAGGGGAGAAGTTCCAGGAAAATTTCAACCCACCAGGAGATTTTCTAACCATGGTTTGCAGTGTAACAGGAGGCCCCAAACAGCATCACTGAAAGGGTTCAAGCACTAGGCAGAAAGTCTTCCCCAACCAAGCAGACATGTGTGTGGATTCCCACACAGGGGAGAATCCTTGCCACTCAAAGGTTCTAAAATTCTAAATTATTACAAAACATACAGACCAGCAGTCCCCAACATTTTTGGCACCAGGGACCGGTTTCATGGAAGACAATTTTTCCACAGACTTGGGGGGGTGGTTTGGGATGATTCAAGTGCATTACATTTATTGTGCAGTCAAACCTCTCTCCTAATGATAATCTGTATTTGTAGCTGCTCCCCAGCACTAGCATCACCACCTCAGCTCCACCTCAGATCATCAGGCATTAGATTCTCATAAGGAGCACGCAACCTACATCCCTCGCATGTGCAGTTTACAGTAGGGTTCGTGCTCCTGTGAGAATCTAATGCCCACACTGATCTGACAGGAGGCAGAGCTTATGTGGTGACAAGAGTGATGGGGAGCAGCTGTAAAAACAGATGAAGTTTTGCTCACTCGCCCACCACTAACCTTCTGTGCAGCCCGGTTCCTAACAGGCCATGGACCAGTACCAGTCTGCAGCCCAGGGGTTGGGGACTGCAGATCTAGACAATCTAAGTGCTCAGGAATTCTCCTATTCCTACATGTGAGAAAACCCCATGGTCCTGGTTCACAACGGCTGCCATCTCTACTGACCTGACCACACAAACCACAGTGAAGAAGAGGATATACACGTCCTGTTGTTCCTGAATTTAATCCTCAGCTTGCTTTTGCCCTCTTCTAAGAAAAGGAGCAAGTAAGGGCAGGTGAGTTGGGGTTCGGGGCTCAGGAGCATATTTACCACATCTAGCAAAGACATTTCTCCCTCAGAGATACACGGGGGTGTGCAGGAAGAATGTGCAGTATCTTCCGAGGGGGAGGGAGAGTCCACAACAACAGTTGCATGTTACTCAAAACCTGATGCTTAATGTGGAAACACTGACCTTCACGCTAGCTTACCATAAGGAATGTCGCTACTATTTTTGCTACATACAATTAGATTTTTATCTGTGTATCACTCAGAAAAGGCTGCAAAATAACTCTGTTTAAAAACTTTTGGAGAGAGACTTGAGAAGAGGCTTGTTAAAGCATCATGATACACGTAGTACAGAGCCACTTCCTGTCTTTGAGAGAAGGGAATTTTAGAGAAACGACTCCATACCTCCATGCATGGCATCTATACGGATCTTCAGCCGGTTTGGACCAGAAAGTAGTTCTTTCAGTGCATTGAAATCAAAGATGTTTCTCAGCATCGCAGCATAAGCTTCCACTGAATCCACAATTTCCACTGTGAGAACAAGCAACATTAAGAACTGGAAGGACTAAACACATTAAAAAATACTATATTCTCAAATGATTATATTGCTGTAAACCTGCAATAGCTGTTTTAAAAGGACATTTATTGAGCAGCTCCAATATACCAGAATTATTAAATATCTTATTCAATACCAACAATTTTCCTGAGAGGTAAATGTTATTAGTCTTACTTTATAGATGAGGAAGCTTAAGGTATGAAAGGTTAAGGCACTTGCCCACACAGCCAGGATGGGTCACACAGGGGGATTTTCAACGGAGGTTGTATAAATTCTGCTATGCAGCCACATTGCTTCCCTACTCATCTCCATAAGAGGTGTATTTTGGTGTTACAGATAATGGAAAACACAATGCCTACTTTTCTTCCTTTTCTTTTTCCAGGTCCATAGTCATCAAGACTTAATGGTAAAAAGTAGAAAACAAAATTTTTTAATGAATCACTTTTCACATATACTGCTTAAGAAATAAAACAAATATAAGAACTTAGTATTGTTGTTCTTCTTGTTGGATTTTCATGGGTTCTGAATATTTTCAAAACATGAAGAGTTTAGGAAACTCTCTACTGGTGTTTTCCAAACCCCAAGAACATCTTTGAGATGTACCAAAGTGCCACTTAATCTTTATTTCTTTATTAGGATGAATTGTCAGCTCTCAATGGATAGGTTCAAACAAAAAATGCATTACGTAAAGTTGCAGTCCCGAAGAAAGAACACATGTTAGGGCAAAGTCAAAAGGCAAGTCCATTGCCAACTATCTCATCCTCATTTTATTAATATGAACAACTGTACAAACATTTACTCCATCAATTATCACAATACCTTGGCATTCAGCAACAAAATGTTAACCACAGCTGCCTATACAGGGAGTTTCAATTTAGCCCCCCAAAAATGGTCTGATTGATTTACTGAACCAGGAAAAGAAAAAAAAAAGGAAGTCCAGGCTTGGGAGTCCTTCACACCTGAGTTTAAATCCTGGTTTTACCACTCACTGACTGTGACCTTGAGAGTGTTACTTAACCTCTCTCAGCCTTTGTTTCGTCATCTGTAGACAGTGACTACTGACTGTGCTGCCCTCACAGGTCTACTGTGAGAATAAAATGGAATAATGCATGTGAAAAGTCTGGTACATAACAGGAGGTCAGTAAAAGTTAACTATGAGTGAGATCTTACAGGTCTTCTAGTCAAGGCCATTTGTTTTACAAGTATGAAAACTGAGGCCCAGAGAATTGGAAATGACTTACCCAATGTCATGTAGCGGATCACTGGCAGGGCCCAGAAAGCCCAGGTCTCTAGACTCCCAAACCTAATTCCAGACTTGTTAATTGATTAATGCTTGCAAAGCTCAGTGACCACAATCTTTCCAAAGCTGAAGACCTACTTTATTAACACCTTGAAAAGAAAATTGCTCAAGTTGGAAACACGAGTGGGCAGGAAGAGGAGGAAAGTAAACATGCCTGTGAAGGGTTTGAACTTGTTTTCCAGGTCAAACTGCTGCTTTCCCAGAACACCAAGGTCTACTTTCAGGTCAGGGCAAATTGCATATTCTTCAATTGTCTTGCTGATTTGGAAAATTTTATCAGTTATTGCTTCTGGAGCAGGACCTGGAAATCAAACAGCAAACAGTAGGTCATTTTGTGCAGCTCACATGAAAATACAAAGAATCCAAAGTTCATCAATTCCTCTTGACTAGCACATCTACCATTTCATCATTCAGGTAGCAGAGTGTCAGGATTTTTCCTAAAAGGAAATATGTTAGTGATGATTTGTGCATGGCTCTTCATATCCAGGTACAGCAGAGTGAGAATCATTTCACTGTCACCAAAATGAAGAAATGAAGCAAAGAGCTCCCCTGCTAAAGGATCAGAACCAGAACTGTGGCCTCCTAAGGCTTCAGGTGTTGGTTTATCCTACCTAATATAAAATTGCCCATCCTCAAAATGACAGCAAACTTACCTCCATTAGAAATATTGAATTTGATTCCAAAATCTCCATTGGGCCCTCCTGGGTTGTGGCTGGCTGTCAGAATGATCCCACCAATGGCTTTGATTTTTCTGATGATGCAGGATACAGCAGGGGTGGAGAGGATTCCATTCTGTCCAATAACTAAGCGACCAATCTAGGAGAAGAAATCCAGAACCCACACTTTAACATCAATAAATCTAGAGCCACTGCACAGAAACACCAGAACAACAGGCAGATGTACAAAGAAATATTCTACTGGATGAGAAAAGATTTTCTTTAATGAACATTTACAGCTTGACTGTCTCCACCATATTACTGAAGTAGAATCAGCGTTGTTGAACAAAGCCATTCCTTCAGATAGAAGAGTATGTGTTTCGGGGGTGCTGTAAGGTTCCAGCAAGAAAATATAGCATCTTCAAAACAGAGCCTTTCCAGATCAGGTTCATGATTTGGATACATTGAAAGATTACGAGAAAGCCCACATTTTTATCCAATGCAATCATACTTTCAATCCACAATGGGAGAGAGGATATAGGTTCAGCTAGGTAAAGGGATTCTATACAAAAAGGCGGCTTTTGTAAAGTAAAATTTTTGAAAAGTGAAAAGGGCAAACTTTATATCAAGGATATTATGAAATGCATCTTATAAATTTATCTTTCCAGTCAAGCCTGGATTTTTCATATAGTGGGTTTTCTCAAAGCAAGACACACCTACCCATGTTAGGGTGTACCTGGCTTACCTCCTGGACCTAAGACAAGAATGCTGGGAGTTATTACTGAGTAAACCAGTCAGAATCCCCTACATGAAAGGACTACAGGTGGGACTTTTGTTTCTTAACTCTTCCCATCTCTCTCGCAGATGGTATCAGCACAGCTCCTAAATCTTTTTTTTGCTAAAATGACAGTAAATTATATCTGTTTCAACATGACCCAAGTTGGAAAATAAGGAAAAAGTTCTGTCAGTTCTTCTGACATACTTGAAGATGTGACTTGCTATATAAAAAGGACTTATAAAATGGGGAGTTTTTATGGGACTCAGCATTGCCACCCTCCCATAGGTCACTAAAAACCACCAACCCCTCCTAGTACTACCGACCACCTCCCAGGAAGCAGGGGGTTCATTTCAGTCACCTCTTAGCTCTCATATCTATCTCCAAACAATTTTCTTTGTAGCTGCCCTAATGTATTTGTTATGTCCTGCCTTCCCCAGGAAATGGTAACCACCAGAGTAGGTACTACAAGTAGGCTCCTTTTTAGACTAGAGGAACCTGCAGTTGGCATGGAATCAATACTGATGATTATTAACGAGCTGCAGAGTGCTCTTTATATCCCACAGCCTTTCGATCCGTTCTCCCACATGCCCACTGCATACATGAGGAAGGTGAGGTCCAGAGTCCTCACAATCCTGCCCAATCACTCATTCTGGCATCCAGTGAACAGCAATAATAACAAGCATTTGATGGACGGAAAGGTGCTACAGTAGACACTGGGACAGATGACATGACAAGGTCACACAGCACATTAGTGGCCGTAGCTGGGGAAGGGACTGAGACCTCTTGACTCAATACAGTGGGAACGGTGACATCTCACCCTTCCAGCTGTTGCCAGGTGTGGTTGTGATGAGAATAAAAGCCTATGTTCGGGCAGTTCCACAATTTCCATAGTGGGGACTTAGGAGTGGTAATTTAATCACCCAGAGTGGCCTCTGGAGTTATCTGGAAATTGTATTTGCACATCAAGCCCACCAACTTTTACTTAGAATGTGTGTGTATTTAGTGTGGAAGCAGAGGCTGGTGAACATTAAGCAACCCCACCCAAGTCACCCCTTAATTCTACTGTTTGTTATGGTAAGAGCTGCAGTCAACAATGGTTCCAGGCTGAGAGGATTATACCAGGGGTAAGAATAAGAAGGAAAGTCGAGAGATAGAAGAAAGGTAAGTCCATGGTAGCTTCTCTCTCTCTTGAGCTCAAGAAGAGGTACATTTGACCAAAAACCTCCCCTTCCACAGCAAATTCTTTCTTGTGAATCACCCTTAAGAATATTACTCCTCAACCTGATATAGAGGGCATATTGCTCTATTACCCTCCTTCCCTCAAAGATGCCTGGACCATGGTAACAGCTCCTAACTCAATCTCCCCTGCCTCTGTCCCACCTGAACCTCCCTTGCTCTACCCCAGCTGAATCCATCCTATCTGCTCAGGCCCACCTAGTTCATCTTTCTAAACCATAATTCTGTGTCCTTATTCTATTCAAAAACCTTCCCTGTACCATATGATCCAGCAATTCCACTTCTAGGTATATACCTAAAGAATTGAAAGCAGGATTCAAAGAGACACGTATACACCAATGTTCATAGCAGTACTACTCACAAAAGCCAAAAGGGGGAAACAAATCAAATGTCCATCATCAGATGAATAGGTAAACAAGATGCTATATATACATACAATGGAATATTTATTCAGCCTTAAAAAAGAGGGAAATCTGGGCACATACTACAATATGAATGAACCTTGAGGACATTAAACTAACTGAAATAAACCAGTTACAAAAGGACAAATATTGCATGATTCCACTGACATGGAATCTAAGGTATCTAAAGTAGTCAAAATCATAGAAACAGAAAGTACAATGGTGGTTGCCAGGAGCCCAGAGGATGGACAAACGGGGAATTGTTGTTCAATGGGTACAGATTTTCAGTTTGGCAAGATGAAAGATTTCTAGAGATATGTTGCACAACAATGTGAATGTAGTAAACGCTGCTGAACTGTACATTTAGAAGTCGTTAAGATGGTAAATTTTATTTTTTTTACCACAATTAATTATATTTTAAAAATTGGTCCCTGTATTCAAAGATAATATTGCTATCTATAGATATGGATGTGCTTGGGAGGACATATATAGGATAGATGTTTATAACTTAAAAGAAAGGGATGAAATTCTGATACATGCTACAATATGGATAAACCTTGAAAACATTATGCTGAGTGAAATAAGACAGATGAAATAGGACAAGTATTAAATGATTCTACTTACACGAGGCACGTAGAATAGGCAAATTCACAGAGACAGGGAGGAGAAGAGAGGTCACCAAGGGCTGGAGGGAGTGCAAATGGCAGTGATTGTTTAATGGGTACAGAATTTGTTACGGATGATTAAAAAAAAATTCTGGAGATGGACAGTGGTGATGATTGCACAACATTGTGAATGTAATTAATGCCACTGAACCACACACTGAAAGTGGTTCAAATGATAAATTTGATGTTCCGTGTATTTTACCTTCCCTGGCTTTCAAGTTAGAGATAACTCCCTGAGCCTGGCACTGAGAGTCAATCATCAAACCTGCCTGCCTCTCCTGTGTGCCCTCCTCTCCCACTACTTCCTTCCTTATAACTCAGGTCTTGCCATCAAAACGGGTACCTCATTGTTTCCCAAACATTTAATAGTCAAACATGGCAGGGAACAAACTTTAAAATTTTCCTTTTAATTGAAAATAGGGCTTGGTGTGTTCTTATGTTCCATTAAAAAGACCAAGTTCCATTTTCTTTGTCCTCCTAGGAATACACATGGGTTTTACTCTCACCCATAAACTTACCTCTAAGTTTAGAGCTCTGGGGACCAAATGAGATATCACTAATCTAAATGGGACCCACAATGTCTTATTTTGTGCGTTAAGATGTCCTGTAAAAGCAGATACCTCCACACAAATAAGAACAAAGAGAAGGCAAATTTCATTCATATGAAGGCAAATTATATTCTGTAATCCATAAATGCACCAGATAAAAGTATGCTAAAGGGGAAAAAGTGAAACAATCTCTATCTAGCCCAGTGGGCTGAAAAGTCCTCCAAGAATTGGCTCATGGGTGGAGTGGATATTGGAAAGGTGAGGCAGGAACATTGACTTTTGCCAAAATCTGTGTCAATATTAATTATCCTTCCTTTAGATTTCCTTCCTGCATTCCTATGCACACTCAAAGGGGATGTTAAAACAGTCAGAATTTAAGATACATTAGAAAAGGAAGAAATCAAACCCTCTAGAATTTCATAGGTTTTTATCAGATTAAAGTGCTTTATCAGTCCACTAAATGTTTTAAGTAATTCAGTTGGACAGCATGACTGTTTTAAATGCAATGCTATTTTTAATAAGGAATGTCCTTGAAAAGACTTGAAAATATTGCTTGGGCTGCCACAGCTCTAACAAATAGGCAGCTACCATACTCAGTCAATTATCATCATTTAAATGTATTATTTAGCAAACCTTTAGATAGTAAATCTGAGAAAGTCTATAGGGTCTGCCTGAATTACACATTCCTACCACCTCTTCCACATCCTTCGGCTCCGCACAAAAATGAAATGAAGCCAAATCTATCACAGCAAAGGGGACAGTGTGCCAGATCCAGTCAACAGTCTAGATACATGCAGAAAAATGATGTTCCATTCATTCATTCCCTCTCAAAAGATTAAAAGCATCCTGATACCGTTCCCTTTGCAGCTCTCCTCAAAGACAAAATTTATAGCATGTCGCATTTTATCTTAAAAATGTGTATGCTTCATAATAATTTCATATTTGACTGCTTTATCAGCAATTTTTACATGAGAGACATTCAGATTCTGAAACTGCATATCAAAGGAAAACTCTCAGTATAAATAAGAGGATCTACAAACAGTTTTACATTTAGTTTGGTGGTATATTTTGTTTTGCTTTGTTTTAAGTTGATTTTTGCAAACACACCTGCTTGGCATTTATTAAAATAGACTAGAAACAAATGTCCAACACGTTTGGTTGCAACACTAAATTTTGTGTTTTCAGACTCACAATTTCTTTTGAAATACGATAGATTTGTAAAATTTGTCGATACTGGAGGACTGTGTGTTCCAAATTATTGTTAAGCATTATCTAAAACACTAAAAACCTATTTTTGATCCTGCAGAGGAATTTGCAGAGCAAAAACAGCAATGTCCTGATGACCACCTTCCTATAAATCAGTAGGCTGTGCAAACTGTTAGATTATCAAGATCAGTGCTTTCTGGTGCAATATCCCTTCTCATTTCCTTAATCCAGCCAACACAGTTTTTCACGATGCAAAGCTTTAGCAGAGCCTCCTTATATTATATTCTTACAGGAGTTATTATCTCTACCCTGATGCACAAATTCACCACGCACAGGGCTTCTTTGTGTCCAAGGTCTTTATAAGCAGGTGCCCCTGTAACAGGTCCTCTTGGAAGGCTCACACCTAACATTTTCCAATCCCCTCCTAGCATTTCTGCATGACTACCAGGATCCATAAACAACAGCATGCCCTGGCTTTTGTTTTCCTGTTTGACAAGTGACTGAACTTCAACAAGGAAGCCATTGAAAGAAAACAAAATCCTCTTCTCTCCACCATTCATTAGAGCCCTCTTACATAGGATAGGGTGCCCCTTGAAGCTAGTTAGAATGTAGATAAAACAGCTTACGGCTGGGATTGTGCTTTAAATGTCTAAAAAGCAACAGGTATTTTTTCAAGCACAAGAACAGAGTACAACACATAAGAAGCTGAACTTACAGTCTAATATCCCAGGGGGACTAATTCATTGTTAGAGTATTTTCACAATTTACAATCTCTGAAGTCACAATGAAACTTAACTGGATGTTAGTAGAATTGAGGTGTATACCACATACAAATCTCTGTATGTTGGTATATTTCTGCAAAATTAAGGGGTTATTTGAAGAGCCAGAAATGTAATACTTATCATATACCAACCCCATTGGCAGCTGTCATCTGCACTATTGTTTCTATTGCCGATTTATTAAAATAGCGTCCATCTCCACCAACCACCAGTGATGACCCCTGGCGATCTTTTAGGTCTATGGAAAAGAATATACTCTGGATGAAATTCTCCAGATAGCATGGCTTTTCCTCAAAATAACAGGTTCTCTTCCGTAAGCCACTCGTTCCTGGTTTCTGATCGTGGTAAGGAGCAGTAGCAAAAGTCAACAGAGGGAGAGGACCTTCTTCCATTTTTCTATATGTCCCAGAAATCCATTCTTCAAAATCACTCATCTTTCACTCCCACCACTTGGTTCAGTGAGGGTGTTCAGAAAGTAGTCAAGGGTCCCCAAAATAGTCTGTCCAACCAGAAGTTGCAACGGTGTCTGTCGTCCGAGTAACTAAAATCAAGGTTCTGCCTGGACGATCGCTCTCAATGAGAAAGCTTGGTTAATTCCTTGTTGTTGTTGTCCCTTGTGAAAAAGTTAAGGGTCACACACCCACCCACACCCACACACAAAGCAGATCTTCAAAGTTGTTTTGATGAGGACACTTCTGCCCACTTAACGAAGCCAAATACCCTTCAATTATTTTTGCCTCATTTCCCTGTTAGGGTAGAGATAGCTCCAACAGTGCTGCATGCAGCAGACTTCAGTCGCGAACACCAGGTGGCTGCCAGACTCCACTCTCAGAACTCAGGCAGAGATGGAGCAACTGCAGTCCCAGGAAGCAGGTTCACGAACAAGACACCCTGGTGTGGCTCTCACTGCTCCCACCACTCCTTAAACCGGAGCCTCTCTGGGCATTCACCTCTGAGAAGGCCATCTGCAGCTAAAGTTGCTCTATGCCATCTAGCAAGTTAAAGGTCAATCTTAAAATGGAAGTGAGGGATCTCAGTTACCTCTGGTTTTCTTACATTACCATCACTTTGATACCCAAGGGATTTTTTACTTCCCACGTGCAATCCCAGTTAGAAAAAAGAAATCATCAAACAGACAGATTTATTCATCAGCCACCAAAGATTTAACAATATAGTATTCACTTCTAGAAGAATAGATATCTTTAAATATGCCCTGGATTAACAACAGCTTGGTCATTCCTTTGAATTTACGAACAAGTGGGGATGAGGATGTACCAAATCCTTGAAAATGTAAGCAGAACAGGGGGGAAAAAAATGTATGTTTTCTGAGTGCAGGAGGTTGGATCAAGTTATTATTTAGAAAAATAATATGAACATAAGATTAACTTTTTAAATCTTCTCAGTTTTAAATGTTCTTCACTTTTAAGAAAACATTTTTAGAGAAGCAGTTTAAGTCCTTTGCATTTGAAGAACCTAAGACATTTAAAAACATTTTACCTGAATAAATTTAATATCCAATCCCATTTGATCCCTGAGATTTTATTAATAATAATTTATTAAAATACACACATGTGTGTTCTTTATCTGGTTCAGCAGAAGTTGCCAATTAAGAAGCTCCATTGTCAAGGTTTTGGTGAACTTGTTAAGGATGCTTAGAAAGTAAACCAGGACTAGTCATGCCACGTGCTTGGGGAGTTTGACATGCACTGAGTGAAGGTTTTCAAGGGAAAAGTGAATCATCCCTTGAGAAACAAAACCTGAGTCTTTTTCTACTAACTTGTCAAGCAAGGTCCAGAAGTAGACAGGCACTGGGAATAGCTGATGACCCTCTGTTAGGCAAGAATGCCTCGTGTTCACGGGTTGATTTGTACAAGATGGGCATGGGAAAATGGGCCCATGAGTGGAAAGTAGGCCACTGGCAAGGGTCCCCTTCATATGACAAATGGGGCTGGCTGATGTGCAGGGAATATCTCAGGACATAACATTAAAACAATTCACAAGACACATTTATTAAGTGGAAAACAGTTGGCCAAAACACAACTACTTTCTATAGCTTGTTTGGGCTCATAATTAGTTTTCAAAGTAAAATTCTTTAGAAATTAATTTAAAAAGCAAACTTGCTTTATTGACAGCTAACATACCCACTGTTTTTTAACTTACTACAAACGCATTTTTTAATTTCATGTTTTTTAAATTCTGTGCCAAGTTTTCTCTGGTTTTATGTGGGCCTGCAAATTAGGCTGGCATATGTGTCTTGACATATTCAAAAATAGATTCAGATTTATGAAATATCATTCCCATAATCTCTTCATTGGAATAACAGAGCAACCAGCCACATCATTGGTAGTTTTCTTAATGAGATCTTGAAATCCCAGGGTAAGTTTGGGGCACCTGGGCACGAGGCATTCTCCAGCATCCCCAACCAGAGCTTCTCTGCCCACCCAACACATCACATTCCAGCATGTCCTCTGCTGGCAGTCTGCCGCTCTCACCATGAAACTCTTTCTGAAGCTGGGACTGTGAGAGTAATGTTTTAAGCAACTACATATGCTGGGTATGATGTTTGTCAATATGCAAAGCTAAACCTAAAGGATACAATCCTTACCCTAGAAAAGCTTCTATTTTAAAAATGGGCCTGAGTCATAATTTTATGAACACTATAGAACTCAAAACCCCATATAAAAATATTACCAGAAGCAGCAATGTTAGATGGACTGTGAAGTATGGTAAAAAGAAGAGGCATTAAAAACATTAAGCTTCCTAAGACGCTCAGACTAAGTGGGGCAGCTATTAAGAAACTCATTTGTTTGAGCTCTCCAGCAAAGGTTGAACTTCATCTTCGGAAACGTTCCTGCCGAGCATAGCGAACCCAATTTGGCCTAATGAATTCGCCCGCATTGCCAGTACTCCTTCACAATGACACAAATTACATTTAAACCATAGGGGGGATTTAAAGATTACTCCCTCCAGACAAGGAACTTTCATACTGGTCTTGGGTCCAATCAATTTCACGATGGCAGAGTTATGAACCCCTTCGCTCCCAGCCTCACAAAGACTCCAGCACCTGTTCTCATCAGCAATGATACCTTCCTAGTCAAACACAGCAGAAGCCATAGACTTGCCAATCCTTTATTCATTCTATCTTTCTTTCTTTCCATCAACAAATATTTACTGGGCAGCTAACTACTGTGTCCGAGGCCCCATACAAGGGCTGGACCCAGGGCCTGAGTGGGTTCATCTCTTCATACCAAGATTTTTTTTTTTTTTTAGCAAATGCCATAGGAGTGGGCGTAAGGGATGGACCTGCTAACCCATTTCTAGTCACAAGCACTAGTAAGAAAGCTATTTTAATTTGGCTAAAAGCAGCAGAGTTCATCAGACCCCCAGCCCAAGGCCCTCCACTAGTGATGGCTGCAGGTGCCTGCCCCACAGTGCTTGAAGTGTTTGTCCCAGGGGTGGGGAATACAGCTGGGAAACAGTCATTCATTCCTCCAACCAGCCATAACTAAGCAGGTAGTAAATGCCAACCCCAGGCGAGGCACTGCACTACGATGGAAAGAGCACAAGTTTAGGAGGCAGACACAATTAGGGCTAAAATCTTTGACTCTAAAATGTAGGACAGGTATAATCTTGAGCAGGTTACTTAATGGATCTGAGCCTGTAAAATGGGGATAGCTCTCAAGGTTGTCCCGAGAATTGAAAACAAGTAACATGTAGAAACACCCAGTACTGTGCCTGGCACACAGAAGATTATCAGTAAATGTTACCCCCCTCACCCTTCTGAGCCTCAATTTCCTCATCTCCAAAGTGGGAAGATACCTGCCTCACAGATGTTTGTAAAGATCACCTCACTGAATGTTAAGGAAAGTCTTTGTGAACTAGAAAATAGTGTAGAGATAAGAATCATTATTTTTTCACATTCTAAGTGAAGGTAGGAGCAGAAACACAGGAAATGGACCTTTGTTCTCACGAAGTTCACATCAGAAAGGAGCCATCAGAGCGTGGTGACCTCGGGGCTGTCCTGCAGGTGTGTTTACAGAGCTGTGGTTCTTGAGAGGTTGCAGTGACAGGGACGAGACTGGAGAAATAGTTGGGGCAGGACTATACAGTCTCATGAATCACGCTGAAGTTTATTTTGTAGGCACCGGGGAGCTATGGATATTTTTAAGCAGGAAGAACCATAAACCAATATGTTTTAGGAAAGATGATTGGCTGGAGGTGGTGCCTTAAATGGCTTGGAGAAGAAAAGACTGGAAAAAGATTAACCAAGGCTTACAAAAAGGATTCTATCCTTAGCTGGGGTGGCTTTGAGGATCCCGGTCAATGTGATCCTGTCCGGCACTGTTCCTCTGCCAGCCTGCTACACACAACTTCAACTCGAGTCCTTGGGCCAGTTGGAACACTGTCGTTTTCTTCTCTCCTATCATGAAGATACTCCCCTAACAGCCTCTCTTTCCTCTGACACCTTCTCCACATAGTGCCTTCTACTCGTTCCCCTTGTTCTCTGGCAATTGTCCCTCACCCTACTCCACAAGAGTGGACTTCTGGGCTATGTTTTTACTATAGGACCCTGATTCCAGGCCATGACGAATAGGGGTGGACACGTGGCCAAAGCCGCACCACTCATATTTTCTCTCCTTGGAGCCTAGAATTGGCACTCGAAATTATACCAGCCAGATGCAGTTAGCCCTTGAACTAGAAAGACAGGTCGCTATGGGGCAAGGATGGTCGTGTCATGAGAATGTCCGGAGGATCGTTGCCAACAGCCAGATGATACATAGAAATACAGGAGAGCCAGGCAGGATCCAACTCTGGGGCATTTTTACATCTGTAAGAGTTGTGGCCTGGATGTATGGAAAGAATCAGAAAAGAATTCAGAATAGAATCAAGCAGAAAATAGGTTAGATGAATCTTCTCAAGTAGGCAGGGGTTGCAGCTGCATCAGACCTGAGAATTAGGGAACACGGGGTGTGAACACAGCCACTTGAGACACCCCATTGGCACTGGCACTCTGGGCCAGGGTGGTTCCACATCCAGACCTCTGGCCAGCCTGCACTTCATCCAGCTGGCAATGTCACCCCCATTCAATTGGAAAGGTAACTCCTAATCACTTGGGGTGAGAGAATGGTTCATTAAATGGATATTTTTAAACATAGATTTAGAATTAAGTATAGAGATGATGAAGTGTATCTCATAGTATACAGATAATAAATTAAATTTTTTAGAGTAAGTTTGGGGAAAATCTAGGAATATTTGGTATTCTAAGTACATTTAAGAAATGTGGGATATTAGCTTATCTAAACAGTAGCCTTGTGATTCCAGTTTATAATGTGCAGTTGAGTAACTTATTTAGACTTGGGATTTTAAGTTTAAAGAAGTAAGAGAATTTCATCAAAATTATAAACATTAATGGAACAGTCAAGAAAACTTGGACTGTACTATATTTATAAGTTTAGGTCATTAGATGCGGACAGTATTCTGTAGTATTTAAGGGAATGGACTCTAAGGCCAGACTGACAGGGTCTGAACCCCTGCTCTGCCAGTCACTGTGTGACCTTGGACAAGTCATTCAACATCTTTGTGCTTCCATTTCCTCATCTGTAAAGGTGGGGATGATGACAGCTCCCCCGTCTCACTTGTAGTCATGACTGGAGTAACATACAGACAGCTCTGAAACCAGGGCTCATACAGTGTGCCTTACACAAGTATCTGCTGTTACCATTATCTGATTATATGAGAACTCGAATACTTTAAAAGTTTTGCTTGCTAGACAAAGAATTTTAGAAGAAAATCAACATTTGATTTATAAATTTGAAATATTCATAGGAGTTTGAATAAATGAGTTTGCAAATAAAATCATACCAAAAACCCAACTTCTGTTGCCATGTGGGCCACCAGAGGGAGAGGAAAAGGGAGATGTCCAGAGATAAACAGAGACGGGAGACCAGAATAGCTGCCCAGGCTGGCTAACGTGAGGCCCAACTGCCCACCCTGCCCAGGCTGCCGGGAGACGCCCCTCTAAGTGTTCAGTCCCGGCGCTGCGGTCCTCACGGGGCTCGCCGGAGTCTGACTGGGCTTCTGTTATCTTCACAGTGTTGGCCAGGGCTCTCGAGGGCCTGGGTCCTTTCTGCCAGCTCTGGGTCAGGCTCCACGTGCCCTCCCATACAGGGAAAAAGAGGACAAGAGGAACCTTCTCCCGTTCTTCCGCTCTGAAGACAGAAGGGAGACAGGCAGAGTACCCTTTACTGACTGGTGGCCTTGGGCACGGTACTTAAGCTCTTCATGCCTCCATTTTCTCACCTTGAAAATGGGGACTGAAATAGTACCTACTGCATAGGTTTGGTGTATAAAGAGACGACCAGTGAATAAATGCAAAGAGCTTAGCGCTGGCTGGTTCTGGAGCTCTGTGAGCCCTGGGTGAGTGTCAGCTTCTAGGACTGCCCCGAATCTGAAAATATGCAGCGGTGTTCCATACCCAACTATTGAGGCAGGCCACTGTCTACTTGTGTTTTGGTAGAGTTAAGAAATGCTCTTTAAAGAAAAGGAGAAGTTACATTAAAGTATGAAGAAGGTACAAGGCCAGAAAAACGACGCTGGCCAGATGGCTTAGACCTGTACAGAATCCCAGGTTCAAAAAGACTCCTGAAGCAGATTTTGAAATAAAAACATACAAGGCAGCTGCCTCAGACAGTGTACATTCTTTAGCATGCATCGGCCAGTTATCCATCTGTTCACCCATCCATCTAGCCAATCTTTACTATATAAATTGATTTCTTGCACTCATTTCATCAGGCACTGTGCACCATGGGAAGATGACAAAAACTCGAGGTGCCAAGAAACTTTTGGTCTAGAAAGAGAGAGAGATAAGTCAACAAACCATTAAAAAATAGAGTAAAAAAAAGTGCTCATCTGGGAGCTCACAAGGGAGCAATGAATGCTTTGTGCAGGAGAGAGAAGCTTCGGAAGGCACTCCCCACCTCCAAAAATGCCATGCGTGATGCATGTGGGCAAGTTCAAAACAATCTCCCCAATCTGAAGACACACAGGGCTTAGCAACCCCTTTCATAAGGAACGCACAATGTGAAGAAGACACCTGTTTTATCAGAAATGACCAATATGCAACCATTTTGACCCGTAAAACAGCATTTTATGTGGTTTGTATAAAATGTTCATATGTACCTCACCTATCTTATTTCCTTTTTGGAGCATTCTCAAGAAAATTTTAATTTAAATGTCTTAAGAATATTCATTTGGACCTAACAGAAGGATTTCCCATGTTATAGATCTTACCAGGAGTAAATATTAAAAGCCCTTGGCAAAAAGACAACAAGTTAAAGAAGTGCTTTATTTTCATATCATTCATGGTTGTATGTCTCCCTCTTGTGGTGGAAGACGGGAAAACAAGCAAGATTTACAGCAGCCTCACAAAGGACCGTGCCTCACTGACCCCCTCCCGGAGCTGCTGCCTTGCACAACCCTAGCGACACCCTTTCACCAAGATTACAATGGGAATTGTGCCCCCTTAAGTTCTACGTCGGGCCGTGGTTGGCCCTCCATCAAATAATTAAAATGTGATGGGATTCCTGGGCTTTTAGGAAGGAGGAGAGAAATAGCTATTCTCTGTCCATCTCATCATTAAGATCTTTTTCAGTTATATGGTCTGACCAAACTAGGACGTCCAGCTATAAAGGAAGTGAATGGAGGTGGCCACAGAGAGGGGACATCCTTTTCTATGGGGTCCTTGTGAGCCAGAGTTTCTGTAAAATGGAGATACTGAAACCTCCCTTAAAGGGTTTGGAAAGGAAATGAGGAAGGGCACATGATAAAGTGCTTATCACAATGCCTGGCCATATACTGGCCACTGAATAAATGTTCTCCAAACTACCAAAAATAGAAAGAGGGATCGGTAAGGACTGATCACATCCTTCTCACACATCCCGTGATCTCCAAACGGGTGAGCGCAGGCAGAAGAGAACTGACGTGATAGGTGGGCTGTGCGATAAATACTGATTAAACACCCCCGGTGGGCCTGGCCCTGGGCGAGGGAAGGGGTGGAGGAATGAGGGTCGGAAGATGGATCAGCGCCGTCCCTGCTTGAGTCCAGAGGACGCTGGGGTCAGACAGGCCTGGGTCCGAATCCTGGCTTTGCTCGCACCTTCCAGCTGCATATGGCCTTTCAGGCCTCAGTTTTGGTATTTATAAAATAGGCACAATGACACCTGCTTTAAAAGTTGTTACATATAGCAGAAGATAAACAGTAGGCCACAATGTGCTGGGCAGTGTTTCAAGCGCATTATAAGCATTAACTCATTTAATTTTCACAAGAACCTTGTAAGACCAATACTATTATTCTCAGCCCCTATCTTAGGGATAAGGAAACTGGGAGATACAGAGACTGTGTCATCCGTCTGAGGTCAAATCACTGGCAAATTGTGGAGATGGGTTTTGAACCCAGGCAGTCTGTCTCCAGATCCCATACTCTTAACTATCACGTGACGTTTCCTCTTAATGTAATACGCAGCCACGTGAACAGTAAAAACTCAGTAAACAGAAGCTTTTACAACAGCAATCTAAAGAAAGGTGGGCATTTGTGGGAATTAATTCCTGGGATGAGGCCAGGCACGGTGGCTCATGCCTGTAATCCTAGCACTCTGGGAGGCCGAGGCAGGAGGATCGCTTGAGCCCAGGAGTTTGAGCCCCAAAAACCCCAAAAAATAGAAAAATTAGCCAGGTGTGGTGGCGTGTGCCTGTAGTCCCAGCTACTTGGGGGGCTGAGGCAAGAGGATCGCTTGACCCAAGAGTTTGAAGTTGCGGTGAGCTATGATGACGCCACGGCACTCTAGCCCGGGGTGACAGAGTGAGACTCTGCCTCAAAAAAAAAAAAAAAAAAAAAAATTCCTGGGATGTGCAGTGGCTCAAGACGGCAGGAACAAGGCACTCTCTCTTGGCCTTTAGGCTTCCGTGAGAGCAAGGCTTTAGGAAAATAAAAGGTTGGACCTCAACATAAAAAGTTTAGGAACCCCTAGATGATAGCTCTATTAAAAATGTCTGCCTTGAGGAATTCAGCACAGTTAAAATCCAGGTTCAAATCCCAAGTCTTGATACTTTTTAGTATCTTGGAGACCTTGGGCAAATCACTTAAACTCTGTATCTTCATCTGTAAAACAGGAGTCTAAATACCAATCTCTTAGGAGTTGTTGAAAAGATGACATGGGATCATGTAAAGTGCTTAGCACAGTGACTACCATTACATGTAGGTTTTCATGCAGGCTTAATAACAACCCAGAGATGCAGGTATTCTCGCCATTCCTACTTTACAGATGAGAAAACTGAGACAGACTTAGAGAAGTGATGTGATTTGCTTAAGGTCTCACAACCAGTAAATTGGGAAGGCAGGCTTCAACCCAGTTTTCATGCCAAAGCTCATGTTTCTCATCACGGCTACCCGGCTCCTTTGGATTATCAAGTTGTTTCAACTTGGAGAAAATTAAGAGGAAATAGGTACAGGTGACTCCCAAAGGGATATCAACCAAATACAAAGTGTATGAGCTTGATGCCTGAACAACCCACCTGCACGTGGTGGGCAGAGCACAGGTGTTACGGTTGAACTGTGCACCACCCCCTCAAAAAAAAAAGTTACATTGAAGTCCTAACCCCAGGTGCCTGTGAATGTGACCTTATTTGGAAATAGGATCTTTGCAGATATAATCAAGTCAGGATGAGGTACGCCCTAAATCCAATGACTGGTGCCTACATAAGAAGAGGGAGAGTTGGAGCTGGAGACAGAGAGAAGAATGCCATGTGAAGGCAGAGGCAGATTGGAGTCACGCTGTACCAAGGATTGACAGCCATCACCAGAAGCTAGGAAGAGGCAAGGAAGGATTATTCCCCAGAGCCTTCAGAGGGAGCATGGCCCTACTGTCACCTTGATTTCAGACTTCTAAGCCTCCAGAACTGTGAGAGAATAAATATCTGTTGTTTTAAGCCACATAGTTTGTAGTACTTTGTTACGGCAGAAGGCAGCCCCAGGAGACTAAAACCCACCTCCACCCCCCACCCCTTTGAGAGTGTTTGGTTCTTATCACTAAGTAACACAGCATGTGCCATGGCTCAGTATGTACAAAAAAGCTTCCTCCCTGGCTCAGTGGTGAGGAGGGAGGCTGCATCTTGCTCGTTTTCAACCTAAGTACCTGGAATGGGGTTGGGCACGTAGCAGATGTTTGAGTGACTAAACTGAAGTGGGAGTGTCAAATGGCCTCTGTGACTAGGGTTTCTGAGCACGGAGGCAAGTTTTTCCAGGCAGTAGCCAGTAGTGGTTTCCCTTCCTGTGACCAACCTCAGCTAGAAAATTACTCCCCCATCACAGACGACTTCCCAAAGCACAAGGCATCTGCAACAGAGGGCATTGCGCCTAAGAACTGGTGTTGTAAGTAGTTTCTGTAGCACACAGACTTGTGCAATAACAATTAGGAACAGAGCTAGAAACTGCAATAGTGAAGGAAGTATAGCTGGTTAGTCTGTGCGGTTGAGGCTGAAAGCTTGTACTGCTTCCAGAATAATTGCAGGCAGAGAGACGGAGGAAAGGCCTTCATGGTGCTCATCAGTATGAGGTGGAAGGGGATGGGTGAGTGTCAGAGAAAGGCGGAGACCAATGTAGACCCAGTATCCCAGCCCTTGACCAATATCAGAGTGAGAGCTATAGGAAACGACACAATCACACTGTATGTCTAATTTGTTTTTGGTCATTTTTTGTGTCTGTAAATGTGCAATTTACCTTAATGAACTGTAGATCATTTGTTTTACATACAGATTTGGATCAGTCAACCCAAGTTAGAAGGCTTGCCCTAACGATACCAGGTCACCAGCAGACAGTGTTACAAGTCACATAACCTGCTGGTAAAAGATAGAGTTGTAGCAAACTGATAGAGCTTTAATATGTTACCGACAAATACTGTGACCCAGTCCCCCTTACAAATATAATAGCTTTTTAGGTTTGCTAACCCATGTCTCCAAGATTTTCCCTTCCCTTGGGGTCATAAGATAATTCCCAGATGGGGTAAGACCTGCATATAAGAGAAAGCCTCAGGGGTTAAGGACCTGTGTGATGGTAACCAAGTCGCTGGCGGCCTCCCTCTTCTCTTCCTGCAATGCCAGAGTTAGGACGAGCCCTATTTTAAAGTCTAAGGCTATGATCTTACTTTCCACAAGGGCCTCCTTGTTTTGCATGTGCAAAGAATGTCTTTCCCATCCCTCCAGGTCTCCACTTTTCCTGGCTTCCTTTTCATCATCCTTCAGGATTTGGCTCAGACACACCTCCCTTGAGAAGCTTCTTCTGCCCATCCCTGCGTGCTCCCTGCCCTAGGGCTCCCAATACACCCTAACAAGGCACTTCTCCCACTATATGGTAATGCCTACTTGCAGAGACTGTCTTATGCACTTCTGCATGCCCCAAATGCATAGCACAGTATTAAGCCATGAGAAAATGCTCAGTAAATGTTTGAGGGATGGAAAGTATCCCCCCAAATATTGTTCAGGAGAGGTTTCTGGAACAAGCGGACCCAACCAGCTATTTACCAGAACCACCATCCTAAAACTCTAAGGGGTAGACCTGGCATGCAAGTACTAAACACTGTGAGCAGTACTTAAGCTACTTAGGGACAATTTTGCTTACTTTTGGGCAGCTTTTTTTTTTTTTTTTTTTTTTTTTGGAGACAGGGTCTCGCTCTGTCACCCAGGCTAGAGTGCAGTGTTCACTGCATAGCTCACTGCAACCTCCAAACTCCTGCCTCCAGAGTAGCTGGGACTACAGTTGTGCACCACCACGCCCGGCTAATTTTTAAATTTTTTGTAGAGATGAGGGTCTCACTCTTGATCAGCCTAGTCTCGAACTCCTGACCTCAAGCAATCCTCCTGCCTCAGTGTCTCAAAATACTGGGATTACAGGTGTGAGCCACTGCGCCTGGCAATGCTCGTTTGAGACGAGATAGCTGGGTATCAGGCTGATGACGTATTACTGAAAATCTAAAGTTATGTAGAACAGGTCCCTTGCCCCCAGGCTCTACACATGGAACACTTACTCTCTATAAGGAAGACATTTCTGTTCTGAAATTTATAGGCTAACAGGGGTGGAGCACCTTGATAGGTAACTGGCAAATCTGGGAAGAGGAGAAGTGAAAGGAGGGGGCTGGCTAGGGGACTACCAGCAAGGAAAGGTTTAAAGTGTCCGCATTTCCTGTCAAAACCCCCAGCTGCCCAGGGTAGCACATATTGTGACTATGTGCAAGGCATTAATTATGCAGGGTGACTTCCCATGCATTATCTGATTATTTCCTAAACACACTGCAGTGACATATTATTTTAATTTCACAAATGAGTAAAGAAAGAGTTCAAACACTTTGCCTAAGATTAAACAGCTAATAAATAGCATATCCAGGAGTCAAACTCAGATCTGACACCAAAGATTAGATATACTACAACAAAATTCTAATAGAAAAGACATAATTTTGATATCCCACTAAGATCCTCAAAATGGCAAAAATGGCATGATGTCTGCACTTTTTTTTTATTATTCTTTAGCACATCTGAGTTTTGGACTTTAAGAGATGCTAAGTAAAATCTCATGTAGAGATTTGGTTTTGGCAGGAGGCTTAAATTAGACCAGTGGGGTGACTTTCCCAAAGCAATAGTGGAATTTCAAAAACAATCATAATGATTTATATTTGGGTTGCACCTCAGAGTTCTCAAAGTCTTTGTATATGCATTATTTCATTCAATTCTCATAAAATTATCTGATACAGCAGACATTGAAATTAATCCCATTTTACTGGTGAGAAAACTGAGCTTTAGATAAATTAAGCATAATATATGATATTGTATAGTACATTGTAAAACTGAGATTTGAACCAAAGTCTTCAATTCCAACCCACTACTATGAACAAAAGTTATCTGGTAAAATTCATGGAGCCACCATATAGCCTGTTTTCCATTTGGCAGAATCTGTCATAAGTTGAAAATGTCATCAGTCAAAAATGCATTTAATAAACCTAACCTACTGCACATCACAGCTTAGCCTAGCCCACCTTAAACATTCTCAGAACACTTACCTTAGCCCACAGCTGGGCAAAATCATCTAACACAAAGCCTGTTTTATAATAAAGTATTGAATATCTCTTGTAATTGATTGAATACAGTACACTGTAGAAACAGTGTTCATTGTTTTCCCTTGTAATTACACAGCTGACTGGGAGCTACAGCTCACCTCTCAGCACCACAGGAGAGTACCCTATGGCATATCACTAGCCTGGGAAAAGACCAAAATTCAAAATTTGAACTTTGGTTTCTACTGAACATGTATTGCTTTTGCACCATTGTAAAGTTGAAAAATCATAAGTCAATTCGTCGTAAGTCAGGAAATGTCTGCTCTAGTATTCACACCACATTTTTGTAACTACCCATGGATGTGCCTGTCTCCTCCACTAGCATGAGCATCCTGAGGACAAGGACATTTGTCGTATTCATCTTTGTATCCCCAACCACCTTGCACAGTGCCCAGCACAAAGAGTGTTCAACAATGCTTGTCAAATGGACAAATCCATGTGTCCCAGGAGGTTTACAGCAACGCCAGCATACATCTCCTGCAGCTTCTCATCTGCAGCAAGACATTGGCCTGGGCCAGGTAACCATTCCACACAGCCATCCTGAAGTACCCATCCTGAGCTATCCACTGCTAGCTCATGACTCAAACCAGGTGAAGGTCTCAGATCAATTGACAGCAACTGTGAACCTACCTCTCTGAGAGATCAAATCCAAGGCACAATGTATGGACAGAGGCAGGATAGGACACCCAAGCAGTGAGGGTGGTGGCAGACCAGAAGACCCTCCTCCCCTTGGTCCATCTCCTTGTCCCCTCCCTCTGCCCTCTAATGTATTTGGAACAATCATAACAATCGTTAGAATCATCAGAATCTTCTGTTTACTAAACATTTACAATGTCAGCCACTATGATAAGTGCTTTACAAGTTTTATTTCATCCTCACACAAATCTTTCAAGGCAGATATTATTATTACCCCCCCCCCTTTTTTTTTTTTAGAGACAGGGTCTCACTATGTTGCCTAAGCTGGTCTCACACTCCTGGCCTCAAGCCATCCTCCTGCTCAGCCTGCCAAAGTGCTAGGATTACAGGTGTGAGCCACTGTGCCTGGCCCTATTACTCTTTTTAATACCACATCTACATACAGGAGAACTGGCTGTGGTGAACTGTGGGATATGTGTTTTTTTCATGGATTTGACCACAAACAGGTTGGAGCCTGCTCTGTGCCCCAGCCCAGGGAGGAAGCTGGACTTTCATGACCGGGGCCAATATCATTCCTGATTCTATCTGAGTTTCCTACACTTATTTCCCTTTGCTTGATCTTAAAATTTTCCTTTAAAATATATTTCACCTTGCTCCACAGTATGCATTTTTCAAAATCCCCATGGAGGCGGTATAACATAGTTTTATTATTAAATCAAAAGGCCTTTCCCCGTCCCCATCTGGTTATGCCATCCCAGATCCATTTTCTGGCCTCTGCAATCATGGGACGATCTTTCAGAGTTGATGTGGGCACTGGCTTGATGTTTGGGTTTCTGGTTTCAGTGGCTTAGAGCTGATAGGACTCTCTTTGCAGGTGAGGGCCAGGTATTTGGCCATTTTGTCTGGTTGAGTTTTAAGAAAACTTCCCAATTTGTACAGCTCCTAAATGCCTAACCAAAGCAGGTTTCAGTGTTCACCAGGGTGGAAGAGAGCTGTATCCCCAGGCCACTGCGGTGGACTGCAGAAAGAAAGCAGAAGGCCAGACCCTCCCTCAGCAGGGACTGCCTTCTAAGACCCTCTCTACAAGGCAGTATAAAACACGGTATAAAACACGGTAACTCAGTTTAAACAGTTATGCCAGAGGACATTCATCTCAATTAGTGTTGTCTCCTTCAAAGCAATCACCTTGAGAATCAACGTATTTATTCAAACAATGCTGACATCACCCTAATTCTTTTTGGGGAACTGTCTTTACTGTCTGTGGCACTTTCTTTGAAAGTCCTCAATCATAACAAATTTCATCCTTTGAGAACAGATTTGAACTTTGGAAAAAGACAAAAACTGGCTGGAGCCATGTCTAATGAATAAAGTGGGTGATCAAATCTTGTTACATCGTTTTAGGTGAAAAATGAGGCATGACTATAAAATAATGTGACTGGTTTTCCCAGGTGACCCATAAAACGACTGGCTGAAAAATAATTCCCACAGAGGAGTTTCAAAATGCTCTGAGCACTAGACGCATCACTGGAGTAAGTGTACGGTTCCCAGAGTGGCGATTTGGCAGGGTACGATACTAATTTGAATATATAAATTCAAATATGTTTGTAAAAAAAGAAATCTGATTGCTTACACTCATGAAAATGAAGAAGCCATTCTCCTGGAGAAATTTCTCCTCCTTTTTTTGACAGCCTGGTCTGCTTTGGACAGGGAATCTGCTGAGAAAAATAGACTCACCTCCTGCAGAAAGCCTTCACCAGCCACACTACCCTCCCGTGCACACTCTTCGATCCCAGGCTGGCCCTGAGCTCCCACAGTGATCTCATTTCCCTAACGTTATTCCTCTTACAATACCCAATGGTAACTGTCTGTTTTTTATAAGTCAATCCTCCCCGTTCAATTGGAGGCTGCTTGAGAATGAGGACATCTTTAACTGTGTCTCTTCAACGCTCAGGACGGTGCACGCAGAAGTGTGGGACACTAATTCTGCGCAAAATTTATCCACACAAATGTATAGAGCCTGCAAGTAGACTAATGGTTGCTTAAGGCTGAAGGGGTAGGGGAGCAAGGGAGACTGACTGCTAAGGTATGGGGTTTCTCTTAGGATCATGGAAATATTCTAAAGTTAGATGGTGGTGATGGCTGCACAACCCCATGAATATAGTAAAAAATATTGAACAGAAAAATTCACTTTAAATGGGTAAATAGTATGGTATGTGAATTATATCTCAATAAAAGTAGTTTATTTTAAAAGTCCCCCACAATGGAAATGTTTGTGCCTTGGTTCCTTTCTAAGGTGGAGGTTGGGATAACTAACAGCCAAGGTCTCTTCCAAAAATCTATTTACCTATATAAAATTAAGTTTTGTCTTCTTTCTATAACTCTACCACTTGAAAATGACTGAGCGATTTTCACCAAATTTGAAAGGTATGCTTAGGATAGTGTAAGCTGTTGGTTGTTCTCCAATATCAACTGTGCCCTTCATTTAGTTTGTCAAATTCTGAATGTTTACCTTGACACATTGCACCCAAGACAAAATTGATATTTCCCAGCCTTCCTTGCTGCTAGATGTGGCCTTAGTTAAGTTTTGGCCAATGCGACATGAGTGAAATAGACGTGCACTCTCTGAGGAAGGTGTGCCTCCTTTCCTCTTTCTCCCCTTGCTGCAGGCTGGAACGAAGGCATGGTGGTGGTCAGCCACCTCAGACCATGCAGATAAGGGAAACACCCCAGGGAAGGCCACCAACAGAAGAAAAGGAATGTGGGTCCCTTTGCATAATGGAGCCACACACCAGCCTTGCACTGCCTACACCCAGTCAATGAAAGAAAGAGTTCTATTAATATTACTATAAACTTTTATTTCAAGTAACTTATTTTGGAACTCTGTTACAGCAGTCAAATCTACATTTTTAACTAATAAGAAAAGTTGGTATTCTGTACCAAAACTGAATCCAAAACATGTGGCACGGGCATGCTTTTTTTTTTGGCATAGCAAAATTGTTACCTCTGATAGCATGGAAAGCAGATCACTGGCCAACCAAACCCAAAGCTCGAGGCAAAGGTTGGGAGAATTCATAACACGAGTGCTTGTCTACTACTTGTTGCCACAGTAAAGGCAGGAGCTCAGGCAAGGACTGGCTGTTCTATACGCAGAAATGGAGGAGGTTATGGCTTTGCTAAGCAAAGTTTTCTTTGACTATGCCCTGCAAAGGATGCTGCCCAAGTCCAGGAATTTGTGGCACTGCAGAGCTGAGATGATGACTATCTGTGTAACCAAGCTAAAGCAACTGTACATCAAGCAGCAGGCTTAGCAGAAATGGCTGTGTCTCAAATCTTTCCCAGGATTCTCTGTCAGACAGCAGGAAGCAACCCACCAGCAAAGATCAGATTAAGGAGACTACCTTCTTACCCAGCCCATCTTTTCCTATTGTCTCAAGGTGGCCATGAGTAATGAAGAAATCAGGGAAGGGACAGAGCATAGAGGCCAATAAATATAAGTCAAAGTTTTCAGGCTCCATGAATTCTACCAAACCTACAACGAAGAACTGGTGCCTATACTGCAGAAATTATTCCATAACATCGAGAAGGATGGAATCCTCCCAAACTCATTCTCCGAAGCCAATATCACCTTGATACCAAAGCCAGGAAAGGACACAACAAGAAAAGAAAACTACAGACCAATATCGCTTATGAATATAGGTACAAAAATTCTCAATAAAATCCTATCAAACCAAATTCAAACGTACATCAAAAACATAATTCATCACGATCAGGTGGGCTTCATCCCCGAGATGCAGGGATGGTTCAACATATGCAAATCTATAACTTTAATTCACTGTATAAATAAAAGCAAGAACAAAGACTATATGATCCTCTCAATAGATGCAAAAAAGGCTTTTGACAAAATTCAGCACCCTTTTATGATAAGAACTCTTAACAATATAGGCATAGATGGCTCACACCTCAAAATTATTAAAGCCATATATGATAAACCCACAGCCAACATCATACTGAATGGGGAAAAATTGAAAGATTCTCCCTTAAAACTGGAACCAGACAAGGTTGCCCACTATCTCCACTTCTATTCAACATAGTGCTGGAAGTCCTGGCCAGAGCAATCAGACAAGAGAGAGGAATCAGGGGTGTCCAAACGGGGGGAGAAGAGATCAAACTTTCACTCTTTGTGGACAATATGATATTATATCTAGAAAACCCCAAATATTCAACCAAGAGACTACTGGAATTGATAAATGAATTCAGCAAAGTCTCAGGATACAAAATCAATGCACACAAATCAATAGCCTTCACATACGCTAATAACAGTCGAGCTGAGAAACAAATCAAAGACTCAATATCTTTCACAACAGCACCAAAGAAAATTAAATATTTAGGAACATATCTAACTAAGGAGGTCAAAGACCTATATAGAGAGAATTACGAAACACTGAGAAAAGAAATCGCAGAGGATGTAAGCAGATGGAAAAACCTACCATGCTCTTGGATAGGTAGAACCAACATTGTTAAAATGTCTTTGCTACCTAAGGTGATTTACAGAATCAATGCAGTCCCTATCAAAATACCAACATCATTTTTTGCAGATCTAGAAAAAATAATTCTATGCTTCGTGTGGAACCAGAGAAGACCCCATCTAGCCAAAGCAATCTTAAGCAAAAAGAACAAATTGGGAGGCATCAATCTACCAGACTTCAAACTACACTACAGGCTATAGTAACCAAAACAGCATGGTACTGGCACAAGAACAGAGACATAGACCAATGGAACAGGACTGACAACCCAGATATAAAACCATCCTTATACTGTCATCTGATCTTTGACAAATTACACAACAACGTACACTGGGGAAAAGAATCCCTATTCAATAAATGGTGCTGGGAAAATTGGATAGCCACATGTAGAAGACTGAAACTAGATCCACACTTCTCACCTCTTACAAAAATCAACTCACGATGTATAACAGACTTAAACCTAGATGTGAAACCATAAGAATTCTAGAAGAAAACGGTGGAAAAACTCTTACAGACATTGGCCTAGGCAAAGAATTTATGAAGAAGACCCCCAAAGCAATCACAGCAGCAACAAAAATAAATAAATGGAACCTGATCAAATTAAAAAGCTTCTGCACAGCCAAGGAAACTATCACTAGAGTGAACAGACAACCTACAGAATGGGAAAAAATATTTCCATGCTACACATCTGATAAAGGGCTGATAACCAGAATCTATGCAGAACTTAGGAAAATCAACAAGAAAAAATCAAACAACCCCATGAAAAAGTGGGCAAAGGACATGAACAGAAAATTCTCAAAAGAAGACAGAATAATGGCCAGCAAACATATAAAAAATTGCTCAACTTCTCTAATCATCAGGGAAATGCAAATCGAAACCACAATGAGATATCACTTAACTCCAGTGAGATTGGCTCATATCAAAAAGTCCCAAAACAACAAATGTTGGCGGGGATGCGGACAGACTGCAAATTAGTACAACCTCTATGGAAAGTAATATGGAGACACCTCAAAGAACTAAAAGTAGAACTACCATTTGATCCAGCAATCCCACTACTGGGTATTTACCCAAAGGAAAAAAAGACATTTTATAATAAAGACATCTGCACTCATATGTTTATAGCAGCACAATTCACAATTGCAAAGATGTGGAAACAACCCAGGTGCCCATCAATACATAAGTAGGTTAATAAAATGTGGTATATGTATACCATCGAGTATTACTCAGTAATAAAAAACAACAGTGAATTAACATACCTGGTATTATCCTGGATGGAGCTAGAGCCCATTCTTCGAAGCAAAGTATCACAAGAATGGAAAAACAAGCACTGCTCGTACTCACCATCAAATTGGTACTAACTGATCAATACTTACTTGCACACATGGAAATAATATTCATCAGGGGTCAGGCAGGTGGGAGGGGGTGGAGGGGATGGGAAAACTCACACCTAATGGGTGCAGAGTACACAGTTTGGGGGATGTCCATGATTGTAGCTCTGACTTGGGCAGTGCATAGGCAACATATAACCAAAGTGTTGTACCCCCATATTCTGAAATAAAAAATAAATAGATAAAACTTAAAAAAAATAAAAAAGTTTTCAGGCTCCAAAACTACCTAGATGAAGTCTGGACAAGCTTGCTCACGCCTGTCATCCCAGCACTTTGGGAGGCTCAGGTGGGAGGATCACTTGAGGCCAGGAGTTCAAGACCAATCTGGGCAACATAGCAAGACCCCATCTCTAAAAAAAAAAAAAAAAAAATCAAAATAGCCAGTAGTGGTGGCACACATCTGTACTTCCAGCTACTTGGGAAGCTGAAGCAGGAGGATCGTTGAACCCAGGAGTTGGAGGTTACAGTGAGCCATGATTAGGCCACTGCACTCCAGCCTAGATGACAGAGCAAGACCCTGTTTCTAAAAAGAACAAAAGGCAAACAAGCAAACAAAAAAACTATCTAGATGAGAACTTTTGCAGTGGTTACCAGTACATGGAACTGATCAGAATGGGCCAGAAGCCTAAGTGTGTGAGGGAACTATACAGTGAAAGAAACCACAAGCCTGGCCTGCAAAAGCACCCCCTGCCCCTAACCCCACCCCCCAACTTGCACCCAACTTTCATCTGCAGGAAGAAGGTTGCAAAAGCTGTGCAGCCCCCAAAAGGGCTTTCAGGGCCTACTCTCCAGTGTCCACTGCTAAGTGAGCAAGAGGATAGAGAGTTCTTCCCTGAGGGCAGAACCAGGGCTCCCTGTGAACCTACTGCACTGCCAGGGCAGGGTGTCTGCGCTCCCAGCCAGCACAATGTGAACACCACTCTGGCTGGTGACTGCTCTACATACGTAACTATATATAACCACACCCCTCTCTCTATATATAGTCATGTAACTACATAACTCTACATAGTTATGTAGTTACATATACAGTTAGTTGGGGGAAAGGGCTGATAATTTGTCTTTAAATTTAGTGAATGTTGAACCCCAAGGAGCCATACATGGGCCTGATGGAGAGAACTCTGCATCCTCCAGAGCTCACGGACAGTGAGTACTGCCTGGGTAACTGGCAGAAATCTGGGCTGCCTCCCCTGGGGAGGAGCGATGTGTTTCTTGGGCGGGAAGAACAGTGGGCGTGGTCATCTGCATGGCCAAAGACGTGGAGCGTGGCACAGATTTCTAGTTTGCCTTCCCTCTCTGAAGGTAACAGAACCATCCATTTTCAGCTGACCACATGACTCTCAATACAAAGTCTACATTTTTCAGCCTTTCTTGCAGGTAAATGTGGCCTGTATGATAGATCTAACCAATGGATTGTGAGCAGGAGTGAGGTGTGCAATTTCCAGATTGTAAATGGAAAAAGCACTTTGCCCCGTCTTTTTCCCATGCCCACTAGCTGAAATGTGGATGTGGTGTTGCAGAGCCATCTGCGACCAGGTAGGCAAGTGCAACACCTTCAAGTTGTCCTAGCAACAAGACCAAAGGAGGCTGGGTCCCAACACCATGGATCCAGCACACTAGTCTTGGCCTGCTTACACCAAGAGAGAGAAAAACGTCATCTTGTTTAATTCACTATTGCTTTGAGTCTTTGTTACCACAGTTCAATCTATATAATTGTACAAATTATTTCACTTAAAATGTAGGCGACATGGTGTACATCGAATTTCACTTTGGGAGGCACCGCAAAGTATTAGGTCCTTAAATATGAAATGTCTGATTTGGAATCTAAAGTTTAGCTTATTATATCTCAAACAAAAAGCAGTACAATTAATCAAAGTATGCGCCTAACCTATTGACACAGTTTTGCCATCTTAACGGTAGCTTGTTTACGCCAGCAGCAAGCGAGTGGCGATGAAATCGCGAAAGGCATTTCCCACAGTTTGTTGAGAATTGAATACTTTTCCTTGCAAGAAGTGGTCCAAAGCCTGGAAGAAGTGGTAGTCCGTTGGTGCAGGGTCTGGTGAATACAAAGGATGACAGAGAGTTTCCAAGTCCAGCTTCTGTAGTTTGAGCAGCATTGTTTGTGCGACATATGGTCAAGCGTCTTGTAAGAGGATTGGCCTGTCTTTACTGCCCAATCTCGGCTGCTTAATCGCAAGCATCCTCATCATTTCATCCAATTGGTTGCAGTAGACATCTGCTGTAATCGACTGACCAGGTTTCATGAAGCTGTCGTGGAAAATACCAGCGCTGGACCACCAAACAGGCACCATTAGCTTTTTTTGATGAATATTCGCCTTTGAAGTGTGTTTTGGCACTTCATCTTTACCCAACCATTGTGCCGAATACTTGCGATGGTCAAAAAGAATCCATTTTTCATCACACATAACAATACAGTGTAGAGATGGTTCACCTTTATGTCGTGACAGCAAAGAAAGACAAGCTTTGACACAATTTCTCTTCTGATGCGCGTTTAACTCATGAGGAACCCATCTATCCAGCTTCTTTACCTTGCCGATTTGTTTCAAACGGTCCAATATTGTTGGAATAGGAACGTCAAACCTTGCTGCTAATTCACGCGTAGGTTGAGATGGATTCGCTTCCACTACAGCTTTCAGCTCATCATTATCCACCTTGGTCTCAGGTCACCCACGTGGCTCATTTTCAAGATTAAAATCACCAGAACGGAACTTCTCAAACCATCAACGTACTGTGCGTTCATTAGCCACATCCTTCCCAAACACTTCGTTGATATTTCAAGCTGTCTGTGTAGCATTGGTTCCACGACGGAACTCATATTCGAAAATAACACAAATTTTTAACTTATCCGTGGTTTCACAAAAATTGCTCTAAAAAAAAATTTGAAAGATAATCACAAGCCAAAACATGCATTTGAAAGAATGAGGATGTACCTTCACAATAAAAAAAAAAAGTGTGAAAAGTGAAATGTCAGAGATATCAACTGTCAAATTTAGCAGTTAAGGAAATTGGACACTCCATATTTAATAACCTAATATCTTCTTCCAGAGCAAGCAAAACTGAGCTACCACGGTAGGACCAAGCCTTGCTGGGGAAACCTAACAGAGAGTTCAAATATAGGTCAGGTAGGAAGCCGCATGGGCACAATGCTCCAAGCCGCAGGTGTTGAATTATGATTAAGATGCTTCTCATATGCGCAACTTGAGGAGCAGCAGGAATTTGCAGTGCAGTCACATCACGTAAGTATTTAGCTTGCACAAATTTAACTACTTATATATAACTGCCAGGGACAGTTATATATAACTGGAAAGAGGAAAAGAATGAGATTTAAATGGTGTGGGCAATTCTGCCACCATTTCACTCAAGGACCACAGGCCCTTGCTTAGTCTTAGTCTTCCCACGCCTCTCAACATATGAGCACCTTGCCATGCTGTTATTCTGGTATTTAAAGACATACATGTTATTCTCCAATGTGGTACTTTCCTACAGACTTTTAAGGATGATTCTGACTAAAGTTTCATCTTCCACTTGAATTCTAGAACCCACCCCATGATAAAATGGAACTTCCCTGTATTAACTGGATGATAGTTAATGACTTGCCCCATTGACCCCGGGAGGCCACCTGGTCCTAGGATTATATTCTACTGGCTCAATTTTCACTTTTTATGTGGATCGTCAAAGGAAGAAAAACAGTTGTGCCTTGATGTGGATTTTGCCTCTTCTTTTACATCGTGATTCTGTAAGCCAGTTTTAATTCCATTCAATAGTGAGAAAAGTGGCTTTGATCCAAGTGGCAAGATCTGCACACCTCCTCACTTCAAATGCTCATTTCCTGCTTAAAACTTCACCCAGATTGGCAGTGTTCTCAGCCACTCTCATTGGGAACCTGGTACTTGGAACACGGTCCAACATTTCTCACATTCCAGGAACAGCGGGGACAGTTCCCAGTCTTTTTTCCTGACTTTGTGACCTGGGACACCCGAAAGGTTTGTTATAGAGAGGAAATGAGGCAATACATGTAGGAATATCTTGTAAAATATAAAACACAAGGTGTATTTTTAGTGCAGTTGATTCTTGTGGAGTATGAAACGAAAATACAGAGTTTGGGGGCAGGGCAGGGGGCATCTCCTTTTCAACAAGCCAAGATCTCTGTCACCTGTAGTTCTGCCTGGAACATTCTTCTCTCCTCTTCACCTTCAGGTGTGGGTTGTCACTTCCTGCTCCCTCTGCCTGAACCAGGCACACGACTTTTCTGCTCTCACCGCCCGCCTTGCTCACCCCCATCACAGTGCTGACTGCACCTTGTAGCAGCTGTGTTTGCTTGTCTGCAACCCACCCAGCCTCCAACACAAACCTTCTCAACCTTAAGTCCCAAGTGGGTGGGAACGGGGCCTGTCTTGTTCTCTGCTGCATCCCAGGAGATGGTATGGTTTAACTGATAAGCTCATTTTGAGCTCCCTGCCAGGGTTTGTGATCCCCACCCTGGTTGGTTTGGCCTCCAATGGCCACTACCCCATGCTGATTAAGCCCTCTGGACTCACACAACGAAGTAGCCATTTCAATTCACTCTTGAGCAACAGAGGTGCTTGTGAGCACATTGGAGTACAGTATAGGGGACTAATATTTGGTCAGGACTTTTGTCACTTACTCCACAACCCTGCTATGTGGTGACCTGGGAGGAAAATACTCCTTGGGCTGAATCAATCGTGCTCAAAGCAGCCAAGAACAAATTCATGTATTAGTTGCCAAAATAAGCCATGGGGATGTATATATGTATAGGAAAACAAACTCTCACCCTCCCTACATGCCATTAACAACAGCTTTAAAAAAAAAACCAAACTTAAATCTGGGAAGGTTCTTGTAAAGTACAGAAGGTTACATCAAACCAGCATGGTATAGATTGGTATTTGCCAAAATCATTTTCTTTAGGGACCTCTTGCAAACTCACAGGACTCATGTGTATATTAAAAGCTCTGAAAGCCCTACTTAACATTGCCCAGTGCAGTTTCCCCAAACTATCAACCAGGATATTGTAATAATCCCCAGAACTACTTGAGATATATTTATTTATGGAAAAGATCAACCAGATGAAATATCAGAAGACAGGAGTCCTATTTCCAACTCCACTAGCAGGTTGGACAAGCCAACCAAATCTTTCCGTCCTACCACCTGTCTATCGCATTTCATCTTTCCAGAAACATTTTGGGGTACTCGTAAAGAGGAAAAAGAAAAGAAAATGTTTCCAATGTTAAAAAATAATGTTCAAAGCGTTTCTGATTCAAGATTAAATCTGTATTTGTTGATTAGCATTCCCCACTGTGTTTATTCAGGGCTGTCTTTACTCCTCGGAGACTCAGCTCAGTGGTGACCGGGAGAAGTTACGGGAAGGAAGACTTCCAACAGCTGAAGTTAAAAAAAACCCAAAACCCAGCTTATATCCATCTGCACATCCCAAGGCTAAGGCACACCCTTCTCACCCTTTCCAAACAACTCCTTTGTGACTCCTTTACCCTTTGAGGACCCCAGGTGAGAAAAATCACCAAATCCTCCCAACTGAAGCTCTTGGTGAGCCTCAGCTGCTTCCTTCACACACTCAGGAGCCATTTTTAAAAAGTGGATCCCAACTGTGAGCACAGCTTCAAAGTCAACAGAATGGCTGGACATGTCTGTGTGGACTTCAGGGGAATTTAGCGGAGAATAAATGGATCAATTCAAACTTAGAAGTGTAGCTCAATCAAATCATTCTCCTGAAAGTTCTTCTCAAGTCTGAAGGGGTCCGGACCACACCACTGTGGCATAAAAATTATCTTGATTCTCAGGAATGCAAAAACAAACACCACATGTCCTCTCTAATCATTTGGAACTAATAGATGGGCACACGTAGGCACAGAGAGAAGTAAAAGTCACTAGAAATCAAGAAGGAGGAGGGGGGAGGAGGGGAGGGGTAAGTAACTACCTATCAGGTACAGTGAACACTATTCGGGTGACAGGCACCCTAATAGCCCTAACTTAAGCATTACAAAAGCTATCCACGTACTAAATTTTTGAAATAAATTTTTAAAAAATAAAAAATACAACAACAAAAATCATTTTGAGCTAAAGGCATTTGAAAATAGGCTTTTCACTAAACTCCCTTTTCTGCCTTAAAAGCAGAGCATCCCAAAAGAACTCAATTGTTACAAAGTCCCTCCCCAGGAGTTTCACAACTGACTCTTAGTACCATAACTAAATAGACACTGTCACAAAATGTTATCTCCCTTCTATTCTCTTAAGGACCCATTTACCTTTCCTAAAAGTCAAGTTTTCCAGCAAGTGCTCTTCTCCCCTCTCCCTTGCCCCATTTAGATGGTATAAAAGCCCCAAATTCTAACTGCCTCCTGTCACATTTTTCTGTGAACTCCCACATGTGTGAATAAAGAAGTCTTTTTTGTGGCGAAGCTGTCTTTTGCAGTTTAATTCACAGGCCCTCAATACTTAACCTAAGAGGGTAGACGAAAAGTTTTTCCTACACTACAAAGTCCAAGAGAGAAAAAATTTATTGTTAACTATTTGATCAATGCTGATTACACCTCTTACTATTCCAAGGTAAATTTATAATACAATAATACTTGTAATATACTATATGTAAAACTTCATAGTATATTGGGACCCTCTGTATAAGAAAAATTTCTACTACATTTGTTTACTTGGAGCATAATTGTACAACGTTAAATGATTAAATGTGTTTGTCATTTACATTTAACTCTTCCTCTGTCTGGAAGTCTTTTCACAGATGTCTGCGTGGCTCACTCCTTCACTTGGTTCAGGTCTCTGCCCTCATGAGGTTTATCAGAGAGACTTTCTCAGTCACTGTACTGTAAAGAGCAGCCCCCCCTACAATGCTCTCTCCCTTTACCAGGTTTTATTTTTCTTCAGAGAATTTATTAATATCTTCATCTCTCACGTCTATTTATCATCCACCTCCCTCAACTATTAATAGAACCCCCCAGCTCTGTGGAGCAGAAACTTTTTTCTTTTTACTACTGTATCCCCAGAACCTAGAACAGCACATAATAGGTGCTCAATAAATATTTATTGACTGACTCACCCTTCCCAAGACAATATACCACTCTCACAATATACCCATCTAATCTTGTTTACCAAAAAAAAGAAATCTTTTTTTCAAAAAGGGAGAATGTTTTTCTTTTTAGTCTATAATGCCTCATGGGCATTAGATTTGATTAAGAAAGAAAGAAACAAGGAAAAAAAGGTTTTTTAGCAAGAGCATTAGTGATGCCGAGAAAGAGAAGTTCCCCAAAAATCTGATTTAAATATTTTATGTAACCAAGATTGTTTAGTGACTAAGTACCTGATTCTAAAAAACCATCCTGCCCATTCCCTCTTCCTTACTTCTTTCTGTTGTTCCCCCTCCTAAAAGGTGGCCCCATCTTTTCTGGTTGCACATCGTCCATTCTTCAAGACATAAATTCCACCTCTTCTTTCCCCAATCCAGAATGTTCTCTCCCTTCTCTGAACTCAGCCCTTTTTCTAATTCCGTTCTTTGTGTGTGTATGTATTTCTTGTATTTATCGCCCTCAAAAGACTGTATGCTCCCGGATGGAAAAGGACAATGGCTTACTCATCCCGGCGTTCAATGCTGATTCAAAATCAGAAAGGGTAAACAAGGGGAGAACAGTCATTCAAAAGCCCATCATAATTTTAAAAAACTTTGTTCAAAAACATGGGTGTGACAGCATATTAAAAAGTGACCCAAAGATGTTTCTCTGCCAAGCCATCCCTGCCCCAAGGACAGCAGGTTTTAAGTAACACTTCCCCCTAACACCAATTACCTAAGAGTCCCAAACCTTCTTGCCCTGCCTCCCCACCACTCAGTGTTCCTTCATTTTCTTCTCAGTAAATATTGTGAACTATAGTCAGAAACATGTTCCTTCACCAGTGTTCGCAGCAAGGCCTCATGAAAGTTCAGAATAGAGCGATTAATTGCAAATGAGAGATAGTGAAATTCCTCCATTGTAAGGTGAACTTCTCAAAGCCCCACTGGTTCGTTCTGAGAACATGAGACCCTTAATCTCTGGGGTCATGTATTTGAGGCCCATTTTGGTGCAGGCAGCACCTGACACTAAAAGGGGATCATTTGTTAGTGTAAGTGTTCTTAACTTGGGAGGCTTAGAACCCAGCCACCTCAAGAGGTCGTTGGGTAGAATTCAGTGGGGTCCATGAATATGAATGACAAAATAAACCAAAAAATCTTTATTTTCCCTAACCTCTAACTGAAATTTAGCATTTCATTCAATTATTAATATCAATGGAGGAAGTAAGCCACAGTGGTATTATTATTGTTACTACTAATGCTGCTACTACCTGGGACTTTATCATCAGTAGAAATCAAAGATATTTTCATATCGCATTATAGTTATCTTAAAATACTGAGATTGCAGATGTCTCAAAATATCATTTATACTCATCACTACTCTGAAGTAAGGCAATATTAGACCCACCACTAGATCTTGTCATTTATTAATAATATGTCAATAAAGAAGCACATATCTTGCTATATCACAAATTTGATTTTTTAATGTTTTGCTAATTATATTTCAATATAATTTTTGTTTCCTCTGTATTTGGTTTTATTCACTTTAAAATAAATTATTCTCAGAAGGGGGGGCCATAGGTTTCACAATAGAGCAGCAAAGGTGTCTGTGACAAAAGAACCCCTGTGACTTGATTAAAAAACCTGCTTAATCATAACACCCATGAAGGTATTATTTTCTTTTGCTTAGGATGGTGATAAATTATCCTTCAAAATATCCATACTTCCTTTCACTTGTGAGTTTGAACTCTCCCCATTTCCTAGTACTGGTCATTTGCAGATCACTGGGCCCAGAAGTGATTTTTAGAGAGCAGGAATAGTTTGAATTAAGGTGTATGCACTGGGCAGCTCTTGAACTTTTCAGTAACATGAGCCAATAAATTCCTTTCTCACTTGGACTAATCCAAGTTAGGTTTTTGTCACTTGCCCCCAGTTAGGTTCTGACTAACATGGAATTCCTCTATATTGGTTGGGGCTGTTAAAGCTTATAAGAAGGTGGGAGACGATCCATCTGGGGGGCTAATATCTGCATCAGGTTGGATTAACTTACTGTCCTAATATCAGTAGAACACTGATAATACAAGTGTCATTCCAACAGTTTCCAGGTGAGAAGGGGCTGCCAGGTACCTTTAAATATGTTTTCATCTAATCCTCACAACAGCCTCTCTGGGTATGTATTATCATACCCAATTTTTACAGATGAGGGAAAAAAGGATCAGAAATTAAATAACTTGCCCAGGAGAAGAGTCCCCAGTGCCCTTGATTTTTATTCATTCTGCCTAGAACTCCTCCCATCCAACGAATTTACCTTGGGAACTCAAAATTCATTCTTTAAGACTACATCCGTCTACAAAGCTTTCCTCACTTCATCTTCCCCTTCCAAGTACAGTCCTCCACACTCTTGTCCGTAAAATATCTGACACCATACCTCCAACGTAACACCAAACACATTGCACTGTCTGCGTATTCCTTTCTAAGGTTATCATGAGCATCTTCTTTTAAGAGACGGGGTCTGGCTATGTTGCCCAGGCTGGAGTCCAGTGGGCTATTTACAGGTGTGATCACAGTGCACTACAGCCTCGAACTCCTGGCCTCAAGTGATCTTCCCGCCCCAGCCTCGAGAGTAGCTGGGACCACAGAAGCACTGCCCAGCTGTTTGCTTATTCTTCTCAACCTCTCCTGCTAGACTATGTCTTTCCTGAGGGCAACACAGGAAAGCACAACCTCTTTTGTATTTTGTGTCTCAAGCACAGTATCTGATACAAATCAAGCACGTAAGAATGTTTGATGAGAATAAATTTACTGGTCACCAACTAAATGCTGGAATACAAAAGTGACTCACAATTCAGAGCAACTGAACAAAGATTCGCTGAATGCTACATTGTTCTAGGTATTGCAGATATAGGTAAAACACAGACCCTGTCTTAAAGAAGCTTACTCTTTAGTGGGGGACTGTGACATGTAAACAGATAATTTTACTTGAATTTGATTAATCTACTCTAGAGGATCTATGGGAAAGGAGTCGGGGAAAGCTTTCGGATGATGCTATCTCAACTGAATCACACTGGAAGAGGAGCATCATATTTAAATCCCCAGTGATTTAACAATAAAAGAGAGAGAAGAAAATCAGGGAGCAGTAAGCTGAGGACAGAAACCTAAGGAACAGCTAGGGCATAGGTAGGGCAAGCAGTCCATCAAGGAACTTTCAAAAAATATGAGTTGAATCAGGAGAGAGAGATCGAGGCAAGGGAGTAAGACCTTTAAAAGAGCAAAATCAGCAGTGCCAAATTCAACAGAAAGGTCAAATCAGATAAGGCCTAAAGTGTGTTCCGTGGACTTAGCAACCAGAAAGTCACCGGTAACTTTGGCACGAACAATTTTGTCAGAGTGGTAAAGGGGGCAGAAGCCAGACTGCAGCGAGGTGGTGAGTGAATGGCAGGTGAGGATCAGACATGGTGAATGCAGAGAACTTTTACAATGTTGGCTAAAAGAGAGAAGAGTAACAAGGTAGTAGCTAAAGGATAATGAAATTTCAAGAAATTTTTTTTAGTCTCAGCTAATCCTTTCCTTCACACCCCACACTATTCCCAAATGGACAAATTTCCATTTGGACCCCTAAGACTCTCATTATACTGTAAGCTCCTTAAAGATGAGTCTTGTGTCTGAATCATCCTTTTATTCCACACATTTCTTTGTGCATGGGATAGGCTCAGGATCTGTTGAATAAATGAAATGCGAATTCAGCACACCTGGTAACAGGGAGATGAAGGAATTTAATGGGATTCAGCTATTGTTTGTTCTTCTTTTGTGGGAATTTGTGCTTGCCTGAAAACTCAGGAGTATAGAGAAAACAAATCCAGACAATCTTCCCTCACTGATGCTTATAAATGTTTGACCCAGGGGGGCAGATATAAATAGGGCCCAGTTTAGATTTTGGAGACTGGAAAATAGATCTTTAGATTCAAGGGTCCCTTCATTCTCAGAAGCGGTTCAAGTTCTTGGGATTGGCAGGTCTATATTGGATTCTCAGTGCTGCCATTATAGTTCCTGGAAATTATTTAACCTGCCTAAGCTTCAGTGTTCTTGTTGGCAACTTGAAGATACCCACACTAGCATACACCTTACAGGGCTGCAGAAGGTAAATGAGATCCCACCAGTGAAGTGCTTACCACGGTGCTTGGCAAAATAGCATTCAATATGTTAATAAAATCAGATAAACAAAGTACTACTAAAATGAATAAAAATATCCATTCTAGGGAATTAATTCCAGAAGAGTTGGGTGTAAGTCATAACTTATTTTAAATATAGAAAGAAAACTTGCTCCTTAGAAGAACTCCTTAGAAAAGTGTATAAACAATTAGCTCCAATGTATCAATTATAAATCCAGGTTTCCATGTATCAGATTTACTGAAAAGCCTATTTTAAAGTTTCACCTATCCGAGTGGACCTGCCCAATTAAGTCAGTTAACATTCCTTAGCGGGAGTGGGGAGATGGGGGAGGGGGACGGAACGAAGAGGTTGCATTAATTTCCTGGCCTACCACGACAGCTTACATAAGAGCGCCCTTGGGTATGCTGTTTCTGTTCTAATGAGCATTCAGTTCAAACCCCCTCGGTGGAAACGATCCAGAACACCATAGATTTTTCAAAAGCCTGTGTCCGAGCAAGCAGGCCACGCAAGGACAGGAGCTCTGTACCAACGCAAGCTAGTGGGTAGGAAGAGAGATTTGGCACCTGCCTGCTCAGATCTGCAGGCCTGACGCCCAAGGGGGTGGATGCTCTCGCCACCCTTGCCGTAAAGAGCCGGGCTCCGAGCCAGCGGAAGCGCCAATCCCAGCCGAGAACAGCAGGCAACCGGGCGGGGTGCGGGGGGTTCAGAGCAAGGCGGCGCCGTCTAAGCTTTCCTGGTTAAGGGGACTGCACTCCACGCTGTAACAGTATCTTCAGAGGCAGCAAAGGTTAATGTAAATGTCAGAGGCCTCGCGAAGGGGAGGGTAAGGAGGGGAGAGGCGACAGAAGGGAGGGGCGAGAGGAGGAGGGTCGGACGGGCGTCCCAAGGTCAAGCGCGGCTCCCGCGCCTCCCCGCCCCGCAGGCGTCAGGCGAGCAGCTCTGCCGGGCCCCTTTGCCACTTTCCCCCACACGGCGACCTCCGTCGGGCCTCCAGGCCACAGGAGCGAGCGCAGAGGAGCGGGAGGTGGAGACTGGGACAGCCGCGCACGGAAGTGGCCCGGCCCGAGAGAGGAAGGGCGACAAGTACCGCACGTCGCGCACGCGCCGGGGGCGCATGCCACGGAGGAGCCGGCGCGTCCCTTACCCCGTTGGCAGCGGCGATGCGGGCGATGAGCTGGATGGCCTCCCTCATGTAGAACCTGCCGTCCCCGCCCACCACCAGGGTGGCCTCCTGCCGCAGCGCCGGCTCCACCGTGGAGATGATACTCTGGATGAAATTCTCCGCGTAGTTGGCGCTGCTCTGGAACACCTTCACCCGCTTCCGCAGCCCGCTCGTGCCCGGCTTCTGGTCCGGGTACGCCTGGGTCTTAACTGTCACGATCTTCACCATGGTGGCGACTCGCTGCCTGCGGCCGGAGCGGACACTGCTCACGGAGGGCGGCCACGGCTAGGGCTGCAGCTGCTCTGGGGTGAGGGCGCGGGCGGCGGGGGCTGTGCCGCTCTCTTGGCCGCCGCGCTCGGCCCTCTTCCTTAAAGGGACTGGGGACAGGGTCCTCCCTCCGCCGCCAGCCCACCTCACTGCTGGTCCGGCCGGGAGGGGAAAGCGGAGCGCCCTCACCAGGCCTCCTGTGGAATGGGTGGAGCCTCTCGGACTTACCCTCCCCTTGGTAAACCAATCCACTATAAAAAGAAGTCCGCAACTCCTCCCCTAAAAGTAGGGGCAGAGCTTGGGGTAGGGACCCGGTCATAGGGTAAGGACGTGAGGCAGGGTGGGATTTCCTGTGATTTGGCTAGTGTACCATGTGTGAATAACTTTCTGGAAACCTGTTGAGAGGGACTAAGTGCCAGCCTCAGCTAGATTTTATGATTTCATGACTCTTTATTCTTTCTATTCTCTCCCCAAATGTAAGGACATTTGAGTTTGGAAAAGGAATCGACTCGAAGGGTCTAACTCAACTTACTGCTTTCCATATGTTTCCTGCTGCATCACACACTTTACTTCCATTGGTGAGGGTGGGTATACAAATAGCTGTGATTTATTGAATGTAGTGTTTCTAAACCTTACTGAAGGCTTTATTTTTCCCTTTTTTATGCTTACAATACTGCAATTCAAAGAATAAAATGCCTTGTCATCGCCACACAGCTAAGCACATGCAGGAGGCCAATTTAGGTGGGTCTGGCTCCAAAACCAGGGCTCTTACCATGATTTACCTGCCGTGTCACCAGGTTTGGCAACTAGGAAATGTACAGGGAGGTCTTGGTAAATATAGGTACAAATATAAGGTAAGGTTGAGTATGAATACCATCAAAATAAGACAGTTATTCATGTAATTGAAATTCAGTGAAGAGATCAACAAGAACTGATGTGAAAGGAAAGGGTTCATGGAGGATAACAGGGTCAACCAAGGGGATTTGATTATTAAGTAGGAACCTTCAGTCTTCAGGTTTAGCATCTCCCTTGATTTGGTGACAGCGATTGTCTCCTCTGCTCAAGGAATGTATCATTTTGGTAAAGTGGAAAAGAACTTGGCTTTACAAGATGTGTGATCTTAGGAAAGTTAGTTAATGTCTGTGGACATCCATTTCTCTACTATAAATGAACATAAAACCTATCTTGGAGGATTTCTGCAAGAATTAGTGGGGTTTTGTATGTCAGTAATTCTCAACCATAGATACGCAGTACAATTACCTGGTATACTTTTGAAATGGCCTATGCTTCAGCTCCAGTCCCAGCAAATTCAATCATAATCAGCTGATGAAATTAAACCATCTAGCATGGTGCCTGAAACATAAAGGCCCTCAAAAATATCATCTCCCCTTCCCCAATTCCAAAACCAGAACTTACTAACCTGTGAATTATATTATCTTCATGCTTCTTTCAGGGTTAATTGTTATATCTTGATCAAGCAGGGAGGCTGACAGACCCATATGAGTGCTGACTCTCAGAAACCAAGTGTCAATATGTTGATGTAGTAAGTGTTGAGTAGATACAGCATGTGTTGATATAGTCACTATAGATGAGTTTCAGTGGCAAATTATATGTGAAAATATGAGCAATAATAATAAATAGTGGTTATCTTAAGCAACTGTTTAAGTGAATCCTGCATGGCTGGTAATGATTTCTAATATTTGCACAAGAGTTCACAGTCTACAGAGCAGTGTAATCTTGTGAGTTAAGTAGTATAATCAAGCCCCTTTTATAGACAAGAGAACTGAGGATAGAATGGTGAATGTTAGGTTACCTAACTCCACAAAATAAAAATATAGCATAGAATCACAGAATCTTAGAAATACCTACCTTAGAGTTGTATGGTTTAGATTAGATTCTGAATATAGAGCTCCTACCACAGCACTAAGAAGTAAGTACTCAATAAATGCTCTTTCTATTTATATATTTGTCACTATCTTTGGAAGTAGGACGGGGCTTTTCATTTAGCGGGAACTGATCTATACTTCTCTCACCTCAGAAGTTATAACAGTTAGCTTTAACTGCATAGCAAACCAGTCTAAATCTTAGTGGCTTAAGATAACCACTATTTATTATTATTGCTCATAATTCTGTGAGCTGACTGGGTGGCCCTGCTGGTCTGGGAAAGACTCTGCTGATCTTGGCTGGACTCCTGAGACAGAGAGATCTAAGGTGGTCCCCATGATTCTTGCTTCCTGGTAATCATGCCTTCACATAATCCCTTTGTGTTACAGGTTGAGTATCCCTTATCCAAAATGCTTGGTACCAGAAGTGTTTCAGACTTTGGATTGTTTTGGATTTGGAAATATTTGCATCATACTGGTTGAGCACCCCAAATCCAAAAATCCAGAATTTGAAATGCTCCAATGAGTGTTTCCTTTGAACATCATGTCAGCACTCAAAAGGTTTCAGATTTTGGAGCATTTCAGTTTTCAGACTTTTGGATTTGGGATGCTCAATCTGTATGTTTCTCTACTACTGTGTAACAAATTACCACAAACTCAGCAGTTGAAAACGCCACCCATTTATTATCTCACAATTTTATGGGTCAGAAGTCTGGGTGGGTTTGGCTGGGTTCAATGTTCAGGGTATATAAGACTAAAATCAAGGCGTCTGCCAAGGTGGGCTCTTATCTCGAAACTCTGGGACGAATCTGCTTCCAAGTTTTAAAGATTAATAAAAATGGAGGCCCCAGTTTAGATACCCCAAGTCCATCCATAGCCACATAACCAATAATTAAGTCATCCTGATTTCCCTCAACACTGCTCTAGTCACAAACAAACCACAAAATGTCCTTGTCAGCATGATTCAATGAAATTAAGCCAATCAGCTATAGACAAATCAGCTTAAACAGCTCTGCTTGCCTTAAAAGGAATGTTAATGTACAATAGCCAATTATGAAGATGGTCAAAATACTTCTTCCTTTATGTTTTATAAGCTGCACTGTAACTGCTGTGAGTTGGGCTTCTTATCACTTTTGGTCAAAAGTCTCCCAATTTGTAAACTGTTCTTTGTATGCACATTAAACTTTAAATTTTTAAAAAATTTTCATCTGATTTTATTTTTCACACAGCTCATTCAGGTTCTTGATAGGATCCCTTTCCTTGCAGTTGTAGGACTGAAACCCCCATTTCTTTGCTGGCCTTGAGCCAGAGTCCACTCTCCTACTTTGAGTCCTTCTCGTGATTGAAATCTCTGACTTCCTCTTCTGCCAACAGCCAAAGAAAACTTTATTTTTTAAAGAGCTTGTGTGATTGGATTAGACCTACCTGGATAATCTCCCTTTGCCTTATATTGTAACATGTTCATGGGAATGATAAATCATATTCACAGGTTCTGCCCATACTCAAAAACTGACTTGCAGAGATTTCCAAGTTGTAGTATTTGCAAAAAGCAGCAGAATGATTCCTATTATCCCATGGTGGCAGTGAAGTTGGGAAAGAAGCCATTGGACCTAAAGAGCCCATACAGACAGAAATGAGAGAATTGCTGGCAGTGTGGACCAATGACCAAGAACAAGATAGGATGATCATATGCCTGCAGAGACATTTGGTATCAAAGACCAGATGTTCTTTCCAAATGCTTTGGCACCATATAAGCTAACTGTATCATGGCTCCAGATGAGCTCTCTCAGTGGAATGAAATAGAAATCAAGATGAATTCTGAAAAAAAAATTTTTTATTTTCTGAACACCTAACTCTGTGGACTGAGATTTGTGTCTGCTTATAGAAATCTGAGTCTCTGCCACCTGAGCAGAATGAAATTTTGAAAACATTAAGTTGTTACAGAAAAAGTAAGTTGTCTTTCTACTATAGTTAGATTATGGTGATATGTGTACCCCTTTCATCTGTTTTCTAATTCTTATTTTTTCATGTTCATATAGTATTTCTACTTTTATTAATCCTAATAAAAATCCAAGATGTAGTCAAAGATTTATCAAAATATATTCTAAATCAGAATTACTTATAATATGGGCATAAATAAATAGTATAACATAAAATTGTGTACATATTATCACAATTGTTTTATTTCTTTAATAAATATGCACACACACATACACACACATAAACACACCAAAGGACTAGAAGGAAATATACTAAGATATGTAACAATGATTACCTTTGGGTCATAAGGTAGGTAAGGTAATCTTTATTTTCTTCTTTGTTTTATCTGGAGTTTCCAGATTTTCTATAGAGAATTTGTATTATTTTTATAATGAAAAATACATTAATTTTTTTATTTGAAGTATCTTTTAAGTAGTAATCCTCATGTTATTTCATTAATGAATTATTCTTTACCCTTTGGATGTTATTCATTCATTCATGTATTGATACATTCACCCTACAAATATGTTTTGAACTTCTACTAAATGCCTGCTCTATGAAAGGCATTAAATGAACAATTCAAAGTGGTTGCTGGTCTCACAAATATGTTGGAGGAGACAGACACTGAATAATAAGTCATAACTGTGGTAAGTGCTACAAAGAAGTACAGGTGCCGTTAGAGTATAACTAGGGAGATCTAACACTGGAGGGAGTCAGGGACAGTATCTTGGAGGAAGTGATGGATAAGCTGAAGCCTGGAAGGAAGAGCATTTCATTCCGAGAAAGGGAACGTTAAGGAGGAAGGTTTGATATAAGAAAGAATTTAGTGTCGTCAAGGACTTGAAAGGCAGCCAGTGTAACTGGAGCATAAAAACTGATGGGTAGAAGGGTGGTCTTGATCATATTGGGCTTTCAAGATAGTGTCAAGTATTGGGATCTTTATCATAACAGTAATGAGCAACCACAAGTGTTTTTTAAAATTGTGGTTAAAACATACATAACACAAAATTTACCATTTTAGTGATTTTTTAAGTGTCCATTCAGTGGCATTAAGTACAATCATATTGTTGTGCAACCATTACCACTGTTCATCTCCAGAACTTTTTCATCATTCCAAACTGAAACTTTGTAGCCATTAAAAAATAACCCCCTATTTCTCTCTTTCCCTGCCCCTGGAAACTGCTATTCTACTTTCCATCTCCATGAATTTGACTATTCTATTCTCATTTAAGTAGAATCGTATATTTGTCCTTTTGTGTCTCGCTTATTTAACTTAGCACAGTATCTTCAAGGTTCATCCCTGTTGTAGCATGCCAAATGGGTTTTAGGCAGAGGAAAACTGTGATCATAATAGCATTTTTAAGAGATAACTCTGGCTGCTGTGTGAATGAATAAAAGGAAAAAAGTGGATGAAGTGAAACCAGGTAGGCAGGTGAAAAATTAGTGGACTATACTAGATTGAAGACAATGGAGATGGACTGAAGTGAACAGACTCAAGATATTTTCAGAACATAGAGTCAGCTGGACATGGTGCTAGGTATGAAACAAGTGAATGAAACAGGGTGAATGAAAACAAGTGGTGTCTCTTAGCAACCTGGGATTGGGAATATTATAAGTACAGTGCTGCTTGATTTGCAGTAGGGTTACATTCTGATAAACCCATCATAAATTGAAAATATCATCAGTCGAAAATACATTTAATACACCTATCGAACATCATAGCTTAGCCTAGCCTACCTTAAATGTGCTCAGAACACTTACATTAGCCTACAATCGGGCAAAATCATCTAGCACAAAGCTTATTTTATAATAAAGTGTTGAATATCTCATGTGGTTTATTGAATACTAAAAGTGAAAAACATGGTTGCATGGGTACTTGAAGTATGGTTTCTATGGAATGTGTATCACTTTCACACCATCATAAAGTCAAAAAATCATAAGTCAGACCATCATAAGTTGGGGACTGCCTGGGATTAGTGATATGGCATGACTATGAATTCCGTTTTGCACATGTAAAGTTTGAAGTGCCTGTAACACATCCAAGAGGAGGTATAGAATAAGGTATTGGACATAGACGTCTAGAGCTTACAAAAGAGACCTGGCCAAGTGATATGATTTTATAATCCATTAACATATGAAGTATTTGAAGACATGGAATGGATGAGATCCCCTCTGTACTCCAATATAGAGTACAGAAAGAAAAAAAAAAAAGAGCCCAACATTGAGCTCTGAGAAACTCCAGCATTTAAAGGCCAGGAATACTACAGTATGAAAAAGTTAGGTTTTTCTATCTTTGAAAGAATATTTATTTAGAAACATTGACCCAGCAGGAAGAAGAGTTAGATGTGTTTTTTTCTCTATGCCATCCAGCATTCCATAAACCTAACTCAAATCTGTTAGGCTACATTCAAAGGCAAGGCAGATCCACTTCTTGAGCAAGTTACTAATATGCCGCTTAGAAGCTTTCCTACGAGCCAAATTACCTAGAATTTGGTTAGGTTCTATCTCAGTCAAGGAGCAACTGAATAATTTCTCTGCCTACATATACAACTGTGTATAAATGGGATGTAGGTTAAATCCTGGCTAGATAAATATACAATGCATGGTCAAATCGCATTTCCAAATATGGTATTCATTACAGACAGCTTTACCTTCACTATTCACAAATCATCATTTGCATTCCATTTGTAATGATTTAGAGAAGTGTATTTACCAAAGGATATCCATCTTTGATGACTACAACAAATAATAAATGGTATATATGTGGAATTTATATTAAAAAAGATATATGAAATTCATAATGAAAACACTAGATGGTGAAGTGGGTGATCAGTGGCATTAGTCCTTTAACAGTTATTAGTCACATGGCTTATACAAAACTGATTATCAAAATAAGAAATATTGAACAGTAATTCATTAACAACATGTAGACAAGAATGTATCACATTATTGTTAAAAATAAAACACAACTCTACATTTGTGTATACTCATCTTCCTATCTGGTGGTGTCAAGTGATGGTGGAATAATCTACATTGAGGAATATTGGGAATGTTTCCAGTTCAGAACTAGAATGGTCTACCAAATCCCTCTCCTACCCAAGAGTTCTACTAGGCCTGAAAAGCAGTCTGTCAATTAACAGAACTCCAATGGAATATGTCAGTTATAGATAATCTCCTATAAAGATTTTCAATTATTTGTAGCTGGCAAATAACTAATTGATGATTCTATATGAACCCAAATTAATGCTGAACCATACTGCAAATGTCATTTTAGTCCATTTGTTAAGTCTAAATCATAGGTTCTTCCTGACTGCAGATTTAGTTTATTACATTAAATTTTGATCTATTTGTAATTTGCTAAAATGACTAGTTCCTACATATGGAAGCAGTATGAAACCATTCAATCTCTATTTGTATCCATAAGTTACTCAGATGTTTATCTGAAAGCTGTGACTCTGAAATTGTTTGTTCCTGTGCCAAAATAATAATAGTCTCTGAACTCATGTTTCTGTGTCAAGTGGTTATTCATGAGGCTATCTGTGAAAAGGATTGATATATGATAAATTGGACTTTTTCCTTAGAATTCATTTTTGGAATCTTCTATAAAGGATATCAGTCTGAATTAATTTATATGAATATTTTATATGCAAATATTAATATTTTAAATGGCAAAAAGATAAGATTTTTAAAAATACAGATTGTGAAGGACATTTTTCAAGAGCTAATGATGTCTTTGTTATGCTATTTCGTCAATGTTCTCAAGTCCTTGTTAGATGCTGTGGTAGGTTAAATAATGGCCCCCAGAAGACATCTATGTCCTAATTCCCAGAACCTATGAATGTTACCTTTTATGGCAAAATGACTTTGCAGATATAATTAAGGATCTTGAGATGGTGAGATTATCCTGGATTATCCAGGTGGGCTATAAATATAGTCACACATGTCCTTAGAAGAGAGAGGAAGGGGGAGATTTGACAACATAAGAGGAGAAGGCCACAGTGCAGAGATTGGAATGATGTAATTACAAGCCAAGGAATGCTGGAAGCCACCAAAAGCTGGAAGAGGCAAGAAATGTAGTCTCCTTTAGAACTTCCCAAGGGAGCGAAGCCCTGTCTTCATGTTGATATTGGCTCAGTGATACTGATTTTGAACTTCTGGCCACCACAACTGTGAGAAAACAAATATCTGTTGTTTTAAGCCACTGATTTTGTGGTAATTTATTACAGCAGCCATAGGAAACTAATACAGATGATTTAATTTTACAGAGGGATGTGAGCCAGGAAACTTATGGCCTGACTCTCTGGAGGCCTAAGGCATAATTTCAGGTGACCAGCAAGAAACAGAATAAGAAAAAAAGGCGATCCTAAGGCTCTACCAATGAATAAACACCAGAGGAATGTATATCAGGTGTAGCTAGGAATCAAGAAAATCATGGAGGTAATTATTTCTGAATTATTGTCTTGCTTACATTATCTGAAAAACTAAGGTAAAAAATGTTTTTTCTTGAATTGTCTAAGAAACAGAGTTCTTTGTTTATTCACCATGTAGAACTGGCTGCAGTCTATTTTGAGTGTTCTGTGTACCACCTGGAAATTCGAAACAGTGCCTAACAGAACTAATTTAGAGCTGGCTGGTGTTAGCAATTTTTCCTCATAAAAAAATTGTTATTCTTTTTTCCCTTGATAATACTTCCCTTGAGAAGACTCTTTCAGCTTTTGTTATATACTTTTATTAATTTTGAACCCATCTTTGACATAGTTTATATTTATTGCCTTCACTTACTCTCCCCCTCATCCATCTGTTCCTATTCAAACCATCTATCAAATGTTTACTAAGCACACAGTACAAGATACTCAGTTGGGTCCCTGATTAGTCACCTAAAATAAGATCCCTGTACTCAAGAAGTTTAATATTGGGAAATCTGGACATGTATACAAATTAATAAAATATAAGATAAAAAGTAAAAGCTATAAAAAGGTACTGATTTTTAAAGCTATTATAGTATTAAAATAAAAAGGTGGTCTCAAATAATAATCTAAGCTTCTACCTTAAGAAACTAGAAAAAGAGAAAATAAACCCAAGGCAAGCAGAAAGAAGAAAATAATAAAGGTAAGAGCAGAAATCAGTGAAATTGAAAAGAGAAAAATCGATAAAACTAAAAGTTGGTTCTTTTAAAAGATCAATAAAATTGATAAACCTCCTGCAAAACCGACAAAGTAAAAAAGAGAAAAGATACATTTTACTTATATCAGGGATGAAAAAGGGATATCACTACAGACTATACAGACAATTTTTTTAAAAACCTCTATGCACATAAATTTGACAACTTAGATAATATGGACCAATTCCTCAAAAGCCAGAAACTACCAAAACTCAACCAAGATGAAATAAATAAACTCAATGATCCTATACCTATTAAAGAAATTGAATTAGTGTTAAAAACCTCCTCCAAAAAAAAATGTCCACACCCAGATAGTTTCAATGAGAAATTCAAACAAATATTTAAGGACAAAATAACACCAGTTTTATACAATCTTTTCCAGAAAACAAGAAGAGGGATCATTCCCAACTCAGTTTATAAGGTCAGCATGACTCTGATAGCCAAATGAGACAAAAACATTACCAATCAAGAAAACTACAGACCAACATCCCTTATATGCAGTCACAAAAAACACTCAACAATGTCCAGTTGACCCTTGAACAATGTGGAGGTTAGAGGTGGGTATGAAATTATCACAGTGTAGAGGCTGGGTGCGGTGGCTCACGGCTGTAATCCTAGCACTCTGGGAGGCCGAGGCAGGAGGATTGCTTGAGCTCAGCAGTTCGAGACCAGCCTGAGCAAGAGTGAGACCCTGTCTCTACTAAAAATAGAAAAATTAGCCGGGCATTGTGTCATGTGCCTGTAGTCCCAGCTACTCGAGAGGCTGAGGCAGGAGGATCACTTGAGCCCAGGAGTTTGAGGTTGCAGTGAGCTATGATGACACCACTGCACTCTACCCAGGGCAACAGAGCAAGACTCTGTCTCAAAAAAAAAAAAAAAAAAGAAATTATCACAACTGTAGTGTATGTACTACAGTTAATTTTATACAGTTATGCTTTAATACTGCATCTATACATTTGTGCACATTTCTCTCAACTGCGAATGGCACCATGATGGTCTGTAAGTGTGTGCATAAGTTTTGATAAATTTTAACTTTTTATAATAGGTTTATACATATTTATGATAGTAAATGATAAAATAGACTAGTATGTACATATATTTTATGCACTTACAACATACAACTTTTTCTTACTTTTTTTGACATTTCCAGGCTATGCAGTTCGTCTGTTTTTTCAAATTGTCACAAATCTCCAAAAAATTAACCATATTTTTATATATTAGCAATGTACAACTGGAAACTGGAATTTAAAAAACAATACCATTTATAATAGCTCATAAAAATAAAATATTTAGTTATAAATCTAATGTACAGGATCTGTATGCTAAAAAGTACAAAATGCTGATGAAAGAAAAGAAAACCTAAATAAACAGTGAGCTATACCATGTTCATGGATTGGAAGAGTCAATATAATGAACATGTCAATTCTCCCCAAATGATCAATACATTTAATATAGTATTTATTTATGTATATGTATAAACCTATTATATGTATATGTATATGTATATGTATAAATATGTATAAACCTATTATAAAAAGTTAAAATTTATCAAAACTTATGCACACACTTACAGACCATCATGGTGCCATTCGCAGTTGAGAGAAATGTACACAAATGTATAGATGCAGTATTAAATCATAACTGTATAAAAATCCCAACAGGATTTTTTTTGTAGATATAAACAAGCTCGTTCTAAAATTTATATGAAAAGGGAAATAAACTAGAATAGCTGAGACAATTCTGAAAAAGAAAAATAAAATTGGAGGAATCACCTTACCTGATTATAAGACTTACTATAAAGCTACTGTAATCAGGAAATTGTAGTTAGTATTAGTGAAGGGAAAGACACAGAGATCAATGGAAGAATAGACTCCAGAAATAGACTCACACAAATATATGGGTCTATATATTTTTCAACAAAGGTACAAGAGCAATTTAGTGGAGAAGGAATAATCTTTTCAACAAATGGTACCGGAATAATTGACATCCATATGAAAACAAATGAACCTCCACCTAAACCTTATAACTCATACAAACATTAACTCAAAATAGATCATAGATATAAATGTACAAAGTAAAACTACATAACTTTTAGAAGAAAACAGGCGAAAAATCTTTGTGACCTGGGGTTACACGACTTCTGACTTGACACTAAATGCACAATCCATTAAAAAACGAATGAATTGGACTGCACTAAAATTAAAAACTTTCACTCTACATATGATCCAGTTAAAGAGAATAAAAAAACAAGCTACAGCTTTTCTCTGCAGAATCACCATGGTGGCTGGGACCCTGTACACATATCCTAAAAACTGGAGGGCCTGCCAGGCCCTCATTGCTGCTCAGTACAATAGGGCTCAGGTCCGTGTGCTCTCCATACCACCCCACTTCCACTTTGGCCAAACCAACCCCACCCCTGAATTTCTCCACAAATTTCCTGCCAGCAAGTTTCCAGCATTTGAGGGTGACGATGGATTCTGTGTGTTTGAGAGCAATGCCATTGCCTACCATGTGAGCGATGAGGAACTGCGAGGAAGTACTACAGAGGCAGCAGCCCAGGTGGTGCAGTGGGTGAGCTTTGCTGATAGCAGCACAGTGCCCCCAGTCAGTACCTAGCTGTTCCCCACCTTGGGCATCATGCACCACAACAAACAGGCCACTGAGAATGCAAAGGAGGAGGTGAGGCGAATTCTAGGGCTGCTGGATGCTCACTTGAAGACCAGGACTTTCCTGGTGGGCGAACAAGTGACACTGGTTGACATCACAGTGTGTGCACCCTGTTATGGCTCAACAAGCAGGTCCTGGAGCCTTCTTTCTGCCAGGCCTTTCCCAATACCAACCACTGGTTCCTCACCTGCATTAACCAGCCCCACTTCCGGGCTGTCTTGGGGGAAGTGAAACTGTGTGAGAAGATGGCCCAGTTTGATGCTAAAAAGTTTGCAGAGAGCCAGCCTAAAAAGGACATCCCACGGAAAGAGAAGAGTTCATGGGAAGCGAAGTAGAAGCCTCAGGCCAAGCGGAAAGAGGAGAAAAAGGCAGCCGCCCTTGCTCCTGAGGAGGAGATAGACAAATGTGAGCAGGCCCTGGCTGCTGAGCCCAAGGCCAAGGACCCCTTTGCTCACCTGCCCAAGAGTACCTTTGTATTGGATGAATTTAAGCGCAAGTACTCCAACGAGGACACACTGTCCGTGGCACTGCCACATTTTTGGGAGCACTTTGATAAGGATGGCTGGTCCCTGTGGTACTCTGACTACTGCTTCCCTGAAGAGCTCACCCAGACCTTTATGAGTTGCAACCTTATCACTGGAATGTTCCAGCAGTTGGACAAGCTGAGGAAGAATGCCTTTGCCAGTTTCATCCTCTTTGGCACCACCAACAGCAGCTCCATTTCTGGAGTCTGGGTCTTCCGAGGCCAGGAGCTTGCCTTTCCGCTGAGTCCAGATTGGCAGGTGGACTACAAGTCATATACATGGTGGAAACTGGATCCTGGCAGCAAGGAGACTCAGATGCTGGTTTGAGAGTACTTTTCCTGGGAGGGGACATTCCAGCATGTGGGCAAAACCTTCAATCAGGGCAAGATCTTCAAGTGATCATCTCTTGCCATCGCCTAGCTGCCTGCACCTGCTCTTCCGGGAGATGGGGGTCATTAAAGGAAACTGAACATTGGGAAAAAAAAAAGACAAGCTACAGACTAGGAGAAAATATTTTCAAATCACATATCCAATAAAACACATATCCAGAATTTACAGGGAACTCTCAAAACTCAGTGGTAAGAAAATAAAAAACCTAACTTAAAGATGGGCAAAAGACTTAAAGAGACACCGCGCCAAAAAGGATACTGTATATACACATGGCAAAGAAATCTATGAAAAGTTGCTCAACATCATCAGCCATTAGGGAAATGAAAATTATTAATAAAACCACAATGAAACACCACTGCACATCTACTAGACAGCTAAAATAAAAAATGGTGACAATATTAAGTGTTCATGAGACTGCAGAACAACTAGAATTCTCAAACATTGATGGTAGAAACGCAAAATGATACAGCCACTCTGAAAAACACTTTGGCAGTTTCTTAAAAAGTCAAATGTACATTTACCATATGATCCAGCAATCCCACCTCTGGGTACCTACTGTATAGAAATGAAAACTTAACATTCACCTAAAAATCTGTACATGAATGTTTACAGTAGCTCTATTAATAACTGGCAAAAACTGGAACGACCTAGCAGAGAAATGCATAAACAAACTGTGATACCTCCATGTTGTAAAATACTACTCAGCAATAAAAGGAACAAACTCCTGATGATACAATTTGGATGATTCTCAAAGGCGTTATGCTGACTGAAAGAATTCAGTCTCAAAAAGTTACATACTGCATGATCCTATTTATACAACATTCCTACAAACAGAAAATTATAGTGATGGAGAACAGATCAGTGGTTGCCAGGGGCTAGGAGTCTGTGTGTCGGGGAGGGGGTAGGGAGTGGGGTGGGATGTGACTATAAGGGATAGCATGAGGGAGTTTTTTGGTGATGGAACTGTTCTGTATCCTAATTGTGGTGGGGGTTATATGAATCTATACGTGTGTTAAATTAATAGAACTGCACAGTCTTCCTCCACCACCAAAAAAAGGGTCAAATATACTATCTGATAATATTTTAAAAATCTGAAATAAAAACTCCACAGTAAAAAAAGGTTTCATTTTAAAATAGAAGCTCAAGAAGTAGAACAATTTCTTCTGTGTTGGGGAAAGAATTAAAGTTTTCATGAAGGATGAGACATTTAAAAAATGTATGTTAGAGGTACAGACTGTAATACTTGTTCACAATCTATCTTCTCTGGTAGACTGTTTATAATGAGGGCAGGAACAATGTCTTGCTTGCTCGTATCTGTATAAGCCATAATTAAAGCAGTACTCTGCACACACTAAGCACTCAATATGTATGTTATTAATTGACCTATTGCCCATGATATTAATAGGTAAAGATACAATAGTAGGACACTTAGGGAAAGTGAAAAACATGAGAAAATAACTTAAATTTCCATTTCCACTCTCTTTCTAAATATCTCCTACTCCTTCAAGGTCAGTTAAAATTCTAGCTGGTCCCAGTGATTGGTCCAGTCCACACTCATCTTTCCAACTTGTCCAAGCTTGCTCTATCAAACTTAGTCTAACATTTTAGTATAGTGCCTCTCAGTATTTTAAAGCCTATGCCTCATTTCCTTTAATAATCATTAAAATGTGCCCTTTTTAATATTATTTAAATTTTAAAATATATTACATGACTAAAACCAAATCAAAGCACTATTTAGCTTCAAACTACACTTCCTTCATTCCTTCAATCCTCCAAGAGATTTTCATCTACTTCTACCTCCCCTAAATTGGGCAAGCCTTCTCCTCTTATGTTCCCATACCCACAGCACTAGTTTAATACTTCATGCTCAGTGTTTACTAATTTAGGATTTAATATTATTCCGTAATAGGCTAACATGTAACTCATTTCCTCAGCTCTTTCTTTTCCTGAGGACAGAGATCTGCCTACTACTTCTTTATTGCAATAGGTAATAGCTACTTGCTAATTGTATGTCCCTGTATACCATTCCCCAGCCTACCCTACTCCTAATATTTTTACTTCTCTGTTAAGAAAAAAAATTTTTTTTCTTCAAAAGCTAAATCCAGACAATTTTTGTAATAGATGTTTAAAAAGACACAGAGAAATTTACCTTTTAGTAATTCTGCATACTCATATCTGAAATTACTAGAAAGCTTACAATGCTGGTATTCTGTAACTGGCACTATTGCATTTACATTGTATGTGACATTAGCCTGAATCAGATGATTGAACTTAAGCTGGCCTTGAATTTAACTTGGCTAATCTTGTGTTCCATTATAAAGGAAAGATAAAATTAAGAATATATGTAAAATATTGGATATTTATCAGTTGTGTCTAAAAGAAATTAAAAAATATTTTCTTTAATTTTTGAAAAATGGAATCATATACCAACTCCTTCATACTACGTAGGTCTTCTTTTTAACATTAATATATATTTTCAGAAATGTATTATGTAAAAAATACATAATTTTTACATAATAATTATGCAGAGTACTCATTTTTAAAGTACAAACTAACTTTGGTCAAATACTACAAATATAGTTTGTGAAATATTCATAAGAATTTAGGATACCTATTCTTCATTTCCTTTACTAGCTGTGGTTAACAAGTACCGACACTTCAAAGTAAACAAAATCCTATACCTCTTAGACTTTCGACAACTATTCCTAGTTGTCTGTCCCCCAAATTATCTCACCACATGAGATGGCTTACTTGCTCTAAATCAGCCCCACTATTTACTTTTTTTTCCCTCAAATCATGATGTAGTTCTTTCTTTCCTGGAAATTAAGCTAGGCTGAGTAGCAAAGATAAGCTTTATAATACTATGTAAAGCTAGCAAGGCTATCTCTGAATGCCCTTATACTAGTAAATTCATGAAGAAGTGAAAGTCAGAGCTTTAAGAGCAGAAGACTTAGTATCCAATTTACAAGTTAGAAATAATTTTTACAAACTCTCTAGTAACAATGGTTGTATATGCCTGGGTACACATATAGTCATAGTGTCTAATACATTTTGCCAAAAGCAGTCTTAGCAGTCATAAGGACTCAACATAGTGCTGAGAAATATTCTCTCTCTCTAATGAATAAAATAATATGTTCACCCTCTGGTGGCCAAAATCAGAAATACATTTCCATTTTCCTGGGTTATATACAAAATATAATTAGTGTGGTATATGAAGTTTCTGCTTCATATTTAACCTATACCAAAATAGTTCTCAAATAAGGCCACTGGCTTTTTAAAAAAACAGGTCTACTCCAATATCTAATAGAAAATCAACAAAATTAATAAACATAGTAATTTAAGAATTGCTTATGACAGTATGCGATACTTAACATTTAAACTGGTTTTAAAATCAGAACTGTAAACATTTAGAATTGGAAGGAATTATAGTTATAAGTAATCTATTCTCCAATTTAAAACTGCATGTTAGATAATCAGTGAAACAATTAAATTTTTGTTTCAGTTGTTTTTTAATCTGTGAATGAAGTGAAAAACAAAGTCTGGGCAAATGGAATTGAATAGTAATGAGACTTTTAATACTTATGGTTCTAGTTTGAATTTATAAATATCCTTAAGAATTAGGAAACCTTCTGGCTCACGCCTCTAATCCTAGCACCCTGGGAGGCTGAGGCAGGAGGATTGCTTGAGCTCAGGAGTTTGAGACCAGCCTGAGCAAGAGTGAGACCCTGTCTCTACTAAAAATAGAAAAAAAAATTAGCCGGGCGTGGTGGCCGCACCTGTAGTACCAGCTACTCAGGAGGCTGAAGCAAGAGAATCCCTCCACCCCAGGAGCTTAAGGTTGCAGTGAGCTATGATGACACCACTGCACTCTAGCCTGGATGACAGAGTGAGAATGTGAGAATCTGTCTCAAAAAAAAAAAAAATAGGAAACCTTCATATTATATGTAAATTTATTTTTATTTTCCACTCATTTTATTCAACCATCCTACCAATATTTATTATATGTCTATTATAGTTTCCATGACATATGCTGGGGTTATAACTGTCATGCTTTCAACCTAGTCAAAGGTCTAGATAAATAAACAGCAATCCCAATACAGTATGACGAGTGCTACAACAAAGAATGAGCACTAAATGTTAGGGCCATTAAAGTAGTCTAGGTAAGGGAAGTAATCAGGAAAGGACTCTTGGGAAAAGTGACATATTCATTGAGACACGAAAGAAGGAGAGGGAAGACGGAGGAGAGAACTAGTCTATAGGCAAGAAGGAAATGTTACATACAAAGGGTCTGAGGGGGGAGAGGATGTGGAAATTGGGAGAAACCACAGAAGTATGGGTGGAAAGAAGCCTGAAAAGAAATGGGCAGAGGTGAGAAGAAAATTTGAAGAATATAGTGTCCCAGAAAGATCAACAGTATCTAACACTGGAGAGAAGACTTTAAAATATCCTCTGGATTTAATGACAACGAAGTTATTGATGTCCTGGGAGGGAACAACCACTGTTTGAATTAACTGGAAAAAATGAATGGGAGTCAAGAAAGCAGACGTAGCAAATGTGGACAACTCTTTCAAGTTCTTTCACTGTGATGGGGAGGAAAGAAGTAAGATGATAGAGAGATGGGAAGTGAGAGGTTTCTCAAAGATAAAGAGTCTAGAACATGAGTAAATAATGATGAGGAAAAGCCAGTATCAATGAAATGTTTGTAGATAAAACTCATTCATGGGGAGTTTCAATGGGAACACAGAAGAGACAGGAAGGGATGGAACTCAGAGCACAGAAGAGATTGGGTACCTCTAAATGTCTTTTTAGTAAGCTGGATCCTTGTGCTTTTCAAATTAAACCACGTGCAAAATTACCTTTGAAAATAACATGGTTAATCTGTGCAAAACTCTGAAAAAAGGAAGCACTTTTCAAAATTAAAGAAATCATTCTTGTATGTTAATTTGGTTGGTTAAAGAATTACTATCAATCTATGAGTCAAGTATTTCAGGACTTGAATTAAGTTTTTCTGGATATTCCAGTACCACAGTACTCAAGTAATCCTTAAAAATTAATTTAGTTAAAGGTCCCAAAATGTAGCCTAGTTTATATTCATTATATAGCTGATTCCCTTGGGTTTTATAGTTTCTATGGCATATGCTGGGGTTATAATTGTCATGCTTTTCAACCTTCCTAAACTTTGGAAGAAAGTTTAACTTGAAACAAAATATATATGTCTTTTCTACTGACTAATTGAAAATGAGACCATTAAGATAGTTTTAGGTTTTTTTTCCCCCTCTAATAAGTGAGTAATAGAAAGGGGGAAAAAAAGGCTTGATATGTCTAAGTGGTAACAGTGGTGGAAGGTAAGACTTAAGTGCTCATTACTCTTTTTCTTGAATCTGTGTTCCAATGACACCACTTTATGTCACCTATCATCCTATTATAAAAGCCCTTTTACAACTTGGGGGCATAGATAATAACTTTATTAAATGCTTTTAGTATCATAGCCAGATAATTAATTTCCCATAATTCAATACTTTGTGAAATAGAACAGAATATATGGTCACATTTATTGGATTTATAAGGCATTTGGCAATTAATAAAATGTTTTCACATTTCATTACTTTTAAAGTCACATCATCTGAAGAATTCAAACTGCTAGATAACAACCCATTTTACAGATATCTAAATCAAGGGCCAAAAATCCAAATGACATTTAAACTATGTGGTAACATGTACTGGGTACAAAAAATATATACTGTCATAATGGCATTCATATTTCAAAAGTTGACATTTACTGGTCAAGTATTCTGTTACTGATATTGTCACATAGTTCTTAATTGCCTAATATAATTTTTCATGCCCTGTACTGCTTCATTAAATGCTATATTAGATTTAATTTTCTATTATTTCAAAATACATTTAATTAAAAGCAATCTACAAGTAAATTCATAAAAATTTACTATTAGAACAAAATATTCCCAATATTGTCATTAGATTTTGGCTTCTTAACATAAAAATAAGTGTTTCCAAATTTTGCTTTAATTTTTTTTTATTGGAAAGCCAACTGGCTATTTTTATATTTATATTTTCTTTTCGATTTTTTTAAATGAGTATGATAAATCTAAAGTATAGAAGATTTTATAGAATTCCTTGAATATTACCTTTTAAAATCTTACCTTGTAATTTTATTTTGACTTACTATTCATAAATTAAATGTGCTTAGGTTTCCCACTAAAATAAGAAGGCCACACATTAAAAACATTATTTATATTTTAATAATAAAGTATACAACATAGACATAAAATGTAAATGCATCTAAATTAAATAGGTTATTATTTAGGTGCATCAGTTAAATTGAGTAGTATTTAGTTGATTAATAAATAACAGACTAAATCTGAAATAATTCTTTGTTTGATAGTTCCAAGTAGAATTTAAGAAATAAGGGAATATACACAATAATATATCCATTCTTGTCGTTCATTCAGAGGCATTACATGTTGACAAACCTGCACATAAAAAGAGAAAGCTTTTACTTTCCTTTTATATATTGTTATTTTTGGATAATTTTTCAATAGGACATTTCTAGGCCTTATGTAAAAAATATCTCTGTGCAGATAAAATTCTATAGTGTTGTCCTTACAGGCACTGGAAAGCTATGATCTGAGATCTAACAGGATAATCCAGTCTAAATCCTACCCTAATATACTAATTTTCAGTTGGTATGTGTGAATGTGGGTAAAGAAGACTGGCAGAAAGTAGAGTAAAAACTTTTCCTTGCTAAGCCTAGAGCATTTTCTGAAATCTTAACTGGAGAAACAGAAAAGATAATCTCTCTATATCCTGTTCTAGAATGTTTTAGGATTTTATGGGCCAGGCGCAGTGGTTCAAGCCTGTAATCTCAGCACTTTGGGAGGCTGAGGCAGGAGGATTGCTTGAGGCTAGGAGCTTGAGGCCAGCCTGGGCAACATAGCAAAACCCTGATTCTACAAAAAAATTTAAAAATTAGCTGGGCGTGGTGGCACACCTAGCTGTTTGGGAGGCTGAGTTGGGAAGACTGCTTGAGCCCAGGAGTTCCAGGTTACAGTGAACTGTGATTATACACTGTACTCTAGCTTGAGCGACCCGGCAATGCCCTGTCTCAAAAAAAAGGATTTCATGGACAGTCTGGAGAAAGAAAGGTTAAGAATAGAAAGCTTTCTCCTTTTCCCCTTCACGAGACCCTAGGAGTCTATTGATCTGTCCATGCCTTTGAACTCCTGGCTAAATCAGAAACCCAGAGTTCTGCTAATACCTATAGAACTATAGCTGTTTCTGGCTCTTGATTTAGTTGTTTATTCAAAACTCAGAGGCATTTTCCCTCTCAGGTTACCTTAGAAAATCTTAATAATGTAGATAGAAACATGTTGGGCTATCAAAATTTTTATTACTATTAGTACTACTTTATATTTCTATACGATGGTCAAAAGTACTTTCTTGTACATCATCTTATTTTTATCTTTACGTTGACCTTGTGAAGTACCTAAAACTGGTGATTTTATCTTAATTTTACATTTAAAGAGACTAGAACAGAGAGGTTAATGAACTTCCCACGGTCACTCAACCAAATAGTGACAGAACTGGATTAGAATCTAAGTATAGAATGAGACTGATATAAATATCATACTTAAAATAATTTTCCACTTCATTTCGTATTTACATGTTTATTCACAGCATTAATAGCAAAAATTTCTTTTCAAAGAGATAAACAAAAGGCTTTAATTAGAAAATAATGCATTACCATTGTAGATTTTGGTGCCACTTCTACTGCAAATATGTTGAGTCCTCTGTTGTTTACGCAGTTTTTACTTAGTTCATTGTTGATGTGAATAATCACTTTATCATCTGACTATAAAAAAAGATTTCATAAGTTGCTAGTCCTTTCTTTAATAATTACAGAGAAATATAAACCTCAGAATAAGCCCTGAAATTCTGTTAATATCATACAGTCCACTACATATTTGTACAAATGCTCCTTTTTCCAACTTTGTATCTGTGACTTTTTCTCATTCATTCTCTTTCCAATCTGTCACTAGTCATATAAACTTTTTCTTCTACATGTGACTTGAATTTACCCTTTAATCTTCATTCCCAGACCATTATGGATATTAGGGCCACATTATCTCATCCTTGGCTTACTATAGCAATAATCTCTATTTCTTTATTCTATCTCTAGTTTTATAACTTCCATTCATTCTAATACTACCTTACAACTAATATGCCTAAAACATCCCTTTAATTATGTTCCTCACTCATTCAATCATTCAATAAACATATATTTATTATCAACTGTGTGTCAGGCACTGTCCTAGGGTCTAGGAGCACTGAGATAAAAGATACAATTCCTGAGCCCTAGCTCACAGTCTAGGGGAGACAGACAGACAAAATGACAATTACAAAACACTTTGCTGAGTCTTGTAACAGAGCTCTATCAACACAGAAGATGAACAATAGCTCCGACTGGAGTTTCAAAGAAAATTTTATGGAAGAAGTGGCAATTGAGAGAATGGATAATGGCTGTAGGATGGATAGGAAACAGGGAAATGCAGAATGAAGCTAACAAACGGGAAAAATGCAGGAGTCAAAATATTCCCTTGCTAAAGAAACTACAATCGTTCCCTAATGACTACAAAGGGGCAGTATAATGTTAGACTATCTGAATTCATTCCTCAACTCTTCTACTACTTGGCTGTGTGACCTTCTGCAAGTTATTTAACTTCCCTGCACTTCAGTTTCCTGTGTGTAAAATGAGGAATTTAAGAAACTGCAAATAATTATTTTAAAAAGGAATGGCTAAAAATGTTCTGTGAACAGAAAAAAATGATAACAGAGGGAATCCTGGAAGAATGAACACAATAAGGAAAATATGAATGAATAAAATAGGCTTTCCTTCTCATCTTGAGTTTTCTAAATCATATTTAGTGGTTGAAGCAAAAATTATAACACTGATGTGATTCTAAATATATATAGAATTTTTTTTTCTTTTTTTTTGCTGGGACAGATTTGCTGCAGCTGGAGGGGGAGAGGCTGACAGGAGGAGCCTGCCTTGGAAGCAGCTCTCAGGGAAGAGCTTTCTGGGCAGTGGGAGCAGCCAGGGTGGAAGTTCCAGGAGGACTCCCTGGCCAAGGTGGGCTCTTGGAGGATTTGGCAGGGAAATGTCTCTAGTGCAGGAGCTATACCAGAGGGGCCAGCCAGGCAGGCCCCACCCTCCCACCTACCTGGGCATCATGAGCCCTACCTGGGCTCTAGGGAAGCTGGGTGCCAAAAAGACAGCTGGCTGAGTGGGCAAGGCTTTGGCACCACACTCCTACTGGTATGACTTTGGGTTAGTCCTCTCCCTTTATAGAAGAAAGTAGTCTCCACTAACTACCTCAAGATTTCAGGGTACCCCCACTACCACCATTAAGCTCCTTTGTGACTCAGACTTACTTCATAGGGTTGTTGTGAGAAGTTAAATACACTAATATATGTAAATGCCTAGCACATGATAAGCTCTAAAATATTAGTATTATTACCATATTTTGGTGAAGAAAGTTTAATTTTCCTTGAGAGAAAAGAAGGAGCTGGAGGGTTGAGAAATGATAGGTAATAGCAGAGCAGAGCACCCTTTTAATCCTAATAAAACATAGATGACAGAAAGGGAAACATGCTGGATCTTAGGAACCACCCTCCAAGGCTTTATGATTTGAAGATTACAATCTACTAGTTGGGGACCCAAGCTTATTTAATCAAGTCTAAACTCATCTCATTTCCAAAATAACATATATAGTCTAGATCCATTCTATCTGTTACTTACCTTCTTAATACTATTCCAAATAAAGCTGTCTGCTCCTGCAAAGCAGATATTCTCACTCTTTCCTCTATACTTCATATTAACCCTTTGCCATGTTTGTCCTTACACTGTTTCTCCTGCTTCTAAAGGCTGGATGTGTGTATATTTAAACCCTCATCATCCTTCAATACTCAAATCCCACACCACCATTCCCTTCTCCCTCATCACAAATCCTTCCCCAACATCTATGATCCTAATTCACAACAACTACAAGAGAAACAAATAGAATAAAACTCCTATTGCACATACAAACAGTACTATATTATTTAACATTTAATTTTTCTCTTATTTCTTTTGAGAGTATCAATTTTGTCTTTCCAACTAGCCCATAAACTTCTTGAAAGCAGAGACCATGTTTTATGCTTTCTGGTGGCTCCTATTGTGACTAAAAGAGTTAGATAATATTCTCAGATTGACTAAAAACTCAGCCAAACATTAAGTATTTTAAGAAATTTATGGCAGGCATAAAAATAATATCAGTCTTGCCTAGGAACTAAAAGAAATAAGCCAACAGTACTAAGCACCCAGCCATCAGGTGTAAGGATTTGTGAAAATTTGTAATTTCTAGAGAACTGGATGCTTCTGACTTTAAGAATTTATGCATGAAATCTCTTGACCTGTAATATCAATAGCAGCAGGAAAGATGGCCAAAGCTTGAAATAATTAGCTTGATAAAAGTAGGTCCTGGATAGCAAAATATTTACTTAGATAAAATCTATATGATCTCTGATTGCATAGATGGTGTAAAAAGTTGGGTTAAATTTTTTTCTTTGTTTATAATATTTCTTTAAAACATGATGTCTATTATTAAAATAGCTATGTACATATGAAGACTTTTAGTAACAAACTAAATAAATACTTTGTGCCTAGATTATGCTCTATCTCCATTAATCTCTAAATATTTAATTTTCACAATATTTTAAGAGAAAAACAATGATCCCGAACTTTCAAAAATCATATAAAAATTGTCATGCCCAGTTTGAGTTAGAAATCTGAGGAGAAAGAATAATTATCTATTACAAACATTATTAATGTAATGGGATATTTAATTACCATGTAAGAATAGAATAAGAAAAAAGATGTAACATAGTAAACTTCGTAGCAAAATAAGGAGAACCAGCTCATAATTAATACCTTGTTTTCAATAACTGATGTTATCCAGGTGTCACAGTTATAAGTATGTACGACTATATTTTCATAGCCATCCATTAATTTGGCATCGCCTTTGTTAAGAACAGATTTACAAATGGCTTTCTCAAGTTGCCCGCTACATGGCTCCATGTGAACAGCTTTAATTCTTGGCTTGCATTTTTCTGCATAGATATCGATGACAAAAGGACATGCCTGGTATGGAAGAAAAAGTGAATCTTGTTTTAGCCTTTTGATAGAATTCAAAATAAATTACTTAATTTATTATTAGTATGTTTATCCTATGATTTAAGAAGATACACTAAACCTTCCAGCTTTCCTTCTGATAAACTTCTAAGGAAAAATCTTAGCACTATGAATAGAGTAATAAAAATGCATGAAATTCTTACTTTTTGGTAGCATATTAACTGATAATGTTCATAGGAAAGAAAAGAAAACTATAACCTCTAACAAATCAGTAATACAGCACCTTCATTAAGCCATAATACCATCCCTCCATTGGTTCAATACTAACAAATATCATGTTATTTAATTTCCTTTTCTAAGTTGAAGGCTACAGAAAGAATTCATCAAAGGGCTTTAAAGAAATTATTATGTTTATAATTGAAACTTAATGCATGGACATTGATTAAATGTAGAAAAATTAATTTACAATTTAAACTTAATCTAAAAACACCTTGAAAATCTAAGATCTAAAAATATTTTCTGCATTTGTTACTGAATTTTTCTAATGTCTACCTTTAATCTTTATAGTAGCCTACAATGTGCTGCACACAATAGCCTTTGCCTCTCCATCCAACCCATTCTTCTGCTTCTCTATGCTCCAGCTACACTGACCTTACAAATCCTAGAACATGGGAAGCCCTTGGTATGTAGGTTTCTCTCCACTTGGAAGATTCTCCTCATATCTTTTTACATGGGTACCTCATCCTCCTCCTTCAGGTTAAAGCTTAAGCGCCACCTCTGCAGAAAGATCTGTTCTGGCCTACCATCTCTCTCCCTCCTCCACTATCCTTCTCTACTTCAGCCTCTGGCTTGTTTCTTTCAAAACACCTTTGAAATGATTTTATTTATTTTCCATTTAATTAATCATTCTCCTTTATAGAATATAAATTTCATAAGGGCAGGAATTTTAACTATTTTATTCATCATTATATCCTCAGTGCCTCTTACTTACAGACTTCTCACATAGTAGGTATTCAATAAGTATTTGTTGAATAAATGAATAAATTCACACATACTGATATACTGATGGTCATGTTTTGGAGGGGGGTAAAAGATAAAAAATCTGAAGTTAGTTTAGCAGAACATCAAGAGAAGCTGGGCGTGGTAGTGTAGGCCTTTCTAACAAAGACCTTTTAAGATGTTTTATTTTCAATGACTATTCAAATATTGATCTTCTTTGCTTAAATAAAACTGATAACCAAGACTTTAAAAATGGAAAAATATTACCAGAATCTTTTCAGTACTTGCTTGAGCCCAGGAGTTGGAGGTTGCAATGAGCTATGATCATATCACTGCACTCCAGCCTGGGTGACAGAGTGAGACCCTGTCTCAAAGGAAAAATATAAATAAATAAAAATAAAGGAGGAAAGAAAAAAGGTAAAACTAGACATGAAAGTTTCGCTTATCAACATTCAGTAAAAGAGCAACTACTAAGTTGTGGTGATATAAGGGCAATGCCCTTGTAGCAAGACCAAAAAAGAAGTTATGTCACTCTTTGACAGAGGATCTACCTTGATAGGTTGATATAGGGAATGTATAATCTATAATTCTAAACCTAAATTAGAGAATTGAATAAGAAAAACTACACTAACATAACTGGTTGTGCCTGACTGTGAAAGAAAAAAAATAAAAGAAAAATTGAGAGTAAGTTGTAGAAAGCTTAAAATAAAATGAACTTTGTCCTGGTTTAGTAAGACCACTCAAATATGAGATTTCCAACAATCCTAAATCCTTTCCCAAATCCTAACCTGTAGCTGAAAATCTGATTATTCTTTGTAACACAATACCTACCAATGCAACAGACAGGATTTACTTCCAGACAAGATTTACTACAGTTCCCATGATCAAATTATAGCTCATTCAGACATTAGATTACTTTTGTTATATATGATTTGAGAAGTTACCAAAGAAATAGCTCTGGTTCCCAAATCCCTATGGGCAAAAGACTCTACAGATGTATTCAAACCAACTGGAACAGAGTTCATAAAATTAGAGATTGATTCTTCCTAGATTATCATAAACCTTTCTTTTTTTTCTTTTTTTTTCCAAACATGAAAATATCAAGCCATACTCTAGGTATATTAACTCAGTGACATAGCACACATTCAGGAACCATTGCCTCTCATAGCCTATACCTTAATTTAATAGCAAAATAGCCTCCTTGCCACAGAGGTACTATAAACATCAACTAAATCAGTCAGTGAAAACATCATTAGATTTTATACAAATCATTGAAATCAAATGTTACCACGTGTAGCCAGGCTTGGTGGCACATGCCTGTAATCCCAGCTACTCAGGAGACTGAGATGAGAGGAATACTTGAGCCCAGGAGTTCAAGACCAGACTGGGCAACAAAGCAAGATCCCGTATCAAAAGAAAAAATGTTACCACATGTATAAATCTCTATTGCTAATGGGAAGTACCCCAAATTTGTATACCAATTGATTAATTATGAATTGTTAGTTTTTCCTTCTTGTATTACATCTGCCAGTGTTAACACTGAATACAAGAACTCTATGATCCTTACTGAATGAAGACAATCTCCTCAGTGTGATTCTATAAATCCAGAAGTATCCATGCCCAGAACAGAACTTTTGGATGCTCTAATACCAAATATTAAATTGTTTGTTGATGGGTCTTATATTAAAAAATTAAAAAGTCAGTACCAGGCTTGATATACAGTAAGTAGCCTAATTTCTTTTGTGAAATCTATTTCCTTACCAGAAGCCAAATTGTTCAAATGACTAAACTGTGGCTCTCTCTAAGGCATATCAAATTGCTAAAATAAAAGAGTAGAATATATAAACTAATAGCTAGCATGTTTTTTAAAATATTGACTTTTTAAAATGCTATAGAAAAAAGGAGGTTTTTTTTCACTTTCTCAGGCACCCTTTAAAAATGAACAATGAATACATTAATTATTTGACACCTAAAATAACTACGAGCATAAAAGAAGTGACTCAAAGTAAAAAGGGTATTATAGAAGCTAATATACTATACTATGGATACCATAGAAAAACTTCAAAAGCACTATAGAAACACTTTTGATATACTATAGAAATACTTTAACAGATCGTTATGCTAAACAGAATACTCTGACAAAGTCCTTATATAGGACTTTATGTAAAACAACAACAAAATAAAACAAATCCATGGAGAAGTTCAGGAATGACACCACAAATACACAAAACCTAGCCTGCCAAATTCTAAAAAGAAACACTGGGAACAACCAGGTTGTAAGAATCATGAGGATAAGATCTGGTAAAACCAGACTGGCCACCTGACACTAGGTAAATCCACCATGAAACAACTCATTCCAGTGGGGACCAATTGGCTATAATATTAAACACTGGGGAAAAACTTTTCTAGGATAATAAAGGATGTGGTCAGTCCATGCCTTACCTGTAACCAAATTAACCTGGAAAAAATGGTAAAAGTGGGACATGAACTGAGACAATGCTCTAAAAGACCTTTTGAGGATTTCCAAATTAATTGTATACAGTTGCCTCTCCCTCTACAATTTATGAATATGTACTACTATAATAATAATAGTACATTTATTTTCAGGGTGGGTCAAAGCATTTCCCTATTGAAAAGTTAAAACCATCATGGCTGCCTAGGACATTCCAAATCATTGATCCTTTGATAAAGGACACATTTAACTGGAAAAATTTTTCATGAATTTGGATTACATAAGGCTTTGCCCCTTACTTAAAAACATTTTTTGTCTTTATCATTCCCAAACCTCTGGTAAAATGAAAAGGGCCTTAACAGAGTTGGAAAAGTATATCCTTTAGAGATCTTAAAGTGAGGTTCTCCAGAGATCCTCCAGAAACAGACAATCCATAGAATTAACTGCTAACCCAAGAACCTTTGAACAAGCACACAAACAGCTTCTTCCCCACAACATTGGAACAAGATTCTACTATAGGTTACGTTCTTCTCTGCATACTTTTGTTTATTCATAGTTTTCCTCTTTACTGATTACCTCTTTACTGTATACTTCTGACTTGGCCCATCATATTCTCCTTATTAGTAATAATGACTTGCCTAACTTGAGACTTTAAGGAATATGTGCTTGAACTACAAGAAATACAAAATGTAACACATACTATTTGTCACAACACCCAGAAACAATATACCTAAAGATCCACTGAGGATAATTACATCTCTTGTGCAGCTCTTATATAGAAATCAGACTGCCAACCCAGATCCAAGGTTAATTTTTCTATATGGCTATTAGTTAGGCCATTCCAAGGGTACGATCCCCAACACCCTCAATGAGGTATATTTTCTTATATGCACCCCAAAAGAATAAACCCCTTGTGGAAAAAGACTCTTGAAGATAGTGATCCCCTCCATTGTAGGTACGCCACTTCAAGTGGTCAGAAAAAAAATTGTTCCTTCATGTTGACCAATAAAGTAAGTAATATAGCCTAAGCCCTGGGTACACAACAAACCAGTTTAAATTGTTTAATCCAGGCAGTTTAATTAATTATATAATTAAAAGCCTTGGATTTTCTTTTGACCAACCAGGGAGGAGTCTATACCAATGCTAGTACTTCAGGTTGTACCTGGATTAGTACTACAAGTTAAACAATCTATAACTAATTAAAAGAGGAAACTACAAAAGGCTATACGGTAGACTTAGGGAGTCCTTGGGACTTGTTTTCTTGGCCATGAGCCTGGAAAATCTGGGATCACAATTTTGGAGTGCCTTCCAGTCAGTTCTTATAATACTTCTAGTTACACTTGTTTTTCTTAAATGTTGCCCAGAGTCTCAAAATGCTTCTGCATAGTCACTGTCCCAACAGATGATTTAACATGATTCAAAGACAAAAACAAGATGAAATCATGATCAATGCATAAATTGAAATCAGATTTCCACAGATAAAACCACAACAAAGAAAATAAACAACAGTTGTTGAGTGAATCTTTGATGGTTCCTTCTGCAGTTTTAGCTGGATAAAATCACAAGGGGAACTGAGAATTAAAAAGTTCTCAGAGGCCGGGCATGGTGGCTCATGCCTATATTCCCAGCACTCTGGGCAGCTGAGGCGAGAGGATTGCTTGAGCTCAGAAGTTGGAGACTGGCCTGAGCAAGAGCGAGACCCCGTCACTACAAAAAATAGAAAAATTAGCCGGGTGTGGTGGCACACGCCTGTCGTCCCAGCTACTCTGGAGGCTGAGGCAGGAAGATCGCTTGAGCCCAGGAGTTTGAGGTTGCAGTGAACAACAATGACACCACTGCAGTCTACTGGGGCGACAGAGTGAGACTCTGTCTCAAATAAATAAATAAATAAATAAAAATAAAAAGTTCTCATAAACTTTGGAAAAAATGGATTATTCTGTTGTCATGGTAACAGAAGCCATTGGAACTGGTTTTAAATTTGTTCAATTGATCAAGAACAACTTCACCTCAATGAATACACTTTTGTAAGACAACCAGTGTCAGGTCCTCACTTTTGAAAGTCAGGAAATCAGAGATGGATTCTCATCAATAAATACACCGCTAAGTGCCAACCAATTAACAGTCTCACCAGAGTAACCATGCTTCCCCAGACGCTGTCAACTCATTTACACTTCTAAAAGCCAGGCAATCCCTGAACTCCATGCCTCCCTCAAACTCTATATAAATAAAATGAGCATTTTGCTCTGAGTGGAAAGACTGTGTCTGACTAGCACAGCTCTCCTTTATCGTAAGCAATAAATTCAGCTTTGTCTTTTTATTTCAGTTATTGAGTGGTATTCTCATCATCCTTTGACACTTTCCAATGTATACTGTATTTTTTTTACCTTTTGAATTTTAAATGACATGAATATATTACCTATTCAATAAATAAATAAAATTAAAATTAAATAAGATTTTATCTCAAAAAGCCTTGTTGCCTATGGTTTCAAAGGTAAATGAAATCAGTAAATGCTATAAAAAGTCCTAAATTGCTCTTAACTAATTTCTCTATTAAGCAAAAACATGTGCAGCAGAATCAATATTGTTCAATAGATTAGATGCTGATTTTACACCATGGTTAAAATGTGGGATTCGCTGGATATTAGGTTAAAGTAGGATATAAAAAGCTACTATAACTATATTCACCTCCTATTACAAAAAAATGGCAAAAAAAAAAAATGGAACTTCTCAGAAAACAGGTTTATGAGGGATGTTAAATGATGTCAAAACTAGGAATTAAGCCAAAGTCTCAATGCACCTAAAACTTAAAATTTGTCAATGCTAGTGTTGCCCTCTTAAGTTGATTCATGTATGGAAAAGGACAGATACTGTTTTTAATTTTAAGAGTATAAACAAATATATCTAACATGTAGCCTGAAACTGAAACTCTTAAATTCTATATTTTAAATCCGACACAGAAATATAAAATTTAAGAAGGCCTAATTTTTACTACTCCTCTGATTTATACAAGTCTTATTCAACTTCTATAATTATCACGTTAATAATAATGATGATGATGGCTGATACATACACAGCGCTTTGTATGAGCCAGCCACTGTTCAAAGCATTTTACAAATTTTAACCCAAGAAGTATCTTTTATAAGATCAGACTTCCAAATTCTCATGCACACACATTCTCCTTATTCTACGAGAGTCTTTAAACTGTTAGGATAAAGAGTTTCCCTATATAAATGAGACTTTAGTAATTCAGATAGACACCTCCAATTATAAAGTAAATATATTTTTATTACCAATTTTTTGTTTAATATCTTATGCCCAAACTCTTTTGTCTCTGAATTATTTGTTGGCAGTAACTAAATTTCAAGTAAGAATAGAAACTTGCATAAACTAGCAGAAACAAGCTATCGCACCCAGGATTCATTCATATAATGAAGTTCAAGGATTTGAGTACCCAATTCAAAAGTCATGTGTCAGGAAAATGTTCATGGGGTAAAATACTATATATACTAAACCCACTGGCAAAACTTTAAGAATGTTTTACCTCTGTCAACTCCAGGGCTTTATTGTAGCCCATCGAGTGTAGAGTTACCCAAAGGTCACGAGGATCTCCTTCTCGATCATTGGCTTCCATTAAATTCAAATCCATAAATCCTTGTCTTGTTAGTTCATTTTTCTTTGTATCAAAATTCTCTGTTAAAACAACCAAAAGTTTCTTACATAATTTTAAAATTCATACATTTAATAAAATGTCTATTACTTATTATTTATAAATGTTTATTTTAATGGAGGCCTTATGACTCTACGAGCAGTCTTAAAATGGAATGAGAATGGCTCAAAACATGCTTGAGAACTACCCTTCTAATTTCTCACAACTCAGCACAGGCACATCACAGCACATGATTTAGTTTTTCAGCAAATTCTGAAGTTATAAATTGTGCAAATATATTCCAAAATTAGAGGGAATTGTAATTTTTCTACATGAATTCCAAACTACCTGCTTACTTATAGTATATACTGATACATATTTCAAAAGTTAAAATGCTGCACATGTATTTACCATTTAAACCCAGCAGAAACTGGATGAATTTGATATAATACCCCCAAAACTACCAGAATTTCAAAAAGGGAGATATGGATAGTGCCAGATTTAAGGAGACTACTACATGGCCAATTCCCCTAATTTTAACCAAATTGTCCCCCGATCTTGAAAGACTGTTAGATAATGGGGAACATTTTGGAGTATATGAACCAACTATATTTTCACAGGCAGATCTAACTGCCCATTTTAACGTTACTTATGAGCACAACTAAATTCACCTAGAAGTAGCTAGACATGTATAATTTCTGAATTTATCTAAACATAGATAGTAAGTAGCCATTTCTTATAGATTATATTTTGTTAACTGTCCTACAACAAGAAAGATTTTATTTTCCAACTCCCATCTGTAATATACTCAAGAGAAATGGGTATTCATATTTGAGACAGCATCTCTTTTGTATGTATTATTGTGAGAAATGCAGCAGAAACATAACTGTCTAAAACTGGTTGACTGATTAATAGTTCAAAATGTTTAGAGTTGAAAGGGATTCATATCTTTTGCAAGGAAAAAAACTATATGCAGATTGAATTTGATCATGGAGAGAAATGGTAGCCACAAAAACGGAGGTTGGAGTTACTATGTAATAAAGTGAGATGAAAAATTAATATTTGATATACAATACAAAGAAATTATTACTTTAAAGAAAAATGTATCTAGATACTGTACTATAAGACTATCAATAACTAATCTACTTTTAAAACTTAAAATTCTCAATCCTTATTATTTTTTAAAACATTTATTAACATCTGACTCCAAGACTTACTATAAAGCTACAGTAATCAAGAGACAGTGTGGTATGGTGAAAGACCTGACAAACAGATCAATGGAACAGAATACAGAGACCAGAAATAGACATACACAAATATATTCAACTGATATTTGACAAAGGAGCAAAAGCAATTCAATGAAGAAAAGATAGTCTTTTCAAAAAATGGTGCTGAAACAACTGGACATCCACATGCAAAAAAAAATAAATAAATCTTGGCACAGACCTTATGGCTTTCACAAAAATTAACTAACAAACCCAAATGTAAAACACAAAACTATAAAACTTCTAGAAGATAACACAGGACAAAATCTATGCAACCTTGGGTTGGTGATAGAGTTTTAGATACAACACCAAAAGCATACAAAACCAAAAGCATGATCCATGAAATAAAAACTCTTAAATGGGACTTAATTAAAATTAAAAACTTCTGCTCTGTGAGAAACATTGTTAAGAGAATGAAAAGACAGGGCCAAGCACGATGCCTCACACCTGTAATCCCAGCACTTTGAGAGGCTGAGGCAGGAGGATTGCTTGAGGCCACGTGTTCAAGACCACCCCATCTCCACAAAAAATAAGAAAAATTAGCCAAGTGTAGTGATGTATGCCTGTAGTCCCAGCTACTCAGGAGGTTGAGCCAGGTGGATCGCTTGAGCCCAGGAGTTTGAGTTGCAGTGAGCTATGATCATGCCACTGTACTCCATCCAAGGCAACTCTAAAAAGGTAAAATAAAATAAAATGAAAAGAAATGGCACAGACTAGGAGAAAGTACTTGCAAAATACATATCTGATGAAGGACTTGTATTCAAAATATATAAAGAATTTTAAAAACTCAACAATAAGAAAACAAACATCCCAGTTAAAAAATGGGCAAGGTGGGAGCTGTGGCTCATGCCTATAATACTAGCACTTTGGGAGGCAGGAAGATTGCTTGAGGCCAGGAGTGTGAGACCAGCCTGGGCAACATAGCAAGACCCCATCTCTCAAAAAAAAAATTAGCTGGGAGTGGTAGCATGAGCTGTAGTCCTAGTTACTTGGGAGGCTGAGCTGGGAGGATCACTTTAGCCCAGGAGTTTGAGGTTGCAGTGAACTATGATCATACCACCGCACTCCAGCCTGGGCAGCATAGTACGACCTTGTCTCAAAAGGTTAAAAAAAAAAAAATGGGCAAAAGATCTAAACAGACACCTCACCAAAGAAGATATACAGATGGCAAATAAGCATATGAAAAGATGCTCAGCATCATGTCATTAGAGAATTGCAAATTAAAACAACAATGAGATACAACTACACACCTATTAGAATGGCTAATATCCAAAGAACTAACAATACTGATTGCTGATGAGAATGTGGTGCAACAGGAATTCTCATTCATTGATGGTGGGAATGCAAAATGGTACAGCCACTTTGGAAGACAGTTTGGTAGTTCTTTCAGAGCTAAATATAGTTTCACCACACAATTCAGCAATTATTGAATTGAAATGAATTGAAAACTTATGTTTGCACAAAAACCTGCACGTGAATATTTACAGCAGCTGTATTCATATTCATCAAAAACTGGAAGCCACCAAAATGTCCTTTAATAGGAGAATGCATAAACAAACTATGGTATGTCAATACAACGGAAAATTATTCAGCAATAAAGAGAAATGAGCTATCAAGCCACAAGAAGACATGGAGGAACTTTATATGCAAATTGCTAAGAAGCCAGTCTGAAAAGGTTATATACTGTGTGATTCCAGCTATATGACACTCTGGAAGAGGCAAAACTATAGAGACAGTAAAAAGATCAGTGGTTGCCAGGGGTTTAAGGGGATGAATAGATAGGTGAATAGATGGAGCACAGGGGATTTTTAGGGCAGTGAAACTATTCTGCATGATAATGTAATGGTGGATACATGACATTATATACTTGTCAAAATTCACAGAACTGTACAAGACAAGAGTGAGTCCTAATATAAACTATGGATTTTAGTTAATAATAACATATCAATATCCATTCATCAATTGTAACAAATATACCATACTAATGCAAGATGTTTATAATAGAGGAAACTTGGGAGCAAGGAGGGATATACAGGAGATCGCTATATTTTTCTACATAATTTTTCTGTAAACCTAAAACTGTTCTAAAAAATAGAATCTATTAATAAGCAAAATAAAAATAATGGCAATTTTAAGTCTAAAAAAAGTTTATTAAAACAATCTTACAGATAATACATGTTCTTATTATCAAGGGGAGGGATGAGTAAAATTAATATTACATGTGATGAGAAAGATAAACATTTCAGAACCTTAAAACCTCCTTCCTTTGCAGTATAATTAATGTTGGTGAAGGTACATGCCCCCCAAATCATATTTCAGGTCAATCATTCTTGGAGATGTTTTGACAGCACTGAGTTTAAGGTTGTGGAAACTGACTGCCTTGGTTTGAAACCTAGCTGTGAAACTGTCTTGCTGTGTAACTTGGTCAAATTACTTAATCTCTTTGATTCTATTTCCTTATTTGTAAAATGATAATAAATTACTACCTCATAGAGTTGATGTGTAGAAATGCTTATATCAGTACCTGGTATATGGTAAGCTCTCAAAAACTGTTAACTATCAACTCTGCCAATTTAATTAAGTTATTAACCTAGAATTTTATTTATCAACAACTTTACCATTAGAAAATCCTAATTATGATTCACTCTTATGAAATGCGCTAACTAGAGTGCCAACAAACAAATCAAAAGATTATATCATTAAAGTTACAAGACGATTATATCTTCCTATAGATAATACTCTATTATATATATTATCAATCTTGTTAATCAAAGTTTAATATTATAAACCAATATACATTTCTTGTTATTGATTATTTTAACTTTCATCTAAAAAGAGATACACTAAAAAACATCCTTTATATTAATAATATTATATTTCTACCCTACCTGCTGTTTAGATAAACAGACTCCCGCCTGGCTCACTCACTTTGCCAAGCTTAGACCATTTTAAGAACCACACATTACTATTGCAGCGACAACATACATGACTTAATCTCTCTCCTGACTACATTCTGGCCTCTTCATACTTCTTGTGATCTATGGTTGGCTATGGCTTTTGGCTTTCCCCTTTGATTTTGCAGTCCTTGGCTTAAATATGTAAGTCCTACCCTCATCCCAGACTCCCCCCCTAAGTTATGATGACTTTGGCCTCATTCTCAGTGATTTTCTTTATCCATTTTGGCACTTTTGGCTTCAATCTTTCCATGGATGGACTTTCTTAATTCAACTCAAATACAAAAACCATTAAAGAATTCTTAATATGTATAAACAACTTCATGGAAACCTTAAATTTTAAGTAAAACTCCAGCTTATAAGCTCTTTGCTGCCCTCTCCTGGGCATAATTTGTGGTTCTTCACCACTTCAGGCCCCTTAATTTCAAGAGCTGAGTTTTTTATCTTCTAAGCCCCAAGGAGCAAAGGCTGAAAACTGAAATTATGATTGAGTCATTCACGCTTTCTTTTAACTTGAGTATTATACCAACTATCAGTTTAAAGAAAATAAATGTTTAAGTTTTTATGATATACAAACAATGCTATTACTATTAAATTGTCACTAAATGCTATCATAATATACCATGGAGGAAAAGTTTTTCTTACTTCTTAGAGATGAAAGGCTAATGTGTGTGTGTATTTTTTTTTTTAACACATCCATTAAGAAAAAGAAAAGTACTTACCTCTGCAGACAGCCCAAGCATTTTCATCACATTTCTCACCACTTGTTCTCAATTCAAAAAAATTATATTCTTCAAGGCTAAGAAGACCATTTCCATCTAAATCAATTATTTCAAATATATCTGATAAAGTAGACCTAAAATTATAAAAATGGAAAATTATTTCTTATCTCTAAGGCAATTAGACTAAAGAAGGTTTCTACGAGGATAACTTTCAAAAGTAGTATCATGGCATTAAACAATTGGTATAAACTATAAAGTTAATATATACAAATACAGTTTGGCTCAGTCTAGTAGTATTACATGAAATAAACAAGCTTCTAAAGCAACTACAGTTTCTCAACACACAGTAGTAATTCAATGAATAGTAGTAGTTCCTCCTTCTTTTTCCCTTTCTCCAATCTACTTTCTTCTTCCTCTCTACCTACAGCCAAATCTTATTGTGCATATCTAGGGTATGGGAGAACTACCTAAGTTTTGTGTTTCATATTTGACAGTTATCTAAATCAACAGTGCAACTAACAGGCTCTATTCTAAAGGCAGTTATCTAGTGGGGGAGAAACTGGTAGATGTGTGACTAAAGTTGATTTGCCAAATGTAAGGAACCCAGAAATGAATGACAATCCCAGACCTGTGAATGGAAGATCATTTTCAGATGCCTAGAGAATGAGTTGTTTTATTTTGGTTTTAGTATATATTTATGGTGTATAACATGATTTTTTGATATACGTATACATTGTTGAATGACTAAATCAAGCTAATTAACATATCCATTATCACATATACTCACTTTTTGTGATGGGAACATTTAAAATCTACTCTCTCAGCAATTTTCAAGTATATAATGCATTGTTTTTACTATAATCACCATGTTGTACAACAGATCTCCTGAACTTATTCCTCCTATGTAACTGAAATTTTGTATCCTTTGACCAATATTTTTCCCCTGCCCCTTAACCCCCTTCCTTTAGTAACCATCTTTCTACTCTCTGTTTCTATGAGTTTGACTTTTTTAGATCTCACATGTAAGTGAGATCATGTGGTATTTGTCTTTCTGTGCCTGGCTTATTTCACTTAGCATAATGTCCTCCAGGTTCACCCATGTTGTCACAAGAGTAACTGAACTAGAATCTGAGAATTGGGGTGGAGGCGGGCCAAAGGAAATGGGTAAGATAGGCTATTGATATACACGTAGTCTAGATGTTATAGTTCTAACCCTAATAACAAAACTTACCTAAATTCCTTTGTAAGAAATAATTCCCCTGTTTCATCTCTATACACAAGTTGGACTTCTTCTGTTATTGGCTTTACTTCTTTCCTCAGCCTACAGCCAGTTGTGGAAGGAATTAACCAGTAAATTCCAGGTCCTAGTTCACCAGTCCATCCAAACACCTTTTCTCAAAAGAATTATACAAAAAACCATGAGTGTCAATGAGATTTTCTTCTGAAAGGGAAGCATTAAAAATGATCTTTTAATCAATATTTACCAATTATATTACAGTTCTATCAATCTTTTGGTGGAGTCGAATTCTTTTTGTTAATAGTAACCCCATTACAAGACCATTAGATATATTAGTTCTTTATATATTTTTAAAACAAATGCCTAAAACTATAGTAGGTAAGAAATTATATATCTTCTAAATCTTCCCTAATAATCTTCAAAAATGTTTGTAATGCAAATGTCTTCAACAGGAAGTAAAGAGATAAACCTTAGGATAATTTTTTATGTAAACCCTGAGCTTCTTTAAAAAAAAAGCAGTAATATTCCAGGTTTCAGTTTCCTAATGTGATTCAAATATAAACGTATAATTTGTAAATCAAAGTTCAATGATATAAAATAAAAATTAAATATATTTGTAAAGGGTTCACTATTTGTATGAATTAACCATATTTCTAAGAGTCCAATTATGTGGACAAAGGCACTGAAAGTGTACTATTATTTATGTAATATGGAGTATAAAATAAGATGCAGAATCCCAGATAAACCTGCCTTATATGAAATTCTGTCTCCTGTCAACTGCTGGATATTTATGATGAGTGCCAGGGCATTTGTATAGGAAAATATTTTAGTCTCCAGTTCTATAAAGAAATCAAATAATATCTCTCTACTTCCTAGGAGCTTTCTGGAGGCCAAAAGTTTCCCATGAAAACTAGGGGTTGTCTTCATCAAATATATTAAATCTACGCATTTTCTAGTTGTATATAATAGCTAAGCAAACAGCTATTTGCTCTTCATCACAGACTAGCCCAAGGGAATCCTATAGGGTATTATGTTCAAAAACCTAGGTATATTTTAGGTCATCCTAGAGACTCATATACCAAATAAGTTTGCTTATCTGAATTATGGGTTTCATCCTATTTCAGCCCTGACAAGTCAGAGAAACCATATTCATCCTAAGGTCACCATGTCCTATTTTGATACAAGAACCAATGCAATATAACTGAGGGTCATTTTTAAGACTAAACATTTACCAAACCTATGCTTTGGAAACCATAAGCTTTCAGATCAGCCACATGTAGACTGATATTCAGGAGTGAAAGAAGAGATCTTGGAGTTTGCTAACATGTGTTACCGCACGAACCTCCCTTATCTTCACGTATAAGCTTGCATTGCCACTGTGGATGGCAAATTGAAAGTTTCTCATGGGCACAAAACTCTTCTTAAAGAAAATAATTGTGAAACTAAAAATACAAAAACAAATCCTTTGTAAATATGATATATTACAGATAAACAGAAGCCTATATAGAAAACAGGTAAATAGAAACTCATTCAAACTTTATTACAGCCTTGCTATGTGCTAACTTTTTTATACATGCAATCTCATAAGAAAGTAATTTTACCCAAAAAAAAAAAATGGAAAAAGTTATTGTTTTAGACAATGCTTTATCTTGAACTTAACTTTGTAGTCAGTCCTGAAGAAGAGTTTAGTCAAAACATTAACTTCTGCCAATTTTATTTGTTTCTCATCTATAACTATTCTTGTCTGTTAGGGAGCCTACAATAAAGACTTTTATATAACATTCCATCAGGGAAATGTTTGTCTGTCACTGGGCCTATATAAAGATTAAATATGATATTGCAGTAAGCCCTTGAATAGTGTTATTTCTGTTGTTGTGTAGCAGATGTATTTTGTAGTCTTCATAAAATAAATAGCCATATTTATGTATCTGCCTCACATATTTGGCCTGTGAGTAAATACATAATTAGAAAAGATCAGAACAACCCCAGGACCAACATATAAAAACATTTAAAAGCATTTCTTCATATCAATCTATTTTTGAACGCTATAATAATAAGTCAAGCCTGAGGATAGCAATCTTAAAGTTTTTCTGTTTTGCAGTAGTAATATAAGTAAGACAAACATCTAGAACAACTTTTCCAAAGTCGTGAATTGCTTGCATTTAGGGGAAAAAAATCTACTGGCACCACTCTTTTTTATTGAGTATATCAAAAAAATGTTCACATGTGAGGCAATAGGGCATTTAGAGAAAAGGAAAGTAAAGTATAATGTCACATAACTTATAAGTTATAACGCCAAGACTTAAGACTGCCAGTCAATCCTCAATTTTTTCCTTTTTTTTAGAGACAGGGTCTCACTATGTTGCCCAGACTAGAGTACAGTGGCTATTCATAGGCACAATCATAGCTCACTACAGGCTCGAACTCCTGGGCTCAAACGATCCTCCTGCCTCAGCTTCCCAAGTAGCTGGGACTTTAGTCATGCACCATCATATCTGGACTCCTATCCTCAATTCTTAACAAGTCTCAGGAAACAAGAAAAAGTTCTTTACAATTAATAAAACATATAAAATCTATAGTGTTTAAGCACTGTTTACAAGGAACATAAAAGCTTCAAAAAATAAAATAAATATAGAAAAACTATTTCCCCCAAACTTGAGTTTATACTATATTTTTAAATTAAACATTAGAAAATAAATATGTATACTTCTCTATTTCGTAGTTCAGTAAAACACACGAGCTGTAGATTTGCTTGACTCTCATTTTCCTTAAGAATATACAAGGCAGTATCAACTGATAACCAAGGGGATGGCTTTCCTATAAACAAAAAAAAACCCAAACAGCTTAAAATAAGCAATCACTACTTACTCTTTCCTATCTAAAAAAGAATTTAGTGGTTTCTTCCCCATTTGGATTTTTTTTTTAGAAACATACATCCCATTTTTATATGTAAACTTCATAGCATTTGTAATAAGACACATAGCTGTATATAGTGACCCCGTGAGAAACATTCTCTACATATTCACTTTCTAAAACCCATAACATTTCTTGAACTGAGCTGAGGTTGTAGGACAACCCAGTAGCCTGAAATCCAAGGAAAAACAAACCTTTTCAGGGAGAGATGGGATGTAAGCACTGGCTTACCTGTGGTGGAGCACAGGAGAAAGAGATGTCAGATACCATCTATATGCTGACACCCCCAAAATTTACATCTCCAGGTAGGATCTTTCCTCTGAACGTTAGACTCATATAACCAACTGCATATTTAACATTTCTACTTGGATTTCTATTTCCCAAACTGGACTCTCCCAATTCCTTTAAAAAAAAAAAAACTGTCCATCTATACTCTTCTTTATCTCAGTTAATGGCAACTCATTCCTTCCAGTTGCTCAGGTAAAAAATCTTGGAATCATCTTTAACTCTTTTCCTATGTCATATATCAAAATGAGTCTTCAAGAAATTCTATGGTTCTACCTTCAAAATACATCCAGAATCTCTACTATTCCCTCTCCTGCCTATACCCTGGTTCAAAGCATTATTATTTCTCTCCAAAAATTCTGCAATGACACCCCAGCCGGACTCCTTGTTTTCTCCTGAGTATCTTTCAGCCCATTTTCAATATAGCAACCTGACTGCTCTTGTTAAAATATAAGTCAGATTATGTCCTCCTTCTATTCAAAATCCTCTAATGGAGTAGAGAGTTAGGAGAGTGTTGCTCCTTCCCTAACAGTAAGAAAAAGTGAATGAACTACAAAATCATAACTTTTCTTGAACCCATCAGAGCTGAGGTCACAGGAAAACTATGTAGCCTAAAATCCAAAGAGAGATGGGGATGTAAGCACTGGCTTACCTGTGGTGGATCACAGGAGAAAGAGATGTCAGGTACCATGCAAGTAGAAGAAGAAGAAAGAGGGCAGAAGAAATATTTGAAGAAATAAAGATAGAGAATTTTCTAAAAATAATGAAAGACAACAAGCCACAAATCCAAGAAGCTCAGAGGATCCCAAGCAGGATAAATACCAAAAATCTCAAAAAACAAAAATCCAAGAAAACCCCATACAACAGCATCAATAACAAAAGCAAAAACTACCTAGACACACATTCAAGCTGCTGAAAATCAAAGACAAAGAGAAAAATCTTGACTGCATCCATGGGGAAAAACCTTGTAAAAAATAAGGGGAAAATCCTTATTTCTCTAATTAAAAGCCTAAGTCCTAAATATGGCCCCCAAAAAACAAAAAAAACAAAAAAAACCTCTATCTGATTTTGTCTTTTTTCCCCACCCCCCTCCTCACTTACTCCATTTTAGACACTCTAGTCTCCATTCTTCTAACACCAGCACACACTCAACTCAGAGCCTCTGCACAGAGTATTCTCTGTACCTGGAATGCTCTGCCACCTCCTCCACTCTTTACCCAGCACTTCCACCACCCTTCCACCCACAAAGCTTACTTCCTTGCCTTCTGTGGAAGACAACATAAATGGCTACCCCTCTCTGTATCCACAGCCCTTTGCAATGTGACTTTGCAGCTCCTCCATCATGAGATCAAGTCTATTTCCTCACCCTGTGAATCTTGCCTTGTGACTTGCTGTGAGCAACAGAATGTCAGAAGTAACATGGTACCAGTTCTGAGCCCAGACCTCAGGAGGTCCTATTGTGCTTCCGCTTTTTTGTCTCAGATCCATGTTACACCATGAGAACAAGTCCAGGCTGGCTAACTGGAGGATGAGAGATCATATGAGGCAGAGTCAAGTGGTCCCAGCCGAGACTCAATACATAGGAAGGAATCTGGCCAAGATCAGCAGAGTCAGCCACCAGCTAATCTGTAGCTGAACACAACTGTTTAAGTAAACCCTATAGGGAAAAGCCAAGCCTAGCTCAGACTAAGAGAACTAAGAGAACTAACCTACCGACTCATGAGCAAACAAATGTTTAATTGTTTTAAGTGATGGAATTTTGGGGTAATTTTTAATGCAGCAGTTAAATTGATACACATTTCAAATTCTTTGTGCATATGGCACCTTCTTAATGAAGCATACACTAACCACTCCATTTCAGTGGCAACCCAGCATTCCCTCAGCGTTCACGATCCCTTTTTCCTGCCATGTTTTTCCCACAGCACTTATTCTCTAACACACCATGCCACTTGTTATTATGTTTATTACTTATTGTTTCCCCCACTAATACGTAAGTTAATGAGGGCAGAGATTTTTGTCTTTTTTGTATTCTGATATACCCTAAACACCTAAATTGATGCTTAATATATATGGCACTCAAAACATCTTTGATAAATAAATGAATAAAGGAATCTTATTCATAAGAATACAGAGAATTAACAAATACACTAAATTTACAGGGCTATCTTGATTCTCCTCTCTGAAAAGTTACCGTTATAATTGTCATTTAAAAGTATCAACTACCAAATATTGTAAGTATACCACAAGATATGCAATGAAGACTTTCCAAATCTCTACTTTAGAATGGAAAATGAATAGGGGTGGGTGAGAATCCTCTAGTAAGAAAATGTTTATATGTAAACATTATAAAAGAAAATAAAGATTGATTTAGATCAACATTAAAAGGATATCTAGGGAATCATCCCTTATAGATATCTTTCACTGATTAAAAATTACATAATAACCATTTTAGACACTAGAAAATTATTAATTTTTATCTAGAAAAGAATATTACCATGAATACAATGATTATTAATTAAGATTGTCTAAGTCATTGACATAGGACTTCGAAGATATCAAAAAATACTTACAGTTTCATATTGTCCCAAATTATGCCCCTATAGAACTCCTCTTAGACATATTCATTTTAAAAATTGATGAATTGATTAATTGATAAAGCTAAGATTAATTAGCAAATAAAAAGTTAATTCTATATAATGAGAAAACCAGATAACAGTTTGTTCTTGTTTTTAATAAAACATGCTTTAAACATATCCACAAAGTAATTTACTTGCTTTGCATAATATGATAACACAGTCCATATATAAACTAACTCTTTCTTGAAATGTAACCACATGTTTCTTACTTAGGCAGATTATTTTCTTCACTAACCAGGACTAGGGAATACTCACATAAGTATTTTCAAAGAGGGCAAAAATTGATATTTTAAAAATATATAGAAAATTTAAACTTGCCTTCAACTTGACTCAGGTTTAATGGCTTAATTGTTAGATAAACCATGGACCTCTGAGCTATTTGCATCCTATATTGATGACTAATGATTTCACCATCTTCTTCTAAGAAGAAGCAACCTTTCGATTGTACGCATTGCCAGTCCTGAAATGAAGGAAAAAATTTTTTTCAACAACATTTATTAACTGTTTCCAGCATGCATAGGAATGAGGAGAAACTTGAGAAGGATATAAAAGAAATGTCAAATATAGCCATTGCTCTTCAGGACTGTGCAAAATAGTTAGGAGGCAAAAAAATAGGCATAACACAATTCAATTATAATTGGTGGTAATATACAGGTAGGAAAAAAAAAGAATTATACATGCAAAAAAATACTATAATCCAAGTTCCTAAAATATTGAGGGTGTTCAACAAATATTTATTGTCTGACTGATTGGGGGGGCATTGATATAAATTGAGTGGGCAACTGATGAACTATACCATGAAGAATTGATAGCATGTAGATAACAAAAAGTAAGGAAAAGACATAATGGAGAGAAGAAATGAGAAAAATAAGTTCATGAGAGCGGGAGAAGTATTGAAGCACAGTAATAAATAAATATGCTGCTGTAATAATCCAGGTCAGATTAGTGCTAGGAGCATAATAAAAATGAAGAAGTAAGGACAGCTAAAACATATATATTGAAAGGAAAAAAAATGATACAACTCTATTTAAAGATAAAGTACATGACAGTTTCAAGTCTAGGTAACTAGAAGAACATTGAATAAAAGTTTCACAGCTACAGAAAATGCTGATAAATATAAAATATCAGTTTTGAGAAAAACCTTTCTCTATTGGCTCTACCATTTCTTGGTCTAGCCAAATCCCTTCTAGTCTGAATTAATATGTCTCTGTGGGATCTCATAACTACTAAAGAATTAAGTACAACTTGAAAATGGCACCTTAGGCAGAAAGTAAAGGATTCTTTATGGAAGTTATAGGAAAATGTACTATGACCACAGATGTGTGTAAAAATGCTTTTCATTTTATCATTAGTAGGTTTGCCTACCTGTAACGTAAGACATATTTCTGTCCTACTCCTAATGACTTCTAAAAATAGAGTACTAATGAGGCTTTGAAGTGACTTTATAAAGGAAGATGTTGGAAAATTATCTGTAAGCACATTTTGATAATAAGTTCAAGGCTTTAATAATATTGACAACTACTGAAAAGGTGTGCATTAGCTCTGTAACAATAACATCACAAATGTCTTTTTAATCCATTATAGAAAAAGATTTCCTAAGGCACTGAAAAGACAAAAACAAAAATAATTTACATTGAGATTGATTTTTTGCTCACATTTTTTTAAGACTAAATTATCCTAACATACACTTATACCTCATTTTTCTATTTATAAGTCATAATTATTTTCATATTTTATATTATCGTGATATATTTAAAATAAGAAATTTAAAAAGAGGAAAAATCCCTATAATTCTACCATCCTACTTTGATTTTTATGTAATCCTTTCTAATAATGACCTTATATAGAAACTTATTTTTTACATTCTAATAAATATCATTTTATGTTATGCTTTTTAAACTTAATCTTATAGCCAAAATATTTTGCTGTTGAAAAAGAACAAGGCTGGAGGACTTACACTTTCTGATTTCAAAACTTAGTACAGAGCTACAGTAATCGAAATAGTGGGGACTGGCATAAAGAGAGACGGATAGATCAAAAGAATAGGATGGATAGCCTAGAAATAAACTCTTGCATATATAGTCAAATGATTTTCAACAAGGGTGCCAAGACCAATTAATGAGGGAAAAGACAGTCTTTTCAACAAATGTGGCTAGGAAAACTAGATATCCCCATGCAAAAGAATGAATTTGGACCCTTACCTTATGCCACATATAAAAATTAACTCAAAATGAATTGAAGGCCTAAATGTGCTAAAACTGTAAACCCTTAAGAAGAAAACATAGGGGGAAAGCTAACATTAGAACTGGCAATGATTTATTCAATATGACACCAAATCACAGGCAACAAAAGAAAAATCAGACAAACTGGACTTCATCAAAATTCAAAACTTTTGTGCATCAAAGGACACTACTAACAGAGTGAAAAGGAAACCTGTGGAATGGGAAAAATTGTTTGCAGATCATATATCTGAAAAGGGATTAATATCTAGAACATATAAAGAATTCCTACAACTCAACAACAAAAAACCAAACAACCAAATTAAAAAATGAGCAAAGGAATTGACTGACCAATTCTCCAAAGATGTACAGATGGCCAATAAGCATATGAAAAGATGCTCAACATCATAAGTCATTAGGGAAAGGCAAATCAGAACCACAGTGAGATAGCACTTCACGCCTATTAGGATAGCTATTATCAAAAAAACAAAACCAGTAAATAACAAGTGTTGGTGAGTTTGTTGAGAAATTGAAACCCTTGTGCATTGCTCATAGAAATGTAAAATGGTGAAGTCACTGTGAAAAACACTATGGCAATTCCTCAAAAAAACAAATCTAGAATTCCATACAATCTAGCAATTCTACTTCTGGGTGTATACCCCACAAAAATGGAAAACAGGGACTCAGATATTTGTATGCCAATGTTTATAGCATCACTGCTCACAATATCCAAAAGGTGGAAACAATCCAAACGTCCATTGACAGAATAATAAACCAATGTGATATATACATACAATGGAATATTATTGAGGCTTAAAAAGGAATAAAATTCTGACACATGCTATAAGCTTCATGGATGAACCTTGAAGACATTATGCTAAGTGAAATAAGCCAGGCACAAAGGATAAATATTTTTCGATCCTACTTACGTGAGGTACCTAGAGTGGTGATATTCAGAGAGACAGAGAAGTAGAAAGTAACTAAAGATGGTTAGTTGCCAGGGGCTGTGGGGAAGGGGAAATGGGGAACTATTATTTGTTTTGTGGGTAAAGTTTCGATGAAAAATCTCTGGAGATGGATGGTGGTGATGGTTGCACAACAGTGTGAATGTACTTAATGCCACAGAACTATACACTTAAAAAATGAATAAAATGGTAAATTTTATATTGTGTATATTTTACCACAAGAAAAAACATTTTGCTATATAATATTCAAAATTTCAATTTAACTGGTTCTATGATTTAAATTGAGTTGGTATACCATTACTTAGTTAACTATTGCTAAGATCTTAGATATTTAGGTCATTTCCATTTCTTATCACTATAGATAATGCCAAAATGAATACTATTTTGTCTAAATGTTTTTCTTCTGATGAATGATTTCCTTGAGAAGAATTAGGCAAAAAGTATGTATATTTTTCAGGCTATTGTACATGAGTTCCCATCTTGCTTTATAAAACAGTGATGCCAATTTTACAATACCACCATTGGTATATAATGTAATAATATTACCATTACTTGTTCAGTACTGTGTCACCATGAAAAAAATTGGGTGGTAGTGGGAGATGATTTCTTCCTTTGTTTTGTTTTGTTTTTTGTTGTTTGTTTTGAGACTGAGTCTTGCTCTGTCACCTGGGCTAGAGTGCAGTGGCATCATCATAACTCACTGTGACCTCAAACGCCTGGGCTCAAACGTATTTGGGATGATTTCTTAAGCAAGGTGTGGGTACATAAAACATTCATTACAGTACTCCATATATTTCTTATATGTGTAAAGTATTTGATAGTAAAAAATAGTATTGTAATAACTTTTGCATTAATTTGAACTTCTCTGATTACTAATAGTAAGGTGGAACATTTCCCCATGCGTTTGTTTTTGTTTCCTTTTGTGTGAACTACCTACTCATCTCTTATTCTTATATTGCAGCCTTGGCATTTTCCTTACATATTTTAATAAATTCTTTTGACTCTTTTAGATATTAACTACCTTTTGTGAGTTTTATGTATGTATTTTCTCTATTGCCTTTTATTTTAGTTTTTGTTATTTCTCAACTTACGCAAGTTTTCCATTTTTATTTTTAAATTTTCTTCAGAAATTTCTTCTTAAACTGAATTTTAAGATTCTAAAATTTTATCATTACTGCTAAAATATTACTCAAGCTTTCAGTCAGTCATTAATCACATGCACTGTCACACCTTTGGGGTATAAAAGATGTGTATTTTTAATTCTGAGGAATTAAGATGTGACCTTAAATTATTAGAATTCATCTTCTTAAGCATATTGCCCATGACGAAAACAAGTCATTATACACAATATTTCAACAACATTGCTATGAGGCAATATGGTGTAGATATAAATTAGTCAGTTTAATAAAAGGAGAAAATGAGGTCCTCAGAGGTTCAGAGTTTTATAAAGAGTTTGTAGAAATATTAGGTCTAAGAGTACAAGACTTTTGAATCAATGCTTTTACCATTAGATCATGTTTCCAAAAGAAAGCATATTCAGGGTACCAAATTGAAACTTTTTATTATCTCTGACACAGTAAGGTTCAAACTTGGGCTTGAGCCAAAAGTTCAAGTTCAACTATTAATGATGAGTAACAGTATGCACAAACTTTCATTTAGCTTCCCTGAAAATCTCTTGGATGAGAACATATAAAACAGATGATGGCATTACCTCAAAGCCAAATGCCCTTAGTATAATCAACATTACCTTGGACAACGATAAAAAGAAAGGAAAAAAATACTCATGCAGTCTTTAGGCAAGTTACCCTTTGAGACCATTTGAACTATGATTCTGACATTAAGTAGATGTTTTCCTTCCAATCAGTTTTGATTATAGCATCAGATGGAATTTCTTCTAATATATTTTATAAATATATTTTTTATATTTACCTATCTGGAATGGTATGGGATACTTGTTTAGAATTGCAGAATATTAAAGGTACAAGAAATCTAAAAAGCAATCTAATCCAGACTTATCTTTTGATTGATGAGAAAAGTCTGAAAAATAAAGCAATATGGGTAATGTTACAGTTCTTACTGATTGTAGCACCAGAGCTGGAACTTAGGTCTCCTTATTTTCTCTGCAGTGTACAAGTTATATTCTGAGCTCTGTTCTATTTCACATTTAAATATCTGCCATGATTTTTTTAAAGCCAGTTTTTAAAAGAAACTTCATGTTTATGATATTATTATAACAAAGTGTGATAAAGCATTATCATTCTGAATTATCCATGTATCTAAGTGTTAAGATAAATTTACTTATTTGATTTTCTTACTTAAAAAAATATAGATTTTAATAGCTACAAAATTTCTTAAATTTGTATTGTAATCATGGGTGTAGCAGTCCCCCAGTTTAAATGAAATATCAAAAATAATACATTTTGCTTGGTACACTGGTAGTGAATATAATTTGTGAAAAATTCCATAATTTGGAATTTTTCCTTGTGATGATAGTACTTCTGGGGGCAGTACCATGGACTAACAGGACATGGCTTTATAAAATTTAGCTTGGGAGCAAGTTAAACATTTTTATTACAGGTCTTTCCTAAGTTCCAATTCTAGAAAATAATGCTACAGTAGAAGAGAATGTGTAACTTTCTTTGGAAAGATAGCTAAACTGCATACTACACTATTATACATAGATTAATAAGGCTAGAAAATGGTAGAACAGCTATTATAAAACAGAATTACAACAAATACCATATTATTTATATCAACCAAACTTTAATGTAATAATCAGATGATTTTGACTACCAAATAACATTACTACAATTTGTAGCTCTACTGTTTAAAAGGAAGCATTTGATTTCATAAGATCTGCCACAGTTATTAAACACACAATGCTTACTCAACCTAAAATTTCCTTTAAAACAAATAGGCTTTCAATCATACAAAGCTTTTTCTGTAGGACCCAGACTAAAATGTTACGAATTAAAAGAAAAAAGTACTGACAAATTGGCTGACTCATTCAAATAAATCAATTTGAAAGGATTATAGATTAAGTTGACAGTTTGGGTATCATGAGAAAAATGGAAGAAGGTTGAGTATGGACAAAAATTTTAGAATGATAGAATAAGAAATTCCACGTATAATTTTTTGAGTATATAAAGCAGAAATAAAATAGCTTGTAATTCTCATATAGGGCATGAGGTGGTGCTATATTCAACCAATTCAGGTAAATTCATATAAACGCAAACAGAACTGTTACTTCATTTATTTGTCACATAAAATTTTTGTTTATTTTCATTCATAATGTCTAAGGAAGTGCTGAAAAACACAAATTACAAATATTAAAGCAGAAAATTCTAGCTATCAAAAAATATATCTGTATAGTTACATTTTTCATGGAATACTGTAGTGAATGAACATGATTTGTTTTGACATACAAATTCTGTATTATTATTAATAATAATAATATTATGATGAGGAAGAATGATTAAGCAGTAGAAAAGCCATAGATTTAGTCAGAGGAGGAATATATATCATCATCATCATCATCACTGTTGCTTTTTAAAAAGGTAGCCTACATCACATACTTATTAGAAAGTGATTTGCTTTTTGGTATAAGTAGGTAAATAGACAGATATTGAATTTTTTATTGTTAAAGAATTATAAATTATACACACTTAAAAATAAAATATTAAGTAGACGGTTTATGAAAGGAAAAATTAATATGGATTGCCATCTAATTGATGGGTTGGATTGATCAACATTTTGAAAACGTGAGAAACTATTGTAACAAAATCATTATTTAGAGCTTTCACAAAATTTAACAGACAATGAACTATTTTGAATTTAAAATGTTTATATTTGTATTATTATATATGGACATATATATAACATATATGTATTGTACAACCTAGATGCTGTACACAGACATTTATAATAGATTGTACAACATGTATGTGATGCGTGTGCATATATTATACAGCATATATGTGTAAAACATATATGTAGGCATATTCTAAAAGGATTCTGAATATAGGAAGTATTATATCTCTGGAGTTTACAACTGATGGTCTGGGGCTTATTCTAATTCTAGTCATGACTGGCCTTAGCAAGGAAGTTGAAGCTATTCCTCTCAAAGGAAAATTCCTGACATTCCTTAAGCATTACAGAACCTAAGCAAATGGATAGAATTGAAGATTAAAAAAAGAATAGTAATACAGTGCCTAAGTATGGCCAATAGAAAGTAATATATGTATAGTGCCTATAAGGATCTTATGTTCCTCCTGTAATTCAAATCCTTTACCAATTGTGTGGATTTATGGTTTAAAATCTGTCTTATGCTTACCACATTACAACAATTTTCTAATTTCTGCACAGTCTTTCCTTCTCTGTCCCAATTCCATATTTCTTTATTCCACATGCAACTGAGGTACCCAAACTTGTTTAAAATAGATTTAAAGTATTTGAAGAAAGTTAATTTAACAATCTTTTTAGTAATTTATTCTGTATATTGAATAACCAAGTACTTCTCAGAGTGTTATGAAACCTCAGAAATGTATAAAATTTATAAAATTTTAAACAATAACTTCAAGTGTTACAGCTCTTTCAGAATATGTCTACCAGGTTTTCTGGTTTTTACTGGAAACCCCTCTCAATCACCCCCCCCATGAAACCCCAAAAAACCAAAACTTCAAAGTAAAATGCAAACAAAGAACTGAATACTGCTAAATAACAAAAGGGTCACAGATTTTTTTTAAAACAATCATTTCAGCTCATTTAAGAAATAACAAGAGAGTAAGCAACAGTGGGCAATATCAAGATCAGAAACAGGATATTAAAATACAGAGCTATCAGGATGGGCATGGTGTATCATGCCTGTAATCCCAGTACTTTGGGAGGCCGAGGTCGGAGGATGGCTTGAGGCCAGGAGTTCAAGACCAGCCTAGGCAACATAGCGAGACCCTGTCTCTAACAACAAAAAAAAATTAGCTGGGAGTGATAGCGTGCACCGGTAGTTCCAGCTACTCGTGAGGCTAAGGCAGGATAGACTGAGCCCAGGAGCTCTAGGCTGCAGTGAGCTATGATTGCACTACTGTACTCTAGCCCAGGCAACAAAGCAAGACCCTGTCTCCAAAAAAAGAAAAAAAACCCCAACAAACAGAGCTATCAAGTATTTCCAAAAGACATTAAATTTTATATGAAAGTCACAGAATCAAAAACTTGATAGCATGCTATCTTCTTTTAATCATTAAATTCTCTTAGGACCTTCTACCTAATTCACAGTTATCATTCACACCATTCTCTGTCCTTAATGTCTTGGATACAAAACTTAAGTAGTTTCTTGTTAGACAATCATTATGGCCTACAGACTAATTTTGGCATTGTCTATTTCAGCAGTCCCCAACATTTTTGGTACCAGGGACCGGCTTCATGGAAGACAGTTTTTCCACAGACTGGAGGGTGGGGGTGGGGGGATGGTTTTGGGATGATTCAAGAGCATTACATTTATTGTGCACTTTATTTCTATTATTATTACATTGTAATATACAATGAAATAATTATACAACTCACCATAATGCAGAATCAGTGGGAGCCCTGAGCTTGTTTTCCTGCAACTAGACGGTCCCATCTGGGGATGATGGGAGACACTGACTGATCTGACAGGAGGGGGAGCTCAGGTGGTAATGCAAGCAATGGGGAGCAGCTGCAAATACAGATGAAGCTTCACTCACTCTCTGGTGCTCACCTCCTGCTGCGCAGCCTGGTTCCCAACAGGCCATGGACTGGTAACCAGTCTGCGGCCTGGAGGTTGGGGACCACAGGTCTATTAGACCTGCCTGTTCCTTACTACATTCAGGCCTACTACCCTAGGCCAAACTATCATCATTTTATATCTGTATTACTCTATCAGCTTCTTGGATAGTCTCTCCAATTTGAGGTCTCCATATATAATACAATAGTAGAATAACTTTTCTTAAACTATATTTTCATTATGTCATTCCCATATGAAGACCTAAAGCCATTTCTTAGTTATGTAATAATATTAACACTATTATTTATTAAAGTAAATACTATGTCCCTGGCACTGTGCTAAATGCTTTACTTACATTAGATGATTTAAATCTTTTTAAAAACACACTACATATAATTATTCCCAATTTATAGATAAGGAAACTTCAGAAGGGTGCTGACTAACTTACCCAAAGTTGCACAGATATTAAGTAACAAAGCTAGGATCCAAGCTCAGGTCTGTCTCTATCCAAAGCTCTTAACATCTAGAACAGCACTTGGCACAGAGTAATCACTCAATAAATATTTATTGAATAAATGATTCATTATGCTATTCTACCTTGGTATACTGTTAATAATGAAATAAAAATTTCTATTTGTAATTCAAGACCCATATTTTACACTAAGCAAAATATCTGGCATACATTGCCTGCTTAGTAAATATTTGTTGACTTGAACTAAACTTAAAAAATTATATTGGCCCAATTAGTGACACAGAGAAAAAGTCTTATTATGACTTCATGTAATCCATATTAATATTTATTTATATCTCTCTTTACACTGGCTAAAATTATGTTTACCTACACTTTAGAATCAGCTAAACCATAAGTATTTAACTAAGTTAATTTTATTAGCAATTAATTTAATTGCAAAATACAAAAAGTTTCCATTGTTGCAAAATGATATTGTTGGAACAGTAAATATTGTGTGTGAACATGTTGGACATGCACACCAAATTGCTTAGGGTGTATAGATTCCTAAACAGTCTGAACAAAATTCCTTGGAGATAATGTTTTAAAATTTTAATATAGAACAAATGTCACTGTCTAGCAATTTAAAGATATAAGGGACTTCAGAGTTCAATAACAAATACAGAGTTGTTATTTGAAACAAAAATGTGGCTCTTGAGAACAATCAGTTCAGTATTCTAACAGCAGTTATAGTATGTGGTCATAACCATTTTTCCCCCTTTTACAGAGGTCTCTAGGTACACATTTTTAATGTATCCTAGCAGTTTCCAGTTAATGTTTTATATTTCTGTAGCTATTATTTTCTGTTGAAAGAAAACTAGTAAAGGTTGAGTCTAGAAAGGGAAAACAAAGAAAGAAGATCAATATTAACAGTCTACAAATATTGACTTAGCAAAGTGACTTTGTTGTCTTTCTCTCATAGGAATTGATATTGAATGAATGATTTATTTATAAGAAACACGTATGGAAAGTATCTGTTCAAACAAAAAATTTGCTTGCCCAAGTATACAATTAGATAATCTACTCATTAAGTTCAAAAATTTAAGAGTCAACATTTTCAAACTGAAGACCTTATAATAATATTCTTATTCAACATTTATACTTTAAAAGTATTACACTGGCTTACAAGTAGAAATGCTGCATTCCACAGCAGTTCCCCATTCGAACTCCAAAAAACGTCAAAGAATTACTTCACAAACTTTACTAGTTCTCTGTAGACACTGAATAGTTAATACACTTAATGTCAATTTTTTTTAGAAAAAGTCAGATCTATTAATTTAAAATACCATACCTTTATTAAGTTTGGCTCAGTTAACTTTGAGTTTCGGTTACTATTAGCACCCAAAGTAATTGTGACGGAAACAGATGTTTTGAACTTTCTTGTTGTTGACAGCACAGAACTCCTGATGTCACCTGTAATAAGTAATGGTTATTTGGTCTCACATTATGAAAAGTTGTCCATAGGAGTTCTTTCTAAACACAATGCAGTATAAAAGGTCTATTGCATTACTTTCACTCTTTCTTCTTCCTATTGAAATAAAGTCAGTTTCATATTTATCAGGCTTTAATGGTCCCTAATTTATGAGCTACTAATAAGATTCCTTATTTCAATATGTCACCTTTAGTCTGAAATTTTAGTTTTAATAAAATATAATGAGCACAACCAAGTCAAGATCCATAATAAAATTTTACTTCAATAGATTTTTACAGCTAAGAGAGTCTAAAAATGGTAGCTAACAAAAGTTAGATTCTCATGTGTTTTATCACTGAAAAGCTGAGATGGAAGGAAAAATGCATCTGAATACAACCCTTCATTCCTAATCAAGAAATACTTAGTGTTAAAAGTAAATACCTTTGCTTGAGAGTGTTTCCTGATCAGTTTTTCTTATGATTCCAGGTGATGGTTTTGGTACTGGTGATGGGTCCCTTTCAGGGGACCCTTTGATGTGGCTTCCAAACTGTTGACGCCTCAGTTTACTGTCAACCTCCAGTTTTTCTAGCGTAGTCTTGAGACACTGCTCATTGGTTGTCATATATAATTTACAAAACTACAGGAAATAAAAAGTAATCCAGTGGGTAAAACATTCAATCACACATTTGGGAGGAGGAGAAGGCAAATGCACATTAGTAGGCAAGGGATAGACTGATAGATGGAATATATTTCCTATTGTACTTGGTTACTCATTTTATTTTCTTGAATCAGATTGACCAGCCTCAAGTGACCTAGTAAAATGCAGCCATGATTCAATGAGGAGGTCATACTCTGAGTGAAAATAAAATGTTACACAAGGAGAGGTGATTTATTATTATTTTTTTACAAGACGTGTAGACTTGCGTTTGTTCCAAATAATTTTTATGATTTTTCCATCCTAGAAAAGGTACATTTCTGAGGGGAGTCTCTATGTTCGTGTGTGTGTCTATCTGTGTGTTTGAGTAAACACATATTTTAACTTGGTTGTATTTTTTTTAACATAGTCATCAGATTACAATTGTGGGACTGGAGAGATTAAATTTCAATGAGTATATGATATATAAATATGTCATTGCCAATATTAAAAAGATGTGTCTCTTTAAAAATACTTTTCTGACATGTTAATTAGCTTGACTTAACCACTTCACAATGTATACATATATCAAAACATTTTGTGTACATCATAAATGTATACAATTTTGTTTGTCAATTATACCTTAACAAGCTGGGGGAAAGTGAAATAAAAATACTTTTCCTACACAGTATGCAAATTTACATCAATGTGAGCTCATGTACCTTGATGTAGTCAAATTTGCCATCAGCATTTACATCAGCCAAATTTATTATGGCATTTACTTCTTCTCGAGTCATCTTCTCACCTCTCTGAAAAAAAAGATTTATTTTAAAGCAACATGATTACCACTTTGTTATTAATGGAAATACTAGAAATACATTTTAATCTTTTCTACAAGTAAGTTTGAATATATAGTCAGAACAATTGTCAACAAATGAGACTTAAAAATTCAAATTTATAAAATTGTGAAGTGGCTGATTCATACGAATCTCAAATGATCAAAGTCAGTAAATATTATTGATGTATACAACATTACAAAACGAATGATCCTACCTTATGTGTTTCTTACTTATACGATGGACCTATCAGATTTCAAAGAGTTTCGGAAGAATGCATGCAAAGGATGTAACATGCATTTACACTTATCTTTATTAAGCACCTTCATCGAGGTTAGTACTTAATTCATATGGTCGTTCACTGACTGAAATATTACCTAATGATTAGTACCAAGTGATCACTGTTGCAATGTGTATATTATAAAATGGTTCACAGATCTTACCTTTGTTAGAAATTTATGAAGGTCAGTGTGTAAAATAGAGCCATCATCATTTACATCTAATTGCTTAAATGATTTTAGCAGTTCTGCTTTTGAAGCAGGTTTTTCCTTCCTTAAAATTATACAAAAATCATCAAAATTCAGTTTGGTAGTTTGAGGAGTCCAATACTTATTAATGGTCTTTTGGGATGGGTTTCTTCCTGCATACTGAAGAGCTGCCCAATAAAACAAGTATTATTTGTTATTGTAACATTTGGAATTGGCATTTAAGTGTATTTTTTTAAATCATTATACATTATGACATTAAATAAATATTCTATACATACACTAATACATTACCTATAGTGTTGATTGTCTAGTGATATCAATGTATGTCTGACTTTCAAAAACAAAAATATATATGCCTCCAGCTAAAGATTCTTGAATTATTAATGTCAGAATTAAATAGATTTCTCCTATTCTGACAGTTTGGTTCTTAACCTACATGGTTTAAATAACTGATAATATCTGATTTACTTAAGAGCTTTTAGAGGAAAAAAAGATTAAAAACAATCGTCTACTTAATTACTTTAATGACATAAGGATAACTGCAAAAAGCATAAATTATCACTCTTTCTGGCTCAGCAAATATCTTATTGACAGTTCAGCTATAAAAAAAGAATGAAATTCTGTCATTTGAAACAACATGGATGAACCTGGAGGACAACATGTTAAGTAAAATAAACCAGGCACAGAAAGATAAATACCACATGATCTCACTCATATGTAGAATCCAAACAATAAAAGTTGTTATCATAGAAGCAGAGAGTAGAATTGTGGTTAGTAGACACTGGAAAGGGGATGGGGGAGCAGAGATTGGGAAGAGGTTGGTCAATGGGTACAAAGTTACAATTAGATAGGAGGAAACAGGTTCTGGTGTTCTACTGTACTGTAGGTTAACAGTAGGCATTGTATTAATATAATATAAAATAGCTAGAAGAGAGGCTTTTGAATGTTCTTCCCAAAAAGAAATGATAAACACATGAGGTGATGGATACAATATACAACATATATATGTATTAAAACATCAAATTGTACCCCATAAATATGTACAATTACAATGTGTCAATAAAAAAAGGTCCAAATATATTACCGAAATGAGGAAGTCATTCATTTGAGAATATTAATGCCAACAAGGCATGATATGTTCATCATTGCTAGCTAGTAGGGTTTAAAAAACATTAATCATATTCCAAATGTCAAATATATGCACAAAAAGTATCCACTTGCAGTCATGGCCCTGATAAAACTCAAGAATGTCAACATACTTTGAGAGAAGACTATCATGGAGATAAATTGGTCAAACCACTCTTAATTTTTAACCACATTCTTATATCTATGAAAGGCAAAGAATTAAGTGGAGTCCTCTGTGGAAATCCATAGCACTGGAGATAATATAATTTTTAAAAATTTTCCATGATATAGACAAAAGCCCTGATTGCCATGCTGTCCTAGTAACAAAATATAAGTATTTTGCCTAGTGTGTAAATGGACAATTCCTTAATCCATTTATTAATAGAATCAGAGAAATGGCATATGTGTTTTAGAATTCAAACCCCAGCTAACTCACACCCTTTAAAAGCTGGGAATACAAGTAGAACCTAATGAATTTGTAATTTGAAGGTCCAAAATCCATGTGAAAGAAAATTATATTTTCGGTCTAGCTTTGAGAGAATAGGTGTGTAAAACAAGTTGGGAAGTGTTCAAAAAAAGGAAAAAAAAAAAGAAAAGAAAATAGGTGTGTAACTCTTTCCCACAGTGGCAGCTTAGCACATGCTTGCTGTTATCTTCAGTAAAAAAGAAAATACTGTTTTTAAAAATGTGCTTTTAATTACAAAAGAACAATCTTAGAATAAAATTAAATATGCCAAATTATGTGCTCAGTAAATAGACATCGCCATATCTAAGAAACTGATACAATCTATTTCCTAACAACTAACTTTAATCTTAGGTTCAGAATTAGTTTGATCTCATCATTAAGTTTGATAACAGTAAAAACATTATGTAACTGTAGATGTTTAAAAGCTAACACCCCAAGATACTGATCTTTTGCCAGGGTTTACTTTAAGGTTTGCCATGAGTCTATAATACCTGTATTATTTATAAATTGACCAAAAAGGAACTCTAAAGCTGTGGTAATGCTACTGCTCTATCCAACCTTGAAACAGCAATGTCAGAGCACATGTTATGTCCATAAGTGGCAGAAGGATACAGATGAAAGACAAAGAAGAAAGAAAGAGATGACATAGGTTCACATTACTTCTTTTTAAAAACTAGATTATTTGTAACATTATTACGGTGTTACAAAGAATATTCCACCATAAAACCAAAAGTATATATAACACTGAAGAGACAAACACTGCAATGTTATCCTCCCACAAAATTTCATAAGACTGATAGCACCTCAATAATACATATTCTTTGATTCACAAACTAAATGCCATAGCAGGGGAAGGCATGTTAAACTTTTAAACTTAGTAGATTCCTTATCTCAGCATATTTTCAAAAGAATAAAGAGAAAAAACTCAGATATTTTAGAAATGATGAGAAGTTACATGTAATTTTAATTAATTGGATTTCTGCCTATACTATTTAATGCATATGAATTAAACACTAATACTTAAAATTCAAAATAGAACATTTTACTAATTTTAAAATTATATAAATTGAAGTAAAATTGAACATGATTTTAAAAATCACTTCAGTCATATGCATTTGCATTTAAACTATTTTACAAATAATGTCTTTCATTAGACATCAAATAAATTTTAATCTTTTCAATTTTCATATTCCCCAAAATGGGTTTCCTCGAATAGAGAACTTACTGCTTACAAACCCAAGACACTGATGCAAAAATATGTCAGAGTTTGGGTTTAAAGAAACTGCTTCTAAAGTTGGCAAAATAACTTAGTTTCTCTACCCATAAAGTTATTAGCCTTGATGAAACCGACATGAGTAGTCAGTGTTATCTGGTATTGATGTTTATCACTTTCTGGTAACTAAAGACCTCCAAGTCATCTGATAACACTGGCAAGAACCAAATCTAGTGGTTTTGAGGACATTTGTTACCAGAGGAATTTTAAAATGTGATAATGAAGAGAAGCAATAAAAAACAAAAGCAAACAAACAAAAAAGTAAAACCCCCAGAACTCTCAATTCTGTTTCAAAATTTCACTTATCTCCCAATACTTCACTTTTACATTCAACCCATTTTATATATTCTTCACATTTTCTCAGATAGGTCAAATCCAGACAGTGACTTAGACGCCAAAAGTGTTTTAATGCTATTATTATAAATCTTAAAGCACTAAAATGAGAATTTAAAAATATTTTTAAGTAGTAATTGATGGAAGCTTTAAATTACCAATCTAGTCTGTATAAACATTGAAAGTTTTATGTTGAAGTTCCTAGAATATGTAACTATATAAAATGGCATAATAGCTTACTATAGTTCCATTGCTCAAGTTTTGCTTAGAAATTGGAATGATTCAACAATGTCATTCTAATTCCAGTCTTCCTGACCTGTCAACTTTCAACAAAAAGGTAAAATATTTAAATTTTTAAAATTTTACCTAAGTAAAGTTGATCTTTAGATACAATGTTTTCTAAACTGCTTTTGAAGACAGTTAAATAGGCAGCTCTACAATTCATATAAAATATCTCCTCTTCATTTAGTGGAAATTTCTTTGTTCGAGGACTCTCTGAAAACGTTGATTTCTGACTGGAGAAATCTGCATCACTTCCTGGACTGATAGCCATTCTATTAGAAAATAATTTAAGAATTTGTTTTCAGTCAATGTTAATCACCTAAAATGCAATGTCATCATCATGTCTTTCAAATGGGGGGGAATCAAGATATTAAAGTTTTTATATGTAGGTGAAAAGGATGAAAAGTATAACATATATATGAAAAAAATCAAGACATTAAAGTTTTATATGTAGAAGAAAAAGATGAACATTATAGTATGTATATGGACATAGCCTTTGGCAGTTGATTTATAATTATATATATGTATATATACACATACGTGAATACAATTGTTTTTCAAGTATGTGATAACAGCCAAAAGAACAAAGATATAATACAAAAGAATCATCATAGGACAAAGGAAAAGCACATATCAATTCTCTCAAAATAAGAGGACAGTCAGGCAAAACTCTTCATAGGGTTGTTTAGAGGATTAAATCAGTTAATACACGTAAAGCATATAGAACACTGCCTGGTACATAATAAGTGCTAAATAAACTGAAGATAGTATGAAACTCCACAGTAATGAGAATTTGGATATGATTGGTAGTTGGCACCCATCCTCCACAGCAGGATCAATGAGATTTCATGAACATCTTGATAGTGTAGGCTCACATTTCAGATAACAGAATTTGAAAAGTCCCATTTATAGCACGATCATGGAGTTTTACTGTGGTCCTTTATTAACAATAATATTTGGGGTTTAAATAGCACCTCTGCTCATAGGAGTTTAAAGAACTGTCATACATCTTGTCTTATCCCTACTATAGTGGTCAGGTATTTTTTGTCCGTTTTACAGATGGGGAAATTGAGGGACAGAGATGTCACCCAGCCAGTAGTAAGCAGCAAAACATAGTAAATTTCGATAACGGTTTCTTCTTTGTTAATGTGGATGAAGGTTTATTGAGCAATAGTTACTATGAGGTACTAAATTGTGCTGGTGACCTAACAGCTTCCAACATTACTTTACCCAGGTTTGACTTCTAAAAATACATTCCAACCTAATAAACCGACTATTTCAAGTTCAACAACAAGATGACACAGGTAGGGTCCCCTTCAGGACTCATTGGATTCTTACACAGGAGGCCTAAATCACTTGCACCTTCTTGAATTATATAGGTCTTTTACACTTGGGAAAGAAAGATAATAATCGCTTATCATGGATGAAGTACCCTATTTATAATACACAGAACGCCTGCCTGACACTTTCATATTACACCAGATTTAGAAGGACCCCATAGGGACGTGGTGTCACAGTCTGGTTACTGCAAATTGGTATCACTATAATTAAGCATCAGAGTTTTAAACACACATGCATGCACGCATCTCCTCACAAATGTGAAAGAAAACTGTGCCAAGAAGGCTGGGAGAATGAATGTTCACTTTGTAGCAAGCAATTTGAAAACATAAGTATTTTTAGGATCGTCCTTAAATAATCTTTCTAAATAAGGTGACTCCCTCACGTGGAAATCCCAAGGCAGAAATGTACCAGAATTCTATTCTTTCCTTTCTGCAACGAGAGACTAAACTGAAGCTTAAATAAATATATAATTGCACCCCTCAGGCTTGGAAACCTCCTTTATTTAAAACTCCAGCCCGAGACGGAGACAGGGGCCTGGAGAGTACATTGCAGCAAACGGCTCCATAAATAACCAGCCACACAATAGCAAGAAAAATAAACTGTTAACAAGCGCCTAAAGGGCCAAGTGAAAACAGAGGGCCATCCAGTAACCATCCCTACACAGTAAAATACGTCCACAGGTAATTTCGGGCACCATCTCTCGGTTCTTGCATTCCTCTGGAAATAAAACTGCATTTATATGTACATTTTAGGTACATATATGGACCAACTGTTTATGACAGAGAAGTAAAGGAAGCAGGGGGAGAAGAGAAAGCCCAACAGCGAGGGAGAGAGGGAGTGAAGAGAGAGAGACAGCCAGCTGTTTGCTACCTAATTCTAGCTCACAAACGAGGAAGCGCAGCCAATTCTCCTCAGCGATTCCGCGATTCTCACCGCAGCTGGACAGGTATCCGCCTTTCTCTAATTACCATGGCAACTGCACCTCTCCGCCACCGGAAATGAGATACGGAGCGCGTCCCCAAACAGTCCGGCTAGAAATCTACGGAATCGTTGATCCACAGCAAACAGAGATGGCTTTGTTGCTCCTCAATCTGGGGATTGCTATTGCCAGAGTAGTGAGAGAGGGTCCTGTGTTGCAACCAGCAGGGGCCTAGACTTCTCACTTCCCCTTTTCCACGCACACACTCGGATCCTTTATCTCGAAGAGATTGTTTCCGGCGGGCCGTGGTGGGTGCGACACAGCGTCCTGCGCCCTCTCGTCCGCGCTTTTTGTACTTCAGAGTTTCCCTTCCGCGAATTCTCTCAGTAGTTGCTCAGTTCGTTTTATCCAGCGGCAGTGGTGCTTCCCTGAACCTCGAAATGCCGTAGGTATCTCACCCCCAGGTATTGCTGTTTTAGAGGGTCCTCTATGATCAAGAAGAGTAGATATTATGTGGCCCAATAGCCTTTTTGTTTTCCTATTTTTCCAAGTATGAACGTCTCTGTTGACAGTACCTCGTGCTTGGTACCCACAACCCACCTCTACTTCTTTTCCAGCAGTACTCATCCAGTAGTCCTCGTTCACTTTAATTCTGTTTCTCCAAGGCTTTTGAAAGATTTTGTAGGCTTTGGGCTGTATTTAGGTGATGTCTAACTTGAAATAATTTAAATAAGGTTAACATATGGAGGATAAAACAGTAGATGAAAACACGCCTGTATAATTTGTAAAGCCTTTTAGTGCCTAGAAAAATGTGGTGCGTTCATATAAACTCGAGGGAGAACTCATGGACTTGGGTCTGGACTCCTGATTCCAGTTAAGACTCATTGTTGGGCAAATCTCTTGTCGACTCCGGGTTTCGGTTTTCTTATAAAAATAAGTTTGTACTGCATGATCTCCATATTCCCATTGGGTGCCATCTGATTATTGAGAATGACCATAGTGGGAATAGGCATTATGCAAGATAGTTTTCATTTGTTCTTCCTACCCTTCATCCATCCTGCACTAAAATGCATAAAACACAATTGCTGCCCTATAGAAACTTAAAAAAAAAAAGTCCCTAAAGAACTTGGGGGGGGGGTGGTATGTAAGTGTGAAATTCTTCTCTGTCTGGGGCTTCTCCCCAGGCTGACTTAGGTCCTGCTTCCAGAGTAACCTATTCCTTCATTAATTTCAGGATTGAGTAAAATGCAAGTACACAGAGGGAATATTGATAAACGGGACATGAAGTGAAGATGCAAAAATACTGTTACTGATCTTAATTATGATTGGTACGTTAGCATTTATCTAATTTCTCTGATCTAAGGACTGAAGGTAGGGGGATTATCTTACAGATAAGAATCAGCACCTTGTGTGCCTACAATAGTCTAAAGCTGTTACTACAGTAGGATATGAAGTTTCCTTTTCCAGATAAGCAAAAGACTGTCTCCCTACGTTATTAGAACATCGCCCAGTAACAAGTCAGATATTACCAAAATCCTAAATGATACTGAACATGTGTGTATTGCTTACAGTGGTGTCTTCCTGAATCATTCCGTTCAAGAGTGGACCAAAACTGGAACTTTCTGACCACTGTCTTAACATGTGAGGAGATTTTTGAGGTAAATACATTCTGACAATAAATATACAGTCTTAAAATTGAGATTGACATCTCACATATATGGCAACTTCTCTAAGTTTATATGTTTTAGCAATGTGATTTAAGACCAAATTAACAGTTAAATAATGCATAAATCATAATAGCATTTTTAGTGGAGGATTTCTACCATTGTTGGTAAACTAAGTGATCTTTATTTATTTTTTAATTTTTTTAGAGATAGGGTCTCAGTCTGTAGCCCAGGCTGGAGTGCAATGGCATGATCATAGCTCACTACAACCTTGAATTCCTGGGCTCAAGCAATCATCCTGTCTCAGCTTCCCGAGTAGCTAGGAGTATAGGCCCGTGCCACTATGCCTGGCTAATTTTAAAATTTGTCGTAGAGACAGGGTCTCGCTATGTTGCCCAGGCTGGTCTCAAACTCCTGGGCTCTAGCGATTTTCCTGCATTGGCCAGTGTTTTCTTTTTCATGTGGTAAATTGTGAGGTCATTAATGGGGATGGTGCAAATAGCTATCTTGGCAAGTTGTATGTGAAGGTGGAATCGTTTTTAAGTGATGTTGAGAAGATGACTTTTTGGTATGCACTTGAAAGACTAAATGTGTAATATAACTTATGAAAGGGTGTGATGTATCTCGTTTTAATTTCTTAGATGAGTAAACTCATATAAAATGTGTAAATTGGCCTATTTAAATAATATGAGCATGTCATGCATAAGGTGAGCAGAATCTAAAAACATCAAAGAGCATACGAACTAATTTGCTAAAAACTACTCATATGTATCTACTATCCTTAACCCATGAAAAAACAAATTATATTTAGGGTTATTATAGTTGAAAGATTTGTAAGGAAAAAGTAGGAATTGTTAATTATCTAGTTTCTTCAATTATGTGGTGAGTTTATGGATGCTTATTTTCTTATTATGTTCCATAACTTGCACATCTTACACTTACTCTTTAGTATGTATCACATACTATTTAAAATGTTTTTTAGAGGATTTAGAGATCACCTATCTTTAAGTACTCAATAAGCTGTAGTTTTCTCTGCCTTTAGATACTATCTTGGAACTGAGGAAACAAATGAATTAGATAAATGCTGATCCTGGTTTCATTAGGCTAATCATCTGCCCTTCCAGCTGTGTGATCCTTAGATTGTTACTCAGTATCCTCATTGATAAAATAGTTGCTCAATAAATATTTATTAATTGATAAAGTTGCTGCTTTGAAAAGATTTCATCCTATGTAGACAGATTTCATACCATGTTTATATTTACATAATACTAAAGTCAAATATAAATTTATAGTAGCTATTCCTATAAATAATCAAATCCCATTCTAGAACTTTTTTCTTCCTCCACCTTTCCCTTTACAAAGCTTCCTAGTACCATTTGCTTAGTCTTTCCTAATTAGCATACATAGTTATTACTAACTTAGCCAGGGACACTCAATCTATTTCTATGAGAGTTAACTTTATTCCATTCCAAGCTATGACTGAACTAAAGTTATAAAGTTGGCATAGCATTAGTGCTGGAGAAAACTATTTGTAACACCATGTAAAAGAGTGGCATCCATTCTGCTGATGTATTTGTGAAAGTCTGAGAGAACTTTAAAATGTGCTATCTTTTCCTTGATAAAGGAAAATGAATATAAGCATATTCTGGATCTGCTAAGTTATTTTATTGAGCCTATTTGGGTTTGTAGTTGATAATGGCAAGTACAATTTTTATTTTGTGGATTGATTATAAAGAAACAGGTGGGCAAAATGGTATGTCAGTCCAAGTAAAAGTTGACCATTTAATAAACATCTTTTGAATCATTGTAGATATTCAAAGTTATATAATTTCTTTTACTTAAAAATATCCTACATTTTTAAGAAGGTTGTTGAAATTGTTAGTACTTGATATAAGTATGAAAAATATGAAATTTAAATATAATTTTTCTGCTTGTAAAAGTCAGTAATGTATAATAGAGGAGAGTATAATAGAGCCTTTTTATAATGGCATGAAAAACTCCCCGAATAGATTAGAATCTTTGTAAGTCCCTATCATTCCAAAACAACTAGATTCTACATAAATCACATTTTTTATTGTGATTTTTTTATTGTGATTTTTATTTTTTATTGTGGACTGGTAGGGAATTAAATTTCAAGGGGCAAACCAAAAATAGTGAGCTGAAACTAAACTATATGGAGTAAGTACAGATGATAGGTGGGATTACCCTGAATATATATATATACAGATATTCATGTTGCACTCAATAGACTTGAGCTAGAGGCAAGGTAAGGGAGTAATAAACTTGAAACTTGGGGATTAAGCAGGGATGGGAGCTAAAATGATCTCTGGTTGATATGGATCCCTTGGCTAGTGAGGAAATCAAATGTATGTCTTTGGAGGACAGCATCCTCAATTTAGGCCCCCAGTTTTTCCACAGGTTAAGATCAACCGAAAGATATCCCAGAATCACAGATAACCAAACAAAAAGGTAACTATCACAAGTGAAAGTTATAACACATAATAATCAGATTTAATTCCAAGGAATTTACAAAATGGAATTATCAGAGATACAATATGAAATAATTATACAGAATGTTTAAAGGACTAAAAAGTTGAACCACAAAAATTAGCAGTTAATAAGAAATATAAAAAGTGACCAGGCAGATTTTAAAGTAGGATGATTACAATGTTTAGGAACAAAAAAATATAATTGTTGAAATAAAAACTCCATAGATGGAGTTCTGTGTCAAAGTAGTTTGTATTGAATGGACTCTTTCATAGATAACAATTTTTAAACTCTAGACAAAATATTAAAAACAACTACTTAAAGGCACCCATAGGAGCAACGATAAGGAGGCAGAAATTGGAGAAATGCTGACCCTTGAAATAAGAAAACTACAATGGACAAGGTTTGCGTTTATAGTGCTTTGTCTGAAGGCAGTCCACATGGTGTAGCACAGCTAGAACTCAAGCAGAAAGCTCCAGTTTTACTGGTTTAAAGAGTCATGATAAGAGTTTGGGATTACTGGACTTGTTGGAAAATAAAGGGAAAATCTTGTAAAGAGGATAGCTCCAAAATGATATAAACTGCTTAAATTCTTGGCGGGTCTCTGAACTATGCATGAGTGGGGGAGACTCCATGGAGCCTGGCAGGAAGCAACAGCTGGAATGCTGAAAGAACTGAGCAGAGATTTCAGCTGTTCCCTATCACAGGAGAGGCAGAGTTTAGAATTTGAATTTAGTTAAGTTAAATGCCTGTCAAAACAAAATTGTCAAGAGTAAGGTAACAGAATCCAGGGTATTTGTGTCATGTCACCTATAGTGTCCAACATGCAATAAAATACTACCAGGCATGCAAAGAAATAAGAAAATGTGATCCATTGTTGAGAGAAAAAAATAGTCAATTGAAAGATAACACAGATTTTAGAATTATCAGACAAAGACTTTAAAGGATTTATAAATATGTTCAAGGACTTAAAGGAAAAAATGATCACAATGAAAGAATACTTGGGGAATCTCAGAAGGTAAGTAGAAACTAATTAAAGAAATTAAAAAGCAAATGGAAATTCTGTATCTGAAAAGTTTAATATATCTGGAATGAAAATATTCACCATATGGGCTTCCTAGCAGAAGAAAAGGTTGGTGAACTTGAAGATAGTAATAGAAATGATCTAATCAAAAGAACAAAGGGAAAAAACCAGACTTCCTATGACTTATGGGACAATATCAAGTGGTCTAAAATATATAATTAGAATCCTAGAAACAGAGGAGAATGGGAATGGGGCAAAAAAATATTTTAAGAAATAATGGCTCCTATTTTCCAATTTTGCTGCAAACACAAAATTACAAATCCAAGAAGCTTAGTAAACTCCAGTCAAGGTTAAAAATAAGTGTGTGAATACACAAGTATACAAATACATATGCCTGTACATAATATAGTCAAAATAATGAAAACTAAAAATGAAGAGAAAATCGTGAAGGCAGCCATAGAAAATTGATATTTTACACGTAGAGGAAACTATTCAAATCAAAGCTAACTTCTCATTAGAAACAAAGTCAGAAGACAATGAAATAATATTTTTAAAGTGCTAAGAGAAAAAGAAAAGATCCGTCAACCCAGAATTCTATATCTAGAGAACTGTTCTTCAAAAATGAAAGAAAGATATCAGATAAACAAAAACTGAAAGAATTATGTCGCTAGCAGACCAACCTAGAAGAAATGCTAAAGGAATTTCTTTGGGCTGAAAGGAAATGACACCAGAGGCAAATTTGGATCTATAAAAAGTAGCAAAGAATATTGGGAATGGTTGAAATGAAGTTAAATACTATACTATTATAGATGGTCTCTGACTTACGATGGTTCAACTTAGGATTTTTTGACTTAATGATGGTGCAAAATTAATACACATTCAGTAGAAACTGTACTTCAAGCACCCACACAACCATTCTGCTTTTTAATTCAATAAATTACATAAGATATTCAACATTTTGTTATAAAATAGGCTTTGAGGCTGAGCGTGGTGGCTCATACCTGTAATCCCAGCACTTTGGGAGGCCAAGATGGGAGGATTGCTTGAGACTGGGAGTTCAAGACCAGCCTGGGCAACATGGCACGACCCCATCTCTACAAAAAATAAAAGAAAAAATTAGCTGGGCATGGTGGCAAATGCCTGTAGTCCCAGCTATTTGGGAGGCTGAGGCAAGAGGATCACTTGAGCCAGGAGTTCAAGGTTACAGTGAGCTATGATCGTGCCACTGCACTCCAGCATGGGAGATAGAGTGAGACCCTGTCTCTTAAAAAAAAGTAAAGAAATAGAATAGGCTTTGTGTTATATGATTTTGCCCAACTGTATGTTAATAGAAGTGTTCTGAGTATGTTTAAGGGAGGCCAGGCTAAACTATGATGTTCAGTAGGTTGGGTGTATCAGATGCATTTTGTACTGATGATATTTTCAATTTAGGATGAGTTTATCAGGATGTAACCCCATCATAAGTCAAGGAGTGTCTATGTATTTTTTGCTTGTAACTTCTTGAAAAGACATGGATGTTTAAAGCAAAAGTTATAACACTGTTGTGGGACTTCTGACATATATAGATGTAATATATTTTATACCAATAGCACAAAGGACAGAGGGAGCTGACTATAATGTTGCAAGATTCTTATGTTTTATGTGAAGTAGTACTGTTTTAACTCTAGACTTTGATAAGTTAAAAAGGCACATTTTAATCCCCAGAGTAACCTCTGAAAAATACAAAGAGGCATACCTAAAAAATAAAGAAATTGAAGTGGTATATTAAAAAATACTCAGTTAATTCAAAAGAAGACAGGTAAGGAAGAACAAAGGAACAAAAAACAGATAGGACAAATAGGAAACAAATAGCAAAGTAGTTACCCAACTAGATGATAATTGCATTAAGTCTAAGTACAGTAAAAACTTCAATGAAAAGGTAGAGAGATTATCAGCCTAGATTTTTTTAAAAGTCCTAACTCTTTGTTGTCTATAAGCAACAAACTTGAAAGTAAAAAAGAGAAAAAAAAGGGAAAGACAGATGTAACAGGCTAACGAGAGAAAACAAATAATCATTATATAAAATGAAAGGGTAGATATCACTTAGATCAAAGAGAACACAAACTATCAATACCCAAAATGAAAGAGTAGGTATCACGATGGAGTAGGTATTAAAAGTGATAATATCATTAAAGGCTTTATGCCAGTAAACTTGACAAGTTATATGAAATTGACAAATTTCTTGAAAAATTCAACTTAGCACAATGGCGTAAGATGCAATAGAAAATCTGCATAATCTTATATCTATTAAGGAAATGGTATTTGTTACCAAGAACCTTCCCACAAAGGCCCATATGATTTTACTGGCTAATTCTATGGTTCATTTAAAGAAGAAATACCAATCTTACATTAACTTTCTTAGAAAATAGAGGAGGGAATATATCCCAACTCATTTAATCCTTGTAACATGAATACCACCTAACCCTGAGAACAAAATATGGTAAAAGAATTATAAGAAAGTAAAATTACTGACCAATATATTTCATGAGCATAGAATCAAAAATCTTTAGCAGATCTAATCCAAAAATATATAAATAGCAAAATACATCATGCCCAACTCGGATTTATCCCAGGAATGCTAGTTGGTTTAATTTTAAATCAATTATGTTTTTTTAAAAAGTAGAATAAAAGAATTCACCTTAATAGTTGTAAAAAGAACATAACCATTTATGATAAAATAAAAACTCTCACAAAACTAGGAATAGAAGAGAACTTCTCATTCCTATGAAAAACCTACATATAATATGATATTTAGTATTGAACACTTTTTATAAGATTAGAAACAAGGGAAGAATGTGCCCTCTCACCATTTCTATTCAACAAAGCACAAAAAGTGATAAAACAAATGTTGGAAAGGAAAAAGCAAAATTAATGATTCACCAATGGCATCATGAATGTAGAAAATCCTAAGAAATCCACAAAACAATTATTAAAACTATTTAGCAAAGATGCAGGACACGAGGTCACTAGGCAAAGATCAGTTATATTTTTATATTTCAGCAATAAACACCTAGAAATTGAGATTTAAGATTTTCCATTCATAATCATTTAAAATACGTTTAACGTAAGACATGTATTACCTCTACCATGAAAATTACAAAATAATGCATAGGGAAATTAAAGATAAAGGTAAACAGGGGCATGTTTATGGATTAGAGCACTAAATATTATTAAAATGTTCTCTCCAATGGGTCTTTAGATTTAATGCAGTGCTTGTCATAAGCCTAGCAAACTTTTTTTTTTTAACAATTTTAGCACCTTTTTCTTTTTTCTCTCTCTCTATTTTTTATTATTATGGGTACATAATTGTGTGTCTGTATAGGGTACATGTGATGTTTTGATACTGGCATACAATGTGAATTAACCAAATCAGGGTAATTGGGATAGGCATCACCTTAGGCATTTATCATTTCTTTGTGTTGGGAACATTCAAATTCCACTCTTTTAGTTATTTTAAAGTATACTATAGTTTATTGTTGATTATAGTCACTTTTTTATGCTATCAAACATTGTTCATTCTATTTAACTATATTTTTGCACCCATTAACCATCCCCACTTTATCCCCCTATCCCCTCTACACTTCCCAGTGTCTGGTAACCATCATTCTACTCTCTATCTCCATGAGATCAATTGTTTTTAATATTTAGCTCCCACATATGAGAGAGAACATGTGAGATTTGTCTTTCTGTGCTTAGCTTATTTCACTTAACATAATGTTTTCCAGTTCCATCTATGTTGTTGCAAATGGCAGGATTTCATTCTTTTTGTGGCTATATAATATTCCATTGTGTATATATACAATTTCTTTATCCATTCATATGTTGGTGGACACTTAGGTTGATTCCAAATCAACCTGTTGTGGCTATTGTGAATAATGCTGCAATAAACATGGGAGTGCAGATAATCTTTTCGAAATACTAGTCTTTTGGATATATATCCAGTGGGATTGCTGGGTCATATGGTAGTTCTATTTTTAGTTTTTTGAGGAACCTCCATACTGTTCTCCATAGTGGTTGCACTAATATACATTCCCACCACCAGTGTATGAGGGTTCCCCTTTCTCCACATCCTCCCCGACATTCATTATTGCCTGTCTTTTTGATAGAAGCCATTTGAACTGCACGAAGTGATATCTCATTGTAGTTTTGATTTGCATCTCTCTAATGATAAATGATGTTGAGCATTTTTCATATAACTATTGGCCATTTGTATGTCTTTTGAGAAATGTCTATTTAGATTCTTTGCCCATTTTTTAATCAGATTATTTGATTTTTTCCTCTTGAGTAGTTGGAGTTCCTTTATATATTCTAGTTATTAATCCCTTGTCAGATGGGTAGTTTGCAAATATTTTCTCCCATTCTGTGGGTTGTCTCTTCACTCTGTTGATTGTTTTCTTTGCTGTGCAGAAGCTTTTTAGCTTGCTGCAATCCCATTTGTCCAGTTTTGCTTTGGTTGCCTGTGCTTTGGGGGTGTTACTCAAAAAGTCCTTGCCCAGACCAATGTCCTGAAGCATTTCTCCAATGTTTTCTTTTAGTAGTTTCATAGTTTCAGGTCTTTGATTTAAGTCTTTAATCCATTTTGATTTGATTTTTGTATATGGCCAGAGATAAGGGTCTAGTTTCATTCTTCTGCATATGGATATCCAGTTTTCCCAGCACTGCTTGTTGAAGAGACTGTCCTGTCCCCACCGTATGTTCTTGGCACCTTTGTTGAGATAAGTTCACTACAGATGTGTAGATTTATTTCTGGATTCTCTATTCTGTCCCATTGGTCTATTTGTCTGTCTTTATGCCAGTACCATGCTTTTTTTGTTATTACAGCTCTGTAGTATAATTTGAAGTCAGGTAACATGATTCCTCCAGTTTTGTTCTTTTTGCTCAGGATTGCTTTGGCTATTCTGGGTCTTTTGTGGTTCCATATTAATTTTAGGATTTTTTTTTCTACTTCTGTGAAGAATGTCATTGGTATTTTGATGAGGAGTGCATTGAATCTGTAGACTGCTTTGGCTAGTATGGACGTTTTAGCAATATTAAATTCTTCCAATCCGTGAGTGTGGAATATCTTTCCATTGTTTTGTGTCCTCTTCAATTTCTTTCATCAGTGTTTTATAGTTTTCATTATAGAGATCTTTCCCTTCTTTGGTTAAGTTTACCCCTAGGTATTTTATTTTATTTGTAGCTATTATAAATCAGGTTACTTTCTTGGTTTCTTTTTCAGATTGTTTACTCTTGCATATAGAAATGCTACTAATTTTTGTATGTTGGTATTGTATCCTGCAACTTTACTGAATTTGTTTATCAATTGTAATAGCTTTTTGTGGAGTCTTTATATTTCTCTAGATATAACATCATGTCGTCTGTAAATAAGGATAATTTGATGTCTTCCTTTCCAATTTGGATGCCCTTTATTTCTTTCTCTTATCTGATTGCTCTAGCTAGAACTTCCAGTACTATGTTGAATAACAGTGGTGAAAGTGGGCATCCTTGTCTTGTTCCAGATCTTAGAGGAAAGGCTTTCAGTTTTTCCCCATTCAGTATGATACTAGCTGTAGTTCTGTCATATATGGCTTTTATCATGAAAGGATGTTGAATTTTATCGAATGCTTTTTCAGCACCAATTGAAGTGATCATATGGATTTTGTCCTTTGATCTGTTGATGTGGTATATCACATTGATTGATTTGTGTATGTTAAACCATCCATGCATCCCTGGTATGAATCCCACTTGATCATGGTGAATAAACTTTTTAATGTTTTGTTGAATACAGTTTGCTAGTGTTTTGTTGAGGATTCTTGCAGCTATTTTCATCAGCGATATTGGTCTATAGTTTTTTTTTTTGTTGTGTCTCTCTCTGTTTTTGATATCAGGGTGATACAGGGCTGTAGAATCAGTTTGGGAGTATTCCCTCCTCCTCTATTTTTTGGAATAGTTTAAATAGGATTGGTATTAGTTCTTCTTCAAATGCTTGGTAGAATTCAGCAGTGAAGCCATCATGTCCTGGGCTTTTCTTTGATGGGAGACTTTTTATAACTGTTTCTATCTTGTTACTTGTTATTGGTTTATTCAAGTTTTGGATTTCTTCCTGGTTCAATCTTGGTAGGTTGTGTGTGTCTAGGAATTTATCCATTCTTTTAGTTGTGCTGCTGAGAGACTCTGATGCATTTCTGAGTTTGCCAATTGAATTCTTAAGTGCCAGAATTTCTGCTTGATTTTTTTTTTATTATTTCAATATCCTTGTTAAATTTCTCTGATTGGCTTCAGAATTCCTTCTTTGTGCTTTCTTGGAGTTCATTGAGCTTCCTCAGGACAGCTATTTTGAGTTCTTTGTCTGAAAGGTCACGTATTTTCATCACCCCAGGATTGGTCACTGGTACTTTATTTAGTTCATTTGATGAGGTCATGTTTTCTTGGGTGTTCTTGATGCTTGCGGATGTTTGTTGATATCTTGGCATTGAAGAGTTAGGTATCTATTTAATCTTTGCAGTCTGGGCTTGTTTGAACCCATCCTTCTTGAGAAGGTTTTCCACATATTCAAAGGGAATTGGGAGTTGTGATTTAAGTCTTTGGTCACTACAGCAGCACTGGGGCTGCCCCAAGCCCAGTATTGCTGTGACTCTTGCAGATTCTGGGTGGTACTCCTTGGTGGACTTGGGTAAGACCCAAGAGAATTCCCTGGATTACCAGGCAAAGTCTCTCCTTCTCCCCTCACTCTCTGTGTTGGGCTGCTGGAGTTGTGGCAGAAGTGAAGTGGGCACTCCCTCATGGCCACCAGAGAGAGGTCGCACCTGACGCCAGCCCAGTCTCACCCAAAGCCCATGGTGACTGTTGCCTGGCTACCTCTGATGTTTATTCAAAGCCCAAGGGCTTTTTAGTCAATAGGTGGTGAATCCTGCCAGGACTGGGTCCTTCCCTTTAGGGACGCATGTTTCATTCTGGTCCAGGGTGGGTCCAAAAATGCCTTCCAGAACTAACGCCTGCACTCAGGGGCTTCAGGAGTCTGCTTGTTACTTTATTTTACCGTGGCTAAGCTGGTATCTAAGTTGCAAAACAAAATCCTCTGAACTTTTCCCCTTCCTTTCCCCATGTGGAAGAAGACTCCCTGAACCACACTGCCTGGAGTTGGGGGAGGAAGGGTGGTGACACAGGCACTGACTTGGCCACCACCATTGGTATCTCACTGGGTCATGTGCACCCCAAGTCCACTGGCTCTGAGCCAGTATAGTCACAGGAATTGCCCAAGGACTGCAGCCTTTGTGGCCCAACTGCCTTGCAAATTTAGGTCAGGCCCCAGGCTGTTTTTTGTCAGCTGGTGGTGGGGCTAGGCGGAACTGGGGTTTGGGGTGGAGGATTCTCTTTGGGTGGGCTAGTCTAAATGTTCCCTTTGTGGGCACTGGCAGAATTCTGCCCTGTGCTAAGTTCCACTGTGCCAGAGTGGTCCTGAGTTTCAATGTAAAGTCCCACAATCACTTCACTCTCCCACCCCAAGTCTCACAGATTCTCTTTCCGCTTGGCCTGCTGTCTTGGCATTGCCGAGCAGGGCAGGTGGGTAGGGGTGGTGTAGGCAATGCAAGATTGTCTTTTCTGCCCTCTTCAATGCCTTTTTCCTTGATAGAATGTTAAAACCAGGTAGTATGATCACTCACCTGATTTTTGGTTCTTCTGAAGGAGCTTGCTTGCGTGGATAGTTGTTGAATTTGGTATTCGTGTGGAGGGAGATTGCTGGAGTTTTCTATTCGGCCATCTTGTTCCACCCCCTTCCCTAGCAAACATTTTATAGAAATTGAAAACTGATTTCAAAATTTGTATGAAAAGGCAAATGACTTATAATAGCCAAAATACTTTGAAAAGGAAGAATAAAGTTAGAGTATGCACACTAATTATTAATTGAATTAACATAAAGTGGTGGTAATGAAATCAATGTAGTTTGGGCATAAGGACAAATAGATTAGTGGAATAGAATAGAAAGTCCAGAAATAGCCCACAAATGTGCCAAAGCAATTCAAGTAGTGCTGGCACACCATATGGAAAAGCAAAACAAATCAGAAAGCCTTGACCTCTACCTTATACCATATATAAAAATTAATTTGAGATATGTCATAGTCCTAAATGTGAAAAGTAAAATTTCTGGAGGGAAATATATGAGAATAGTGTTACAATCTGGGGTAGATAAAATTTCAAGCAAGACACAGAAAACAATAAGTAAAAGAGAAAAATTGATTAACTAGCCTTCATCTAAATTTTAAATTTATGCTCATCAAATGATACCATTAAGAAAATGAATTTTCAAGCAACTTACTGGGAGAAATTATTTACAAGACATATGTCAGACAGAGGACTTATTATATATTTAGAATAATAAAGAACTCTTATTACTCAATGGTAGAAAGACAAAAACCTCATTAAAATAATGATCCAAAGATTTGAACCAATACTTAATAAAAGAAAATATATAAATGGACAGTAAGCATGTTGTTAGACATTTTGGCAGTTTTTTATAAAGTTAAATATATATATACCTATCCAATTATCCAGCAATCCCACTTCTAGATATTTATTTATCCAAGAGAAGTGAATACAATATAGCTAAGAAAAGAAAAAAAAGCTTGTGAAAAGTTGTTCATAGAAACTTTATTCATAATGGCTGAAAAGTAAAAACAAACCAAATTTTCATCAACAGTAGAATAATAAATAAATGGTTTATTAATATGGAATATTAAAATAAAAACATAATATGTGATATATGCAACATTATGTATGAATCTCAATTATGCTGAGCGTCAATGACAGACACAAGTACGTATTATGTGATTCTATTTATATGAAATTTTAGAATAAGCAGGACTAATCTGTTTTAAAAATCAGAAAAGTAGTTGTGTATGATGTAAATGATGGACTTGGGAGGAGCTTTAGGCACACTCCTCAGATTCAAATATTCCATATCTTGTTAGGGATGTGTGTTACAAGGATGTAGTATGCATTTGTTAAAATTCACTTCTATACACATGATTTGTGCTGGTCACTGTATATAAATTTTACATTAAAAAATACTAAGCAAATGTGGAGCCTTAGTACAAGAAATTTGCTTTCCACAGTGGTATGTGTTAGCACTTCTGAAACTAGTTTCTATGCATTCTAGGCTTGAGCAAATAAGTGTATTGCAGATGAGGGAGCCAGATTTCTCACTTTTGGATAGAGGAATTTCAAATATGTTGACTTGGCACTGGAGGTGTTGATATGAAATCATAAAATTTTTTTATATAGATATTAAAGATAGAGGTAGATAGAAATGTTTTTCTTGTGTGGTATTTGTTCCAGCTCTGTCTACTGAGAGGGCTTATAAGCAATGACATAAGTAGCAATGAACACATTCAGTGCCCGGATTTTGATTTCTCAATACCATTGTCCACTAAAAAGAGCCAGGTCTCATTGGGAAAAAAGATGATTCCAAGGCTGGTGCAGAGAAAATTTTTTTGTGCTGGAAAGTGAGGAAGTACTCAAAGAGTTATGGGTACATAGGGTAAATAGGGGCCAATGTGAAGGGGGAGTGGTCCCATTGCCAAATCTGGGACACTTAAACATCAACATAGATAATGATAGGAATGGCTTAAAATTTATTGGCTAAAATAAAAATACATGACACTATAGTGATATAAATGAATAAAGGGAGGAGAAAGCTCTTCCTTGGAGTAGAATGCTGACTAGTAAATGCACAATGAATGATGGAGTTAGAAAATCATCAATGGCTCTTTATATATAAGATTTTTATTTATTACATTGGAGAAAAGTGGAAGATAACATCTTAATGATAAAAATTCATATCACTGACCTTAGGTTAGGCACAACTGAAGAAGGAATTAGAGAACTGGAAGATAGATTTGAGAAAATTGCCCAAAATGCAGCATAGAGTACAATGATATGAAAGAGGAATATAGAGATATGGTAAAACAAGAAAGTCTAAAATTAGTTCTTAATAGAATGTAGGAGAGGCAATATTAAAGAGATTGGGACCTCTTTATTTAAACTACCTTTTTAAAAAAAAAGTCATCTATTTTAAATTTTAACCAAAATTATTTAAGTCCACAAAATTGGACCATCGTAGAAAACTGAAGGAACTAAATATATTCTTGAATTTGAGACTGACATTTTAAGATAAAAAATATGTGCAGTTAATTAAACAAAGCATTAATTTATGTAACACCTATGTGCAATCACTGTATCAAACTTTGGGGATTCAAATACGAACAGATACTGTACTATCTAGGAGTTTTAATTTTAATGGAAGAGAGAGTTCAACAAGCATTTTTAGAACTCATAACCTACCAGTTAACAGACAAGGTGCTAATGATATTAATATCTTAGTCTAGGGGGGAAAAACAAACACAAATAAGTTATTTTAACATGGTAAGTTTAGTCAGAGGGTCATGCACAAGTGCTGTTGAGTGGAGTGGAAGGATCCTTAGTGCAAACTGGACAGTGTCAGGGGAAACCTCTTAGAGATGATTTTGGTGGAGTCTCAAAGGTAAGGTAGACATCAATTTTTTGTTGTTATTTTTATGTTGTGAAATATTCATACAGAAAAGTGCATAAAACATCACCCATCTGCCATTTTTAATTCTAATAGACATATTTGTGCCCTTTCAATAGAGACTCTTTTAAAGGACATACTTATGTCCTTCCTTTATATGTATGTACATGTTATATACATGTATATATGTATATGTGTTTGTATATATAAATTTCTGGCAGAAGGTAGTAGTAATGAGTATTTTATTAATGTTCATATTTGGGAGTACCCATTTAGGAAGGAAATGGTCTTAAGACATTTCTCATTTTATTCAACCCAAAGAACATCTCACCTCCATTTATGGGGTTAATATTCCAAACTGTGTCCATTTGGCCTCTGTAAGAATTCTTTGGCTAATTATCTATTAATCTTTTGATAAAGGAAAGTTTTGACAGCATAAAAATAGGTTGCCCAGTGATTGGTGAAAGTTTTTGGCCAGTTTTGTCATGAGAAATAACGAGATTAAACATATGTTTAGATGCTTTCATACAGTGACCGTATGTCCACATGTAATGGAGTGGTGTTTCCATTCACCCATACTGTGGTAGAGAGATTTTTGTGTGACCACTTAAAATTTTGAACACAAAGGAGCATAGACTTGAGTGAAAAGTAGAATGCAGAAAGGACATGGGAGATTCTTCTCCCTTCTTTGCTCATTCCCACACAGAGAATGGAAAATAAATCATTTCAGATATCTCAATTTACACTTAAGGACTCACATGGGATGTGAATTTGGCCATTGCCTTTTATCAAAGGATTTCTAAGCATCTCATAAGCATACTCAGTAATCCTCTAAACACTCTTGTGAAGTTGTAGCTGGCAATATTATCATCTCCATTACAGGGAGGAGTAAATGGAAGCACTGAAATAATAAGTGATATTTTTATCTTCCACTCAGAAATGTCTTACTACTTTACAGGCCAGTATTATTATCAACTTTATGAAGCTTAATGAGATTATGTGATTTGCCCAACCTTAGGAAGAATTTGGCATAGCATGAAGGCTCCCTGAGCTTATCTGTTTTACTAAGTTTATTCGTCACCCCCTACTCCCATCCTCTGCCCTGCTATTCAAAATCGTATTTAATCTAATGTTTTAAAAGTTCTATAAGAGAATCTCAAATCATATATTTCATAAGTTTCTGAGGTGTCATTCCTGGTTTTTGATAAGGAATCAAATGATAGGGTTTTTTTCTAGAATAAATTTATTTAATATTATAACTGCTGTGAGTAATTTTGTATAATAAAACTCATTTACTCATTCTGTTCTGATGAATCAGAGAATCCTATTCAGGATACTACCATGTGTTAAGCTAAATAAAACAGGGAAGGATAGTCTTAGAGAATAATCTAGCTAACTATACGTAGTTATTTTCTCTCCTGTTGATATAAAATTGCATGTCAGATGTTTTATCTTTTTAAAATTCTCAACAGCAGTAATTCTGGTAGCACCCAGAATCTTGATCCCAGTGAACCTAAACCTTGTACACCTAAATATGGAATATAACTTTTAAATTATGGGCATAGGTGGAAATTTGGGTAAGTTGGAAGTGAGAAGTCACCCACAGAGGTTATAAGGTATTACCCGTAAGAGGAAGGTAATTAGGATACAATAGGTAGATGTCCTTTAAAAAAATTATTGATTTTAAAATTGTGTTAAAATATACATAATGTAAAATTTACTATTTTAACCACTTTAAGTGTATAGTTCAGTGGCATTAAGTGCATTCACTTAGTGCAACCATTACCACCATCCATCTCCAGAACTTTTTTTTATCTTGCAAAACTGAAACTCTATACCCATTAAACAAACAATAATTTCCCATTCCTCCCCCCCTCTAGCCCCTGACAATCACCATTCTATTTTCTGTCTCTATGAATTTGAGTATTCTCGTATGAGTGGAATCATTCAATGTTTGTTCTTTTGTGACTGGCCTATCTTACTTAGCATAATGTCTTCAAGGCTCATATATGTTGTAGTATGTGTCAAAGTTCCTTCCTTGTTAAGGCTGAATAATATTCCACTTTATGTGTATATCACATTTTGTTTACCCATTCATCCATCAGTGGACACTTGGGTTGCTTTTCTACCTTTTGGCTGTTGTGAACATTGCTACTGTGAACATTGGTATACTGTTTGTGTCCTGGCTTTCAATTCTTTTGGGAAGTGGAATTGCTGGATTCTATGGTAATTCTATTAATTCTCTGAGGAGCTGCCATGCTGTTTTCCATAGCTGCTGTACCATTTTGCAATCACAAGCATTCCTATTTCTCTATATCCTCACCAACACTTGTTATTTTCAGTTTTCCTGATAGTGGCCATCCTAATGGGTGCAATGTATCTCATCATGGTTCCGATTTACATTTCCCTAGTGATTACAGGTGTTGAACATCTTCTCATGTGTTTATTGGCCATTAGTATATCTTCTTTGGAGAAATGTATATTCAAGTCCTTTGCCAATTTTTGTGTACCCATTTTTTTAAACCAAGATAGTAGCTATAGGAGCAGCTTATAACTTTACAGAACTACCAGAAAGATAGCACTTTTAATTGTTAACTAATACTGGTAGCAAATGAGTAAATATTTTAGGAAGATATTTATCTCATATATATATATATATAAATCTAATCAAGTTTTATCTGTTCTTCCTTCATATGTTTCATCCCCCTCTTCTATACCCCTATTAACATCATCCTAATTTATCATCTTCTCATGCATGATGTAATACAAATTACAGTTGTTCCTGGGTAGAAGAGGGCCTTGTATATAGTGGGTGCTAATTTAATGAATGATAACTTGGCAGTGAATTGGTTCAGTTCTAATACAGTGTTAAGAATAGGTGGTCATAAATTCCTCTAGTAGGTTTGCTCTTCTTTAATTCCCTCCCCCTCAATTCAACGAAGATTTATTATGCACAGGACCTGAAATCTGAGTTTCTTTTCCTCAAGATGTTTGACAGTAGGCAAGTTGCACAAGCTCTTTTCCCTTTTGGCTGAACTAAATGATTTCTTAGATTTATTCTAGTCTTGTCTATTAAATCTTTTTAGGATTCTTGTAAATATTATCAACTTTTGGTTATTAGATGCCTGAATTATCTGAACATTACATTACCCTCAATAAGTCACGTTTTTAGATTCTCAACAAACATAGGTAAAGTGGGAGATGACAGCTTATTTTAACTCAGCTCACTTTCTTATTTACCTTTACATATTTCCTTGGGTTTCTTAGATCAACCTAGGACCTAATCTGTAAACCTTTTAAATCCAAATGTTTAGTTACTTTCTCTAAGAATTAATCATCAATAATAAAGAAATAATATTTCAAACAGTTATCATCAGGATGGGGTTTGTGTCCTTCTAAAAGATAGTATTGCATCTTAACAGCATTTAGAAACAAAGGATAAGAAATGCTGTACTATGTAACTTTAGTTTTTTGATTTCTATTTTTGAACTGTTATAAATACCAGAACATCTCACACACCCAAATAGGGCATTGTATATTCCAAAGGTAAATATAAATTTTTTAAAAATTATCTTCCATTTTTATTTGTTCTTACCCCTGTTCTCTTGTTTCATTGAGAATTCACATTAAATTGATTTTAAGTAAACTTCTAAAAGATATAAATAATTCCTTAAACCAGTTTAATTAATCTCAAGAAATAATGTGATAGGCTAATGTAGATATGATAGCAAAATTAAGTAAACACTTTTAAAATAGATTAAATTTTTGTATTTAGTATTTTTACTGCCTAGTAATTTTCTTAAATTGACCATCTCATCTATTTTTTCTTGTTTCTGTCTGTTTGTAAATTAGTAGTTATATATGAATAGTCATTTTCTAGGATGTATACAAAATTTTTTTTGGTTTGTATAATACAATCTTTATAATATAATCTTCTTTTGCTTTATGCGCTAATTCTCTAATATTTTAAATAACTTAATTTCTGTTTCTCAGGAATCAAGAAAATACTTTCAACGCTGCATTTGTCACTGGGAAAACTAGTTTTAATTTATATTGACCTTTTTTTCCTTTGAGCATTTAGCCTGCATTCAATAAAATGTTGATGACTGCTCTTTAGAAGACAGCTGTATGAAATAAAGTATTATAAATATTCAGCTTTTCTTCCTAAGCATTGTCACCAACAGCTGGGCATCCAGTTTAGCAGAACAGATTTTGCACACAGAGAGCCTGGCATGTTCCTGAATCAGTTTAGTGAAGGAAACAAAAAATAGTTTCTTATGGATTGGGGACTTATAAAGACATAGAGCATCTGTTCCTTGTTTAAGTCATAGTCTGGTTGCACTGAATCATGTTTAAAGCTAGAATAATGTGAAAAACTTTTTTCACCTTGCTCATACCTTTAACTCCAAGTGCATTATATCTGTAAATAATATACTTTCAACATCTCCATTGAAGGTAGGTAAATTATTTTGCTCTTATGTATAATTTTTTATTAGTGGTATTTTAAAGCAGACAGATAACACTAATTTTTTACTAAGACTTTATGACTTTAATGTTTAAGTTGTGTGGTAGTCCTTGTATATAAAACTACATATATAAAAAAGTGATCCATTTAAATATTTAATTATCCTATTTTGAAATATGCTATTAACAACAAACCATCATCATAAATAATTGCTGTCTTCATATGGTATTCTGCTTTAATAAATAATATAAAATTAGTTGCAAAAGAAACTTAGAATCTTTGTTTATATATCTTATCCTTTAATATGTGGCTACTTAAAGCATGTCAAATCTAAGATTTCTTCAAATACTTTGTTTGCAGGGTTAAAAGATCATTGAAATTGGATGGTCTGGTAGAAGAAAATGTAAGTATTTGCTTAAGAGTTTGTGATTGCATGATAAGATTGTGTTTTTAATTTTTAACTACTGATTTTTTCTTCCTAAATATAAAATTATCAAAACATGATGTGATATGATTGATACACCGTTTTCTGCATATAAAATATTTTTTGTAAATCTAATGTGTGGAAGTTTCTGGTTAGTTTGAGGTGCTCACTAAAGAAACAAATTATTTAGAAACCGTAATGAAATAATGTAGTAGAAATTAGTTCACTATTTGTAGAAAAAAGTAGTCTGCCACTTGAATGTACAAGAAACAATATGGAACAATGGCAATACCTTTTATCTGCATACTATAATCTGCTAAAATGAAATAAAAACATTAGCAGCATTTTTATATCAAAAAATGTAATTACCTCCCTCAGTTATGCTGGCATGGATTAAATGACAAAATACTAACATTATAATAAATTTCACCATAGTTATCACAATAAAAATAAAATTGTAATGTTGCTATTTCTTTTGTAAATCTAGTTATAGCACATTCCCAGTGCCAGCATATCATGACATATGTTAGTTTATTATCTTTTCATACCAACTATGGATCTAGATACAAACACTAGTACTCAGTAATCTTAAATGCAAGTAAAGTGGTGAGAAAGTAAATTAAAACAAATAGCTAGTCAATAAATGGGCGCCTATAAAATCTCATATGCGAATGCCATTTCAAGAAATGGGTTTTATATGGAATTTCTCTTTGGAAGACTCAATGGTATTTAACAAAACAGAAATTTACCATTTAAAAAACTTCCTAGATGCTTTTTAAAAAATTTTAAACAAAGGTGGCAAAATACTGCAATGACACTAAAAAAATCATTAGCAGTGTAATTAGCAATTTAGAGTACCATTATCCAACTTGTTCTGTGCAGAATGCAGCTGTGACTGTAATTCTGCATCTGTTTCTTTGGTCAGAATGGTATTTTGGTAGATGAGTAGTCCAGCTTGAAATGAAATACTGTTCTTTCCTGCCCCAAAACTGTTCTTTGGGAGATGGTAACATTATTTGAATGGAAAAGAATGACCATTTCAGAATCCATTCTCTTCACGAAGTAAATTGTTGTCATGGCAGGCTTTCTATCCATTTTTTCTTCAGATGAAGCTGTGTCAAGGTTGCCAGTGCCACAGCTCATATCCTCTATTAGAAAAATACATTGTTATGTTTGGCCGAGTTCTGTACCTTTAAACCAGTTGACTTAACTTGGTACCACACAGCCACCGCCTGCTCAAAGCTGGTTTCTAGCATCCTAGCCTGGGCCTTTCTTCAACATTTTTCTTGTTTCCTGAGCTATTTCTGATATTTTCAGCTTTTGTACTCTTATCTCATCATCTGTCTGTAGCTCTGTATTTACATCTTAGATCTAACAGCTTTTGTTCTATTCTTGTATTCGGGTGTCTCTCCCTGGCTACATATACGAGGGCTGTCCAGAAAGTATCCAGCCATATAATATGAAAAATATATTATGAAATGGCTGGATACTTTCTGGACAGCCCTCGTATACTTCATCCACTCCAGTAACAGCTTAGCCCTGAAGCAGCCTGACTCCCAGTTATCTATTCCCATGGTCCATGGTCCCATTGAGGCTGCCTTAGCCTATACAAAAGGAAATTGGACATTCAAAATATATGCCTATAACTCTAGAAGTACTTAATTGTTGTGAAGCTATAGAAGAACTAGTGGTAACTTCGTGGTCATTTTGCCTTACCAGTATGACGCTGAAGGAAAAAACTCTGGTGTCTAGGGAAAGGAAATGGTCCTTATATGCCAATTGGTTGGAGTAGAGTCCGTTTATCCTAAGCTACTGCTATTTCCTCTCCCAGGGGTGTTTGGAACTCCCACCTCCCAGTGTTCCTAATGCAGCTACAGACCTTCATGGAGATTAATGCTCTGTGATATTTGGGCAAGGCTGCAAATATTGTGTTCTTATTTCTCTTCTAACGGGAGGAGGAGAGATGTGGACCTTGCTATAATATACAGAATGCATACTGCAAGTACCAGTGTCTGCTGAACCTCTCAAATTGTTGGGTGTTGTAAGGAGGAGAAGAAGGTTCTGGTTTATCATTACCTACGATATTTGGACTGCTTGAGTTGTTGCCTTCGAAGCACTGTTTCTAAATGGATTTTTAAGAATGAGGATGAATTATTTATTACAAACTATTGCTGATGGCACTCTGGATAGATTTATATGGACAAGCAGCTACCTGGCCATATACCTAACCAGCTTGATCCAGTCTTTTTCAGGCCACCTCAGGGAATGGAAGAAGCAAATGCTACAGATGGGAAGGGAAGAACATACTTCCTACTAAGGCCAACTTAATAGACATGCTTCCAGGGGAGTAATGGTGCAGGTTTTTGTGGAGGTTTGCTGATTTGTACGTAGATACCCATCTAGATTACGCTATTACTATTAGTAAGAAACTTCTAAGTCTCATTATTCCCATGGCCTAAACTTATCTATCTAATTTCAGAACATTTCCTTCACCCCAAAAAGAAACCTCATACCTATTAGTAGTTAGTCTCAATTTCTTCCTCCCCCATCCCATGGCAACCATTTATCTACTTTTTGTCTCTATAGATTTGCCTATTCTAGACATTTCATATAAATGGAATCATAGAATATGTGACCTCTTATGTCTGGCTTCTTTCATTTAGCATAACATTTTCAAAGTTCATCCATGTTGTAGCAGGTAACAGTACTTCATTCTCTTTATAGCTGAATAATATTCCACCTTATGGATTATACTTGCTAACTTTTGTTTACCCATTCCTCAGTTGAAGAACATTTGGTGTTTTTTTTTTACTATTATGAATAATGATGCTATGAACATTTTTGTGCAAGCTTTTGTATGAACATGTTTTCAATTTTCTTTATTTATTTTTTAGAGATGGGGTCTTGCTCTGTTACCCAGGCTGGAGTACTGTGGTACGATCATAGCTCACTGCAGCCTTGAACTCCTGGGTTCAAGCAATCTTCTCCCCTCAGCCTTCCAAGTAGCTAGGACTACAGATGCACACCACCACGCCTGGCTAATTTTTAAAAAACAAAATTTTGTGAAGACAAGGTCTCATTATGTTGCCCAGGCTGGTCTCAAACACCTGGCCTCAAGCGATCCTCCCACCTCAGCCTCCCAGAGGGCTGGGATTACAGGCATGAGCCATGGTACCCAGACTGTTTTCAGTTTTCTTAGTTATATAACTACGAGTAGAATTGCTGAGTCATAGGGTAATTCTATGTTTAGCTTTTTGAGAAACCGCCAAGCTCTTTTCCACAGCACCTGCACCATTTTAGATTTTCACCAAAAGTGTATGAGGGTTGCGATTTCTTTACATCCTGTCAATGCTTGTTATTATCTGACTTTTTTATTCTAGCCATCCTACTAGTTGTGAAGTGATATCTCATGGTGGTTTTCATTTGCATTTTGATGACCAGTAATGTTGAGCATCTTTTCATGTGGTTATTGGGCATCTGTATTTTTTTTTGGAGAAATATCTACTCAAATCCTTTGCCCACTTTTTAATTGGGTTGTCTTTTTGTTGTTGACTTGGAGGAGTTCTTTATATATTGTGAATAACATCATCTTATAAAAGATATGATTTGCAAATATTTTCTCCAGTTCTGTGGGTTGTCCTTTTACTTTCTTGATAGTGTCCTTTGACAGACAAAAGTTTTTAATTTTGATGAAGTCCAATTTACTTTTTCATTGATTGTCTTTTTGGTGTCATATCTAAGAAACTGTCATGTAATCCATGGAAACAGATTTTACCTATGTTTCTTTCTAAGAGTTTTATAGTTTTAACTCTTACATTTAGGTCTTTTATCCATTTTGAGTTAATTTTTATACATGGCATGAGGGTAGGGGCCAGATTCATTTTTTTGCATGATATCCAGTTGTCCCAGCACCATTTGTTGAAAAGGCTATTCTTTCCCTCATTAAATGGCCTTGGTACCTTTGTCAAAAATCAATTGATCATAAATGTATGGATTTATTTCTGGACTCTCAAATCAATTCCATTTTTCTATATGTCTATGCTTATGCCACTACCACACTATCTTCATTACTGTAATTTTTTTACTTTAAAAAATATTTTAATAAATGTAAGTTTGAAATCAAAAAGTGTGAGTCCTCCAACTTTGTTGTTCTTTTGCAAGATTGCTTTGGCTGTTCTATATCCCTTGCAATTCCATGTGAATTTTAGGATCAGCTAGTCCATTTCTAGGGCAAAAAAAAGCAGTTGGAATTTTGATAAGAATTACATCAAATTTGCAGATCAGTTTGGGAAAATGGCTATCTTAACGATAGTAAATCTGCCAAATCATGAGCATTAGATATATTTCTATTTATTTAAATCTTTAATTTCTTTCAACAGTGTTTTATAGTTTTCAGTATACAAGTCTTATACTTTTTTTGCTAAATTTGTTGGTAAGTATTTTATTCTTTTTGACACTGTTATAAATGGAATTGTTTTTTAATTTCATTTTTAAATTAGTCATTTCTAGTGCACAGAAATGCAACTGATTTTTATATATGGATCATGTATCCTGCAACTTTGCTGAACTTGTTTATTAGCTCTAATAAACAAGTTTTTTGGTAGATTATTTAGGATATTCTATATATAAGATCATGTCATCTGCAAGTAAAGATATTAGGTTATTAGGTTGGAAATGTCCAGTTGCCTTAAGTACTACGTTTGACAGTTGATATCTCTGACATTTCATTCTGACATTTCTTGTTTTATGTTTATTATGAAGGTACATCCTCATTCTTTCAAACGCATGGTTTGGCTTGTGATTATCTTTCAAATTTTTTTTTTTAGAGCAATTTTTGTGAAACCATGGATAAGTCAAAAATTCGTGTTATTTCCTAATATGAGTTCTGTCGTGGAACAAATGCTACACAGACAGCTCGAAATATCAACAAAGTGTTTGGGAAGGATATGGCTAATGAGTGCACGGTACGCTGATGGCTTGAGAAGTTCCATTCTGGTGATTTTAATCTTGAAAATGATCCATGTGCGTGACCAGAGACCAAGGTGGATAATGATGAGCTGAAAGCTGTAGTGGAAGCGAATCCATCTCAACCTATGCGTGAATTAGCAGCAAGGTAATTTGAAACAAATTGGCAAGGTAAAGAAGCTGCATAGATGGGTACCACATGAATTAAACAAGCGTCCAAGGAGAAATGGTCTCGAAGCTTGCCTTTCTTTACTGTCACAACATAAAGGCAAACGGTTTCTACACCGTATTGTTACTTGTGATGAAAAATGGATTCTTTTTGACAATTGCAAGCATTTGGCACAATGGTTGGATAAAGATAAAATGCCAAAACACAGTCCAAAACCAAATATTCATCAAAAAAAGCTACTGGGATCTGGTGGTCCAGTGCTGGTGTTATCCACTACAGCTTCATGAAACCTGGTCAATCGATTGTAGCAGATGTCTGCTGCAACCAATTGGACGAAATGATGAGGATGCTTGCTATTAAGCAGCCGAGATTGGTCAGTAAAGACAGGCCAATCCTCTTACAAGAGAACGCTCAACCACATGTTGCACAAATAACACGGCTCAAACTACAGAAGCTGGACTTGGAAACTCTCCGTCATCCACCGAATTCACCAGACCTTGCACCAAGTAACGACCACTTCTTCCAGGCTTTGGACCACTTCTTGCAAGGAAAAGTATTCGATTCTCAACAAGCTGTGGGAAATGCCTTTGGTGATTTCATTCCACTCACTCTCCAGGCTTCTTTGCTGCTGGTATAAACAAGCTACTGTTAAGATGGCAAAACTGTGTCAACCGTTTAAGCGCATACTTTGATTAATTGTACTGCTTCCTGTTTGAGATAGAGTAAACTAAACTTTTGATTCAAAATTGGACATTTCATAGTTAATGACCTAATAGTGTTACTGTTTCCTTTCCAATCTGATGCCTTTTATTTCTTTTTTCTTTTTTTTTTTTTTCTGCCTATTTTTTTCACCAGAACCTCTAGAACAACGTTAAATGGAAGTGGCAAGAACAGACATCCTTGTCTTGTTCCTGATCTTAGGGGGAAAGCAGCACTATTTCACCATTAAGTATAATGTTAGCTGGTGGGCTTTTCATAGATGCCCTTTATCAGATTGAGAAAATTCCCTTCTATTCCTCGTCTGTTGAGTATTTTTGTCATGAAAGGGTGTTAGATTTTGTTAAACGCTTTTTCTGCATAATTGTGATGATTATGTGGTTTTTTTCTTTTATTCTCTTAATACGGTATAGTATTACATTTATTGGTATTTATATGTTGAACCAACCTTGCAACCCTGGGATAAATTCCACTGGGACCTGATGGATAATTTTTTTTATATGCCACTGGTTTTAATTTGCTAAGATTTTTGCATCTGTATTCATAAGGGATAGTGTTCTGTAATTTTCTTGTGATGTCTTTGGTTCTGGTATCAGGGTAATATGAGTTAGGAATTGTTCCCTCCTATTTTTTGGAAGAGTTTGAGAAGGATTGGTAGCAATTTTTCTTTAAACATTGATAGAATTTGCCAGTGAAGCTATCTGGTCCTGGGCTTTCCTTCATTGGAAATTTTTTTAATATTAACTTTATTTCTTTACATACTGTTGATCTATTCAGATTTTCCATTTCTTCATGATTCAATCTTGGTAGGTTGTGTGTTCCTGGAAATTGTCCGTTTCATCTATATTATCTAATTTGTTAGCATACAGTTGTTCATAGGCTCCTTTATGACCTTTCTGCAAGGTCAGTAGAAACATCCTTTCTTTCATTCCTGATTTTAATAATTTGAATCCTCTTTCTTTCTTTCTTTCTTTGTCAGTCTAGCTAAAGATTTGTCAATTTTATTGATCTTTTCAAAGAACTGACTTTTGGATTCGTTGATCTTCTATATTTTTTTTTCTCTGTTTCGTTTGTTTTCTCTTTAATATTTATTATTTCTTTCCTTCTGCTTGCTTTGGGTTTAGTTTGCTTTTCTTTTTCTGGTTTCTTAAAGTGGAAGCTTAGGTTATTGATTTGAGAGCTCTCTTTTTTAATGTGGTTATTTGCAGCTATAAATTTCCCTCTCAGTGCGGCTTTCACTGCATCTCATAAGTTTTTGTATGTCGTGTTTCATTTTTGTTCTCAATGTATTTTCTAATTTTCCTTTTGATTTCTTCTTGGACCCACTGGTTATTTAGAAATGCATTGTTTAATTTCCATATATTTATGTATTTTCTAAATTTCCTTCTGTTATTAATTTTTGTCTTTATTCCATGTGGCCACAGAACATTCTTTGTATTATTTCAATCTTTTTAAATATATTGAGACCTGTTTTGTGGCCTAACATATCATCTATCCTGCCAAATGTTATATGTGCACTTGAGGAGAATGTGTATTGTGCTGTTGTTGAGTGGAAGGAGGGTTCTGTAGATGTCTGTTAAGTCTAGTTGGTATATAGCATTGTTTAAATCTTCTATTTCCTTACAGATTTTCTGTCTAGTTTTTCTATCCATTATTGAAAGTGGGGTGTTGAAGTTTCTGACTTTTAGAGTTGACTTTTCAATTTCTCCCTTCCAATTCTGCCAGTTTTTGTTTTGTGTATTTTGGGGCTCTCTTGTTAGATGTATATATGTTTATAGTTGTTATATCTTCTTCTTCTAGTTTTTTTTCCTCCTGGTACTAATGTCTTTATTTATTCATTGTATTTTCTTGGAGAAAAAGAGGAGGAGGGGGAAAGGGTCAGCATGTATTACAATAGTATAGCAGAAGAGAAAGGAAGTACCCTTTATAGCAAATCAACCATCAAATAAACATACTTCAGTGATAGAGTCACCAAAGCCCAAAGGAACTCAATTTTCTGCAGTTCAGTAACAAGGGGAAGAGATCAGGGAGTGAATAGACAGATACATACTCTCCTACCCTCCATTCTTCCCTCCTCATGAATTCAAAATTTTGCACAAAGCTTTGGTTTCTGTAAGTAAACGTGGAGTTATGTTTGTTTGTCTCTGATTAATCTTGTGGCCACTTTGACATAGGTTTTTGTACTTGTATGAAAGTTTCTGAGTGACTTGAATATATTCATCTTCCCTTTCTTATCCTCCCACCAGGATCAGAAATGCATCACCCAATACAGTCTATTGTATTTGCCCTGTTTTAACACAGCAATGTAAGTTTATAGTAATCTTACAGCGTGTAAATGAAACCCCCTTTCTCTTTAGCTACTATGACAGTATGATCACTACTGCAACAGGACAGGACACTGGCTCCAGATACTACAAAGAAGCTCTTGCTAATGAGTCTCTCTAGAAGCCAAGCAGATAAAGTCCAGAATTTTGAAAGGTTAAGAATTTTAGTCCTTGTTTTATACATTCATTCCTGGGTAGCACAGATGGATACAGACATATCATTCTAAAACCCTATGCCTACCAACTCAGATTTTAATACACACACACACATCAACGTCTGTGGTAGACCTAGCTTAATCTCAGTGAAGGGTGGGTCTGGTGTGTGAAACAAATCCCATGCCCTAGGATTAGAGGTTTGGAATAAGGAATCCCTTATTATATATGTAGACGCCCTCATCTAACCTTGGCATCTTTTCTAGGCCTTTAACCTGGCCCAGGCTCTAACTAACCTCTCTGCACCACCTTCCTATTCATACTTATTTCCAGTCTTCCAGTAGAAGGAGATAAGTCGTGTGGTTAACCACCTAAAACCAAGTATTCCAGAAAACATTATTAAGCTGGAGGAGTTTCAAGAAGACACTGGTAGAAAAGCTAGCTCTTATTAACAAAAATGAGGTAATTCAATAGGCTGTATAACTCCAGGTAGTTGTTCTTTGTGGTGATAAAACAACAACAAAAAGTATTCCTGTTGTGCAGACCTGGAGCTGCTACCAAATTATCCCTGAGATTGCTCATGTACCTGAGAACAGAGTGCAGGATGAAGGCCTTAGATTAAAATATATGAAAATACAAAACTGAAATATTTTTATTAAGAGAAAAAAAGTTAAAATGCACAATATACATCATTTGCACATCTAGTGCTGTTGACCTGCTGGAGAAAGTGGGAACCAAGATGCACTTATTCAATGGAGCAAATAATCACAGTGGCCCAGAATGGGGTAGGAGTAAGCTTAGGAGTTGCAGGTCTATAGCTGTTCCCCCAGCCCCCCTTTTGCCTGTCATCACACCCACTGCTTGGGACAGTTCCTAGCCTATTGTCCGAAGAATGGGCTGTAAGGAAACACGTAGAAAAGCCCTGCTCTAATCTATCTACCTGAGAGATTCCCTTCCACAGAATGTAGTGGCTTCTGGGTGGGGTCCATCAATCTAGCTTCATGCTTAATCTTTTCATTCTGGCATAGGAAATATTATTATATCCTCCTTTAAAAGGAAAACAACTTCCCTATCCAGGCCATTTTTAAAAGCTGAAAATTACGGGGGTGGAGCCTCAGATGAAGCATGCACGTTCTAGGGAGATTTTCCACAAAAGCACTCACCCTTTTTTTTTTTTTCATTTGTTTGAATGGTGTGTTTGGAATTCCTTTGGCTTCACCCCTCTCACCCCCTAGGAGGGAACAGAGGGTGATGCTGTGGGTTCTGGACTGAGATACATGGCAGTGCCAGTGCTCTCTGCCTGCCCATCGTGCTTTCTCCACTCTTTGCTACTTAAGTGAGGGAATATATTAGTTAAGTGAGGAAACTAAAGTTCAGATGAGTGGTGTGGCCATGATAGCATAGCTAGGAAGCAGCAAAACCACTATATGAGCGCAGGCTTTCTGACTTCAAGTCTAGTGTTCCTTCCATGTACCACAGCTATTTTCCTTTTAGTATAATTGTTTGAATAGTTCGTGAATCTTCTTCCTCTTTGGAAAATCTTATTTCTAATACTGTTTTTGGTTCATATTATCTTTAGCAGTTGACTAAATTTATTAATAAACATCTTAAAATATTGGCTTATTTGATGGGAAAAAAAGAAAGTCTTTAATAAATGGTAAATTTATGGAAAAAATTAACCTCACTTCATATACAAAATTCATATATACTTCATATCTCACTTCATAAACAAAAATTAATCTGAGAAAGATCATAGGCTTTACTTACTTTAGTAAAGCCCAAAACATAAAGCTTCTGGAAGAAAACATAAGAAACTATCTTTGTGACCTTAGAGTAGGCAAAAATTTCTCAAGACAAAAAAAAATCCTTGCCATAAAAGATGATAAATTGAATTTTATTAAAATTAAAAATTTTCATCAAAAGACACCATTAAGAAAATGAATAGGCAAGCCATGGATTGAGAAGAAAATATTTGCAATGCATAGATCTGATAAAAGACTTCTATCCAGAATATATAAATAAACAATAAAAAGACAATCTAGTAAAAGTGCAAAAGCTTGAATAGGCATTTCGCAAAAGAAAACCCTTAAATGGATAATTAGTCCACACAAAAATGTGTCCACTGTCATTAATCATTAGAAATATGAATTCAAACCACAAAAGGATACCACTCCCACTGACTAGAATACCTAAAGAATGACGGCTCTTAACCCACCAGCATGGCTAAAGCAAACGAAACAAAAGGTTGGTGAGGATGTGCAGCAGCTGGAACTCTCATATATTGATGGGGGTTTTAAATGATACACTTTGGGGAACTATTTAGCTTATATATATATAAAATTAAACCTCTATCCATTCTGTAACTTAGCAATTCCACTCCTAGGTACCCCCAAAGAAATAAAATCACATATACATAAAAAGACACGTATAAGAATGTTCTTAGCAACTAAATTTATGATAGCCCCAAACTGGAAACAACGCACATGTCCATAAACAGGAAAATGAAAAGCAAATTTGGGTATATTGATATGAAGGAATACTACTCAACAATAAAAAGGAACACATTACTGACATAAGCAACAATGTAGATGATCTCAAAAACATATTAAGCAAAAGAAGCCAAACCCAAGAGTTATGTACTTCATTTATGTGAAGTTCAAGAATAGGCAAAACTATATATGGTTATAGGAATTAGAAAGTGGTTGCCTCTGGGCTGGGGAGTGGGAATTGACTGGAAGGGGACACAAGGGACCCTTCTGAGATGATCAAAATATATATCTTGGGTAGTTGTTGCATCAGTGTATACAATTGTCAGAACTCATCAAGCTGAATAAAATCTGTGCATTTTATTGTATGTAAATCATACTTTAGTGAACAAAAAAAACCTAGGGTGGAATTCATCTCATCTTCTGAAAAATACAAGGTTATATGAAGGCATGATGGGAAACAGCCATGAAAATATTTCATAAAAAACTTCTTGATGCTCAAGCCCACTCAAAACAAAAAAACCTTGAGAATTATAGTACAAGAGAGTAACAGTACAGTAATGATATCTATATTAAAATTAATATTTTAGTATCTTAACATTGTGAAAAAATAATGAGCACAAATAGAATAACCAGTGCATCAACTTTTTTAGCCAATATTTTATATTTCTTGCTAAATTTTTTTATCAAGGTGAAATTTACATATCCTTAAATTCACAGATCTTGAGTATATGATTCAATGAGGGGTATAGCCCTATGTATCAAACACTTAATCAAGAAATAGAGCATTTCCATTACCACAGATCTAATGTATTGGTCATATTCTTTCCCTGCTATCTCTGTACGATCACTGAGATAATTGCATAATGCTATTGTTCCCCAAAGCTACCATAAAAACAACAAAACCCCAACATTTTTAGAGCCATTAAGGATGGTAATGTGGCAGCTGATAAGAAGTTAGTTATCTAGTAGTCTTCTAAGAATCCTAGGCCCGAATTGTGAAAAGTCTCTGAGGGCAGCTAGTGTTTAGAGTTTTCTAATGTAAATTCCATAATTAGTACTGGTAGTGCATAACAATTATATCTTAGGTGGAATATTCCAATAACCTAATTAACCAGTATAAGTTAATAAAGAATTATCTCCCTTTGGCTGCCCTTTTGTTTCTGGTTGGCCGAATACCTATGTCTGTTTTAAATATTTCAGCATAGGTTAGTAGTTTATAATAATAATAACATCCTCTATATCCCATATTTCATCCTAAAAGAACCCTTACTTAGTGCTTTCTAGACCGTTTATAAAAAAAAATCAATAAAATGCCGGCACCTTTTTGGTAGAATATGCTTTAAACAAGGTGACGAAGCAAGCTACAATTTGTGAGAGATATTGAAGGAGAATATCATATCTATTTGAAATTATAGAAAGAACATTGATTTTTTTTAAGGCAGAAGATCAGTGCCCAAATTTTAGTTTTGCTGATGTACAAGGTTTGATCTCCTTGCAAGAAGTACGGTGGCATTTAGACCGAACATAGAAGGTGAGAATGTGGAACTTTTTTGTTTAAGAGTGATGTTAAGTATCTCAGTCAGTAAATATTAGAAGCAGTTGTAAATTATTATAGAAGTGGTTGTGACATCTTTTTTTTTTTTTTACATTTTGTTTACATCCTGAATCCTTTCTTTTTTCTAGCTGAATCTATTCCTTTCCTCTCAGTTTTCCTTCCTCTGTTTTTCTAAAGAGTGTGGTAGGTAGCACTCATCCTTGCTGAGTGGAAAGAATGCTGACTTCTCAATTAGTTAGTAGGTCAGTCTCTCTCAAATCCCATTCTTCTTTATTCTTCCTTGTTGTAGGAGATTCATGAGTAGGCTAAGACCTTCAAAGTTTGGGGGATGGCAGAATGGAAATTCTTAGGTGGATTCTAGGATCACTAGAGATTAAAAGTTAGAAGACCTTGGTAAAACCTTAAGGGAAGGAAAACTTAGGGAAGGTCTGCCTTTGTGTGTACCAGTAAGGCAAATATACATAAATACATTATTTACTGAAGAATATTTAGTGGGATAATAGAGAAAAATATATTTTCAGTTTTCCCTCTATGTATAGTAGTTGTAGACAGACATTTTCCTTTTAACCTACACAAATGACTCAAAAAAGGAGAGAAGCCTCATTATTTTTAAAGTGAAGCCAAATATATACACACACACACACACACAGAGTTATTTTCTGAAAGCTACAAAATTGTTTTTAAGGAGAAATGTATGATCTACAGTTGTAATGTTTAGACATTTGGCAATTGGATAAAATAATGTTTTGGAGAAAATAGGAAAACAGATTGACATAAATGTACATTAGGGTAGTGACTTCCATTTCTTGTACATACACAGTGAAATAGTTCTGGGCAATAAATTCTTGGAAAAGTAAAGTAGGGATTGGATAAATGTCATAGTTTATGACTGAATACATATAAGCAGGTGAAAACTCAAGATTGAGAGGTAATAGTAACCACCTGATAAAGAGACTTAAAACCCTTTCACCTTACAAAAAAGATTGCTTTAGAGTTATAACTTGATATTATATTTGATTTTTTAAAAAGGTATTAGTTACATTTGTGGCTACTGTGGGTACATAAAGAATGCTTTTTGTTCCCCAATACAAAGAAATATTTATCGTTTAACTGTAAAAAAAATACTTTTGATGTTATAGATTTTGGAACTAATACCAAGATTATTTTAAAAAGTGACACAGCCACTATTTCTGCCATAGATGTCTTAAAAATAAAGGAAAATTGACTATGCAGAATTATGTAACTACTTCAAGTCAACTACCAAGCTATAGTTTAGTTCTACAACGTGTTGGCAACATATGAGCCTTCAGACCTTTCCTTCATCCCCCATATCCATCCTGTGCTGTATATTCAACTCTGGATTTCAGGTTTTTCATGCCTTTTGTTTTCTGTGATGGATTACTGCAGCCCACTTTGATTTCCCCTCTTCTCTGAATTTCTGTAGCACACTACTAATTTAAGACCTCTTTGCTGTCTAACTTTTGGTAGACACTCCTTGAGGCCAGAATAATTTGTTATATTAAAGAAAGACTAGGTCTTGGGGAAGATAAGAAGGAGAACATTCCGAGCTGAAATCACAGAATGATCTGAGGCCCAAATGTGCATAGCCTAGTAACTGCAACTATAAGTTGCAGTGAATATTGGATGAATGAACTGATGAACAAATGAGTATATCCTGGGTAGAGTGGCGTGGCCAAGTTTACTAGACTGTTCCTTTTAAGTCATTCATTCTTTACACGTTTTTTAGTTCTCTAGGGTACAAAGATGAAAAAATGATTATTTTCAGGAGCAAATTTTAATGGGGCAGACAGAAAAGTAAAAAATTATTAAAATGTTAACTGCAGTATGAGGTATGCACAACACCTTTGGGAACACAAAGGAGTAAGCTACAGAGGTGGTTTGTGTAGGACAGGCCAAATCTCAAAGGCCTTAAATGCCAGACTCAATTGTTTGGGCATTATTTTCATCATTATTAAAGCAAGATACTATGTCAGAGCACTTTGTGAAGGTTTAGGCCAGCACTGATCCTTCCTAGGATATCCTTGAGGGTCTTAGTAATAGGCACCTCTGGTTTTTCCTGTCCTGGCCCTATAATTGTACTTCAGGTTCAGCTGAAAGCAAAAGTCAGGATATGGTTGGAAGAGTCAGTCATCTCTAATGTTTGGAAATACCATCTCAGAAGGTAGTAACCCTTTAATATTAAGATTTCATAAATATCAAATTGAGATACACTAATTGTTGTAGAGACCTGAACTATCTACCTAATTTGAAAGAATAGTGTTCACTTTGACAGTGATAATTGAGTATATTTGAAATCTGAGAAGAAAGAGCAAGGAAATGAGTGTTGGCTTGAATTTTGCTGAGGTTTTTTGTTTGTTTGTTTTTGTTTTGGGGTTTTTTTTTTGAGACAGAGTCTCACTCTGTCACCCTGGGTAGAGTGCAGTGGCATCATCATAGCTCACTGCAACCTCAAACTCCTGGGCTCAAGCGATCATCCTGCCCCAGCTTCCCGAGTAGCTAGGACTATGCCTGGCTAATTTTTCTATTTTTGGTAGAGATGGGGTTTCACTCTTGCTCAGGCTGGTGTCAAACTCCTGAGCTCAAGCAATCCTCCCACCTTGGCCTCTCAGAGTGCTAGGATTACAGGTGAGAGCCACCACACCCAGCCATAAATTTTTAAAGATATGTATTTTCAGAGATCTGTAACTAAATATAACTATTTCTATTCCAAATTATTATTTATTTCCAGTCATTTCATCCTTCAAAAATCACAAGGAAGCAAAGAATTATACCTTACTCTCCAACAACTGGAACTTGTCAAATGAGCCCATTTGCTTCTCCCACAAGCTCTAAAGAACAAGAGCACAGAAATGGACCATCAAATGGTTAGTTGAACATTCTTTTCTACTTATTGTAAGATTTTTCTACTTATTGGTTAAATCAAGATTTTGATTTAATAATATATGAATCTTTTTGCAGCTGATTTTTCTCTTCTTTCAAAGAATTTAACATAGAAAAGTCTAGAATGTAGGTATTATTTTGGACATAAATGTAAACTTTCTAGGCACTTATTTTAAAATGCTACTGCAGACTTTGTTCCCTTCTTATCCCATCCATTAAATAGAAATTATGGCTTGACTGCCTTCAGCTACTATCAATTATAATGGTTACAGATATGCCCCTTAGCAAGCTATCCATCATGTGCATAAATTAAAGAGAGCATAACTCGGGTACTGCTGCGCTACAGTTTAAGAGTGATACTTCTAAATGTTATTTTTATCCATGTTGTCCCTTTAGTTTTATCTACATTTAGTATATCTTTATATAGCTTGCCTTTATTTATTATATTTCATTCCCTTCTTTTTCTTTACTATTTCAAATGCATTTGCAAAAGGTTTGTAGAATTTTCCATAGAGAACAACCTAATTTTAATATGAAATTCTTTATTTTAAAATACTGTGAGTTTAATTTTGACCATACATATTTGTTGTTCTCTGGTGGTTTATTGCTAAAATATTTATTTAAAACCACAAATCTCAATTTCATAGGTTAAATTTTTTTATATTGAGAAAGGTCATGAATCAGTGACTTGTCAGTTTCTATAATATAAAATGTAAATAGGCTCAAATTTAATAAAGTGTGTTTTAGATATGTGGTGATTAGCCTAATTCATATTTTACTGTTTTACATTTGTTGAGTGCTAAGCATATACTAGAAGCTACGCAGAAACAAAGAATTCTCCTCATTTTAACTGATTTGTTATAATGAAACATACAATGAGATCTTAAACTTTTGAATGTCTTTGATTTTACTTTAATCAAATGCTTTTTATCTTAAAGCTATTACTATTAGGTTTGCTCTCACAAAAATGTATAACAATGTGTACATTTTCTTCAAATTCCATAGTTCTGTTTTTTATATACCTATCTTTTTTTAATTAAAAATTAATGCCTTAGAGATTGCATATCTCTCTTCTGAAATGTGAATAGATTTTAAGTTGATATGTACTCAATTTCCATATTGAAATTAAATATGGACTTAAGGGAACATTCCTTTTGCCCATAAAAAGATTGGTCACATGGTTTCAGTTGACATTTAAGTGGATAATTATCACAGATTATAGTCCTAAGTAAGCTCTTTTTTAAAAAGTCAGATAGCAGGGGTTTCTGAAGTGCTGGCAATATTCTATTTTTTGACCTACGTGGTGGTTACACTGATTCAGTCTAGTTATTCATTAGACTGTACATATGTTTTATGTACTCTAATATGTATATCTCACATATAGAAGTCTCAAAACAAGAGAATTTTGCCTAGGATCCTGTATCAGATTATATCATTTATAATCATTACATTGTTCATCCTAATGTCATCTTGTACATGTTTTAAAAATGAGAAAGCTGACTCATATGAAGTAACTTAAATTCCAAATAAATGAGAAAAAGTGACTTATGAAGTATTTAAGTTCCAAATGAGGTCATAACCTCTATTAACAACTCCCACTTTTAAAATATTGTACAAAACATAATGTAAAATTTAAATAACATTTTCAAGGACATTTTAGGTGCTGCTCACTTTCTTTCACACTTAGGATAAAATCCAAAACCCTTATCATGACTTTGAAGGCCATACCTCCATCTAATACCTGACCACCTCATTTGCCTCATTTTCTACTACTCTTCTTTTACGTTACTTTAGCCACTCTTGCTTTCTTGTTATTTGTCATCACATTTAGCCCTTTCCTGCCACAGAGTCATTGCACTTGCAGTTTTCTCCATATGGAATACTCTTCCTTCAGATATTTACATGTACTTTCTCTATATATTTAAACCATGTACTAAGTGAACAGAAGACTTAATATTAGATTTAAATCCATCTGTAGTTGTAAAGGGAAGAAAAAATTTGGTCTTTGTTTTCCTTCTACTTAGATTCTATATTGGCCAAACATGGGATGATTTGTTTCAACTCTTCAGTTTATATGTTTAAGAGATATAGTGCTGTACCGCATAACATTTCAGTCAATGATGGACTACATATACCACAGTGGTCTCATAAGATTTTAATGGAGCTGAAAAATTTCTATTGCCTAGTGACGTCGTAGCCGTTGTAACATTGTAGTGCAACATGTTATGTGTTTGTGGTGATGCTGGTTTATACAAACCTTCTGTGCTGACAGTCATATAAGTATAGCACATACAATTACGTAAAGTACATGATACAGTCATGTGCTGCATAAAGACGTTTCAGTCAATGACATCACAAATATGACAGTGGTCTCATAAGAGTATAATACTATATTTTTACTGTACCTTTTATGTGTTTAGATATGTTTAGGTACACAAATACTTACTATTGCGTTGTAGCTGCCTGCAGTACTCAGTACAGTAACATGCTGTACAGGTTTGTAGCCTAGGAGCAATAGGCTATACTATATAGCCTACATGTGTAGTAGGCCATACCATATAGATTTGTGTAAATCGCCTAGTGACACATTTCTCAGAATGTATCCCCATAGTTAGGCAACACATAACTATATATGTGTGTGTGTATGATATATATCATTTATATATTATATTTATGTATATAATATAATATATGTGTATATTATTATATTACTTCCCTCCCCCAACTCTTAGCAGATTTCTCTGAACTATTACAGGTGACCATTGAACAACACAGGTTTGAACTGCACGGTTTCACTTATACACGGATTTTTTTCAATAAATATATTGGAAAATTTGGGGAGATTTGCAATAGTTTGAACAACCTTGAAGACAAATTTCATAGCCTAGAAATATAGAAAAATTAAGAAAAATTTAGTTCTGTGTCATGAATGCATAAAATATGTGTAGACACTAGTCTATGTTATTATTTACTACCATAAAATATATTCAGATCTATTACAAAAAGTTAAGATTTATCAAAACCAATGCACACATACACTTAGACCATACAACACGCCATTCGCAGTTGAGAGAAATGTAAACAAATGTTGATATGTAGTATTACATCATAATTGCATAAAAGTAACTAGTACATACTATACTACTGTAATAATTTTGTAGACACCTCCTGTTGCTATTACAGTGAGCTCAAGTGTTGGGAGTATCTGTTGAAAACACCATGTGACACTAATCTCCACGTAAACTTTTTGTGTCTCCAGTTTGTCTTTCATTGTGTATGGCAATGAAAGTGATCTCTTGTAGTTCTCGTGTATTTTTCATCGTGTTTAGTGCAATACTGTAAACTTTGAATGACACTATGGGACCCATACAAAGTGCCACTAGTGATGCTGGAAATGCTCCCAAGAAGCAGAGAAAAGTCATGGCATTACAAGAAAAAATCGAATTACTTGATATGTACTGTAGATTAAAGTCTTCAGCTGCTGCTGCCTACCATTTCAGAGAGACAATTCATCTTATAAACATACAACATAAACTTATGGTATTAATAAATACAGCACTGTACTATAAGTGTATTTTCTCTTCCTTATGATTTTCTTAATATTTTCTTTTCTCTAGCTTACTTTATTGTAAGAATACAGTATATAATACATATAACATAAAAAATATGTTATTTACTGTTTATGTTATCAGGCTTCTGGTCAACAGTAGGCTATTAATAAAGTTTTGGGGGAATCAAAAGTTATACTTGAATTTTTAACTGCACAGGGCGTCAACCCCCCTAAACCCTGTGTTCTTCAAGAGTCAACTGTATGCAAGGGTCAACTACATGTAGAAAAGAGGAAGGATGGTAAATTTTTCCCCTTTACTCCCAAGAATACTTCAGACTTGTTATTTAATAATGAAGGTAGAAGGATACACAATAAATTTGCATAGTCAAAGAGAGTATTTGTTAACTGGATGGTAGGTCTGCATAAATAACCCAGATTGTAGCAATATTAACAGCACAGAGAAATAAAGAGGAGGAGATTGTGATAAAACAGTAAAGAGAAATGATGGGCAGGATAAGAAGCTCCAACATCTGCCAAAATAGGAGTTCCACAGCGAGGAAATAGAATCAGGCAGAGGAAATATTCTAAGATATAAGGACTATCAGTTTTTCATATATAAGGAAAGATAAGAATTTCCAAATTAAAGTAGCATGCTTAGCCTGGGCAGGATAAATTAAAACAAATCTACGCCTAGTCAAATCGTGCTAAAACCGCAGAATGTCAAAAGACAAAGAAAATTTTAAAGGTGACCAAAAAAAGACATTACCTACAAGGGAATGACAGACTGATGGAACACTTCTCATCAGTATCAATAGACTCCAGCAGAAAATGGAATAATAATACCAACTAAGAATCACAGTTGAATTTTTATTTAGGAAGTGAAGATGAAATAAAGATATTTTCAGACAAAGTCTCAGAGAGTTTGCTATTTGTACATTCTCACTAAAATAACTTCTAAAGAATGTACTTCTGTAAGAAGCAAATTGAACCTCAAATAAAGGAGTGGAATACAAAGAGCAATGGTGAAAAAATAAATTAGCAAACATGTTGGCAAATCTAATTATAATTACAAAAATCTAATTACAGGTTTTGCTGACTATAAAGGAAAAGTCAAACAATTTGAGAGGGGCTTAAAAACAAATAATAGACCACACGAGCATGGAAGATAGGGAGGGAAAAGATAGGAGGAGTTAGTGTTTTAAGGTCCTTGTGGTTTCAGGCAGGTGATGGGATATCTATCAATTGACTTTCTAATTGTATTTTTTGTTCACTTGCCTGTAAAATGTGGAATATAATAAGACCTACCTCAGAATTGTGAGATTTAATTAATTAATACACAAAAATCACTTAGAACAATGCCTGGCATATAATATGTTTGGTACATATTTTAACCATTTTTGTTAATATTATTATTTAGACTTTAAGAAAAGATATAAGACAATTACATCTAAAGAGTTAAAAAGAAAACAAAGCAAATGTTAGCTTTTTATAAAAGCTAGTAGTTGATATGAAATTATTAATATTAATATAGGCCATAATAGACTTTAAAGCAAAAAGGCTTCATTGAAGTTATTTAATAATAGGGCCCTGTACATAAGAGCAAAAGAAAGATTCACCACCAGAAAAATAAAAGAATCCTGAGCCATATGTGCATCTAAAACAAAAGCTCAAGCAAAACATGACAAAATGTGACTGGATAGCAAGAAGAAACTGATAGATCCCCAATCATAGTAGGATATTTTAAACTACCTCATTCAGAAACTGATGAAGCAGATAAATTAGGAAGGATATAGACAATTTGAACACAATTTGCAAGCTTGATCAAGTTAGCAGTGGTCAAACAGGTATAATACCTAACATATAATAAAGCACACATATAACTTTCACAAAAATATAACCAATTTGATGTCACAGAGGAAATCTCACTGTACTAATAAAAATTGCTATCATACAGATCACATTCTCTGACAAAAATTTCATAAAATTAGTAATCAATAATAAAAAGGCAGTCCTCCAAAAATTTTAGCCCATCTGTTTGGAAACCAAGAAATTTGTTAATAATTCATTGATCAGAAAAATTATAATGGAAAATATAAAATATTTAGAATTGAATGATAGTAAAAACATGTCAGCACTTAGAGGAAAAATTTATACCTAAATTATACTAAAGCAGTTCTTAGTGGAAAATTTATACTGTTGTCCCTTGGTATCCGTGGGGGATTAGTTTCAGGACACTACTTGGATTCCAAAATCTACGGGTGCTCAAGTCCCTTATATAAAATGGTGTAGTACTTGCACATATCCTCCCATATACTTTATATCATCTCTAGATTACTTATAATACTTAATACAGTGTAAATGCTATGTATATAGTTGTTATACTGTATCGTTTAGGGAATAATGACAAGGAAAAGCCTATGCGTGTTCAGTACAGATACAAGCATCCTTTCTTTTTGGGGGAAATATTTTCAATCCGTGGTCGGTTGACTCTATGGATGTGGAACTGCACAAATGCAGAGGGCCAGCTGTACTTACAAATGCATATACAGTCATGTGTCACTTAACGACAGGGATACATTCTGAGAAATGTGTTGTTAGGCGATTTCATTGTGTGAACATCGTAGAGTGTGCTTACAAACGTGGCTGGTACGGCCTACTACACACCTAAGCTATGTGGTATAGCCTATTGCATCTAGGCTACAAACCTGTATAGCATGTTACTGTACTGAAAACTGTAACACAATAGTATTTGGTATCTAAACATAGGAAAGGTACGGTAAAAATATGGTATTATAATCTTATGGGACCACTATCATATATGTGGTCTGTTGACCAAAACATCATTATACTGAGCATGACTGTATTTATAAAGGAAAAATGATTGAAAACTAATGAGCTGAGCATTCACCTCAGAAAGACTGAAAAGGAACAAAAGAATGAACCCAAAAAAACTAGAGAGGAAATAATAAAGATATGAACAGAAATTAATAATAATTAATAATAAAGAAAAGCAACCAAATCAAAAGCTGGTTCTTTGAAAAGTCTAATAGAATGGTAGGCCTCTGGCAACACTGATTTTTTTTTTTTTTCAAATGGGAAAAGGAATAAACAATCTATTCCAAAGAACTGGTAAACTACTGTCTCCTTAAATCTACGGTGAGCAATTTGAGACATATGCACCAGGTGCTTCTTTATATGGTCCACAATCTAATTTGGGTTAAAGATTTAAAAACCTATATTTTTGTTGTTGCTGCTCGAATATTACTGTTTTAGCAGATAAAAAGCAATTCCAGTTTTCTCATTGATAGCTTTCTATTTAATAATATAGGTAATATTTTAAGAAATTTACATTTCTTTCTTTGGGACTTAATAAAAGTATTTTCATTTTGAATTAAAAAAGAACCATTGACATTGTTATTTTTTGTGAGTTGATCCTCTTAGGAGGTTCTTTACTCTTATTTATTAATATTAATTTGATTAATTAAAATAGGATCATACCAGGATCTCGCTCAATTTTTAGCCTACAGGCCTCAACTTGATTTGCAAGTAACTCTTAAAAAGTTACTAATTGTGTGTGACCACCTTAGACAAATCACTTGAACCTCTGTGGGTCAAAGTTTTCTTTAACTGTTAACTTTAGGTTTGAGATCAAAATGATGCCTGTGATCTTTACCAGCTATGATGTATATGTGTCTAGAAGCAGCATGATACCAGCCTAAGTCTATTTGAACTTTAGATTAATCTGTCAACAAGCGTAACATCATTGTTAAGAGCAGTCTTCACAGTCAGATGGCTAGGTTTCGATCCTGACTCTGCCACTCATTAACTTTATGGGCTTGGAGAAGTTATGTAATCATTTTTGCCTCTATTTTCTCATCTATAAAATGAAAATAAGAGCAACTACATCAGAGTTGTTGTGCAAATTAATAGGTTATCATATGTAACATGTTTAAGGCAGTGGCTGGCCCTAATAAAAACCATTTAAGTGTTAGGCATTATCATCATCATCGTTGATTGTGCTTCCAAATGTTATGACTCGTTGAAAGCTATCTTCATTAGTTAGGGAAAGGGCTCCCTGGAGCCTTGCCAGAAAGTTGGAATACAATTCTGAATGTAGTCCAGATTCAGTGATGTTACATTTATCACCAGTGTTTTGTGATACCACTTAAACTGAGTCAAGTTTAACAACTGTTAACAACTGTTTGTTAACTTATATATATAACCTAGTAAGAAAAATGCCATATAGACTCCACAGTCCTTTAGTATATGTAAATTGTGTTTACTTTCTAAAATATAATAGAATGAAATAAAGGAAAGCAATTATTAAGTAACTGGAAAACTCTTTTAGTGATCTGTTATACTACTCAACAGTCTTTGATAACTGATCCAAGTGTTATTCTTAGAAATATTAAAACTCCTCATATTTAACAATTGAAAAGTACTTAAAAACATAAGTCCTTCCATGAGAAGATTGAGATTAATGCCATTGGTCCACATTTTACAGAGTGAGATATTTATCTAGTTTTTACAATAATAAAAATGTGTAGAAAGGCATTGAACACCTGGTAAAAATTCAGATAAAGTATTCTTTACTGTTTCTCACCTAATATTACTGACTACTGCTGTTGAAATGTGAAAATGAATTACAAGTTAAAGGAGCAAAGTAATTTTAATACTTAATTTTGGAGCTTTACTGAATGCAGACAGCATAGTACAAAATTCAGGAGATTAGTATTGACCTTTAGGCAAAGATTTTCTGAAATGAAGATTTAATGTATAACTTGGATTTTCATTTGTGGTTTTCTACAAAACGTAATATTTAGCTTGCTTGATTTTTTTTTCTTAAGAGAGATTTTAATAGATTTATTTCTCCAAAGTTCTCTAAAATCAAAAATAAAATATTGCTACTCTTCTCCCCTTCCATCCTTTATTTTAACTTTTAACCATATTAATTTATTCTTTTTGGAATTTAGGGATACGGACTTGTCAATTAATGAAACGTTAATAAACAAGAGATAAATAAATAGTGCTTTAGCAAAATTTCTAAATCATAAGTTTTTCTCTTTTTGCCATTAGAGAATATTTTAAGGTAACTATTTAATTATGATAGGATTTGGGAGGTGGGGGAGAAGAAGGCATAAGGTCCAAAGTAACAGTGAAGGAAATTATTGTTAATCAATTTCTAAACCAATTTACTCAATGAAATTGTAAGTACCAGAGATTAGAAATTATACTTTAAATAAGCTTTTTCCCGATTAATAGGAACAAGTGAGAGTAATGGAATATAAATTAAACAAAGGGAAAATGTAAACTAGCATTGGAAAATCTTTTCTAGGCAATAATATATTACTTAATATATTAATAAATTATACTTGAAAAATTAAAGAAATCGCCTTTAAATTATATGTGTATTTTGTTTCATCTGGAAGTATTGGATCCTCTGCAGTAGTACCTAGAATTATACTATCCAGTACATGTGGCTACTGAGCATTTGGAATGTGGCTAGTCTGAATTGAGATATACTGTAAGTATAAAGTCTACACCAGATTTCAAAGATTTAGTGTGAAAAAAAGAATATAAATTATCTCATTAATAATTTTTTTGTCTTTTTTTAACCTGCCTGGCTGAGTGACTTTAAATCATTATTAATTTCATATTGATTACATTTTAAAAGTATATATTTTAGGTATATTGGGTTAAATAAGATATTAAAATTTATTTTACCTGTTTTTCTTTTTTTTTAATTTTAATAGAAGATTTAAAATTATATAAGTGGCTCAGATTGTTATATTTCTGTTGGAGAGTGCAAGCTAGGGTTTTTCATGGTACATTGTATCAAACAATTTTTAGTAAAATAACAACACTGAGTAAATAATAGTTCCAGTGCCAGTTGTTGAACAAATAGAACTACATAAAAATATGCAGTGTGAAGAGGGTGTTATCATTTATACATTTTAGAAAGTGGTTTCTATTGACATTTTCATTAGTAGTAAAGAGTTTAGGTTATTCATTCATTTGCTTGTTTATTCATTCAATAAACATCTATAAAAAGCCAGTATATGTAAGACACTAAAAATCTGAACTGTACTAATATGCATCCTCAAATACTTGCTTATAATACCCCAAATTGTGTTTAAAGTATTAGTACTATAAAGTACTCTAGAACAACTAAATAGTTTATAAAAACAATTATCTGCTTGGCATAAGTGCAAACTATGTTCTACTAGAGCTATTAAATCGAACTTACACTTCCCCTGCAGGTATTTAAGGAATTAAGACTTAGTTACATTCTGTGTCTTCATTTGTGCCTGTGTCAGCTTGTGAAATTTGTAAAAGTTTAGATAAGCCATGGTTACGTTTTAAATGCAATGTAACCACTTATTCCTTTTATTACTACCTGAAATAAATACTCTAATGAATGATATATTTTAATAGGCACTATAAAGATCTTTCCAAGGATTTACTGAGTAAATGTGAACTTAAAGATTCAGGTCCTCAAATATTAAAAATAGAACTACCATATGACCTAGCAATCCAACTACTAGGTATATATCCAAAGGATGTGAAATCAGTATGTTGATGAGATATTTGCACTCCTGTGTTAATTGCAGCATTATTCACAATAGCCAAGATATTTAATCAACCTAAGTATCCATCAACAGATGAATGAAGAAAGAAAATGTAGTATGTATCACAATGGAATACTATTCAACTTTTAAAAAGAGGGAAATCCAGCCATTTGGGACAACGTGAATGAAGCTGGAGGACATTATGTTAATGGAAATAAGCCAGACAAGTACCACGTTATCTCACTTATATGTGGAATCTAAAAAAGTCAAACTCAGAGAAGAGTAGAAAGGTGATTACCAGGGGCTGGTGGTGAGGAGAGCAGGGGGTTTGGGGAGATGTTGGTCAAAGGATGAAAAATTTCAGTTAGGAGGAATAAGTTCAGGAGATCTGTTTTATAATATGGTGACTGTAGTAAATAACAATGTATTATATACTTGAAAATTCCTGAGAGAGTAGATTTTTAAGTGTTCTCACCACAAAAAAAGAAAATGGTAAGTATATGAGGTAATGGATATGTTAACCAGCTTGATTTAGCCATACCACTATGTATACATATATCAAAACAAGTTGTACACTACAAATATGTATCATTTTTGTCAATTAAAAAAATAAAATTAAGAGCCAGGTATTTTTATCCCTAAAATTAAATTTATTTTACTGTGATATCACTAAGAACTTTATTATTTTCTAGGCATTAGTGTCACCAATCCCTTGTTGTTAACTTGAGGAAAAAAACAGGGGTGAAATAATGCCAACTGGAAGCCTTAATATGATATCTTTGATTAAAATATTTGATGAAAGTGTCCTTTATCTAGTAAAGTTTACTAGTGGATTTTAACCTAATTATATTATCAAATTGGATTTCTCTAGTTTTCTCTTTAATATACCAAACCCCAATGGAAATTTTACTCAAAAGATTGTTTTTTCTATATAATATCTTAATGACTAAAAAAATAGGAGAATGGGAAATGAGAAAAACAAAATAGGATACTTTTCCTTTTCCTACCTCTCTTTCATTTGTCCACCCTTTTATTTTCTATTTAAAACTTGGCAATCTGCCGGGGCGTGGTGATACGTGCCTGTAGTCCCAGCTACTCAGGAGGCTGAGGTGGGAGGATCGAGGATCGCTTGAGCCCAGGAGCTCTATAATGTAAGGTGCTATGCCAATTGGGTATCCACACTAAGTTCCATATCAATATCGTGACCTCCCAGGAGCTGTGATCTCCAGGTTGCCTAAGGGAAGAGTGAACCAGCCCAGGTCAGGAACGGAGTTGATCTAGTGAGACTGGCCTGTGAATAGCCACGGCACTTCGTAGCATAGCAAGCATAGGGAGGCTCCTGTCCCTCTTCCCCCCACACACAAAATATATATATGTGTGTATATATAAAATTTGGCAATCTAAATTCTATTCAAAATTTAATGATTTCTCCCTTAATTTTATGTCCTCTTATTACACACACATATAGGAAAGAGAAAAAAATTGAATCATCTCAGTTTAACTGAAAGAAAGGAATCTACAACAGAAGACAATGATGAGTAAGTTTGTTGTTTTTGAAACTATATACATGTGTCTTACAGGAAGGGGTTCGTATTTGTTAATATGGATAATTTAAGAGAAATCATTTGTGGAAATTAATAGTTTATTCCTGAGCTGAAATGTTCTTTCTTAAAGAAATAGAGTACCTTAGTTGTGATGTGTTTTTGGTATTCATATAATGGTGATATATGGTACTTAATTTTAATACTCATTGAGCCCAGTTCTCTCTGCCTATGTATGCATAATAGACCAGCTTAGGGTAAAACTGAGGAAAACACTCATTTCAGATTTCCATAGATGGAGAACTAATACATTGTCTGGGAACATAATGTCTAACAAATAGGTGGTTCAAGATGGAGCTAGGAACACAGTGAAGCCAGCAGAGTAAGAGATCTTGAGGAACCTAGAAGGCCTACATGCCAGCAACCAATTAGAGATATCAGAAAGGAGATACCTACTTCTAGAGTGTTTCATGGTTCTTCGATACTTGGTGGAGTAACTCTAGATTCGGTGTTTGGTCCTACACTATACAAATTTAGAAACTCATATATAAGATGTAGAAACAAAGAATTCAGCAGTGCTAATCAGTCTCAGGAGAAACATGCATAATAGGAATGCCCTTTTATTATGAGAAGTTTATTGATAGAACATCTGATATTAGTAATTTTCTCAGGGCACCCTCTTCTGAAAGTCGGTCTGTTCAGATAAAAAAACAGTTCTTTAAGGATATTCAGTAATGTAAGATTTAGAATTAAGGAAGTAAAATGTTTTAAAGAATATTTTCATTTAGCTGAGTTAGCTGTATATATCCCTTTCTGCAGAATAGAGGAATTTCTACCTAAATAACTGATATCTTCCATAAAAGATACCATTGTCACTTGGCTATCAGTATGGGGAAAATTGTATTTGGACCCTTACCTCATACCACACACAAAAATCAATTCCACGTGGATTGTAGGCCTGAATGTGAAAGGTAAAAGAATAAAAATTTAGAGGGACATATAGGACAGCTTTTCATGACCTTGGAGTATGTAATGTACCAGTACCAACCAAAAAAGGGAAAATTGATAAATTGGACTTTTAAAACTTCATAAAAAGATACTTTTAGAGTGTGAAAATACAGCCACAGAGTGTGAAAAGATATTTGCATGTCAATCCAGTGGAATAATGGACAAAAGACTTGAACTGGCACTTCTCAAGGGAAGATAGTCATGTAAACCAGCGCTCAACTGGGAAATGTCATCAGGGAAATGCAAATTAAAACCTCATGAACTACCACTACATCCTCACTAGAATGGCTAAAATAGAAAAGAAGGAAAATACTAGGTAGATTTTCCTCCAGGGTGAGGATGTGGAATAACTGGAACTCTCATAAACTGCTGGTGGGAGTATAAAAACCACTTTGGAAAACTGTTTGGCAACATCTAAACCTGGATATAGGCATACCCTGTGGCCCAGAAATTCTACTCCAAGGTATATTCCCAACAGAAATGTATACACGTATTCACCAGAAGACAAATACCATGATGTACATTGCAGCCTAATTCATAGTAGCCTCAAATTTGAAAACACCCAAATGTCCATCAACAGTTGAATAGATAAACAAATTGTAGTATTTATCTAATGGACTAAAGTGACAGTGATCTACAACTGAAAACGACAGTGTGGCTGAATATCACAAACATAATGTTGGGTGGAAAAAAACCAGATACAAAAGATTACATATTGTATAATTCCATTTGCATAAAGTACAAAAATAAAACTAATCAATACTGTTAAGTTAGGATAACTGATGTTCTTAGTTTCTGGAGTGCCAGTAATGTTCTCTTTTTTGATCTGGGTGCTGATTGCCCAGTTATGTTTAGTTTACAAAAATTGAATGAGCTGTACACTTAATGTGTACTTTATTCCTTCTTTTATTTCTACACCAATAAACCACCAAACTGTCCTATAAATAAAGTCTTGAACAACAACAAAAATTTCTTCAGACATGTTATATAATTGATTAAGTAGATTTTAACCTTTGGACTGCATGGCCTGGTGTGGGTTATATTACAACATTTCCCAAGCTGTATTCTGTAGGACATTGGTATCTCTAGAGATGTTCATAGGTGTTCATAGCATTAAAATATAATTTTATAGTCAAATAGATATGAGAAAAGGTGATTTTATCCCCTTCTTAAAGATTTACAAAGCACAGTGAGTAAACATAGGTAATAATAGCTAGTAATTATTAGTTCCCATATGCCAGATGTACATTATCACTTTTAATCCTCTCAACAACCCAATGAGGTAGATAATGTTACCGCCCTTACACAGGTGAAGAAACTGAAGTTTAGAGAAGTAAAATAACAGCTTAAGTTTATAAAGCTTCACATCTGGCAGACTTCCTTTAATCATTGTGCTAGAGTAACTGATACTGTGGTATACTGTCTTATTTTGTCTGCCCAGCATCTCTTCCTGCTGGAATTAGCATTTTTTAAATCACTCCTTACTCTGTTCTGGTAATGTGGCTCTTTATTGCAAGACTACCAAATTCTTACATAACCCCACCCTCTGGACAGCTGATTGGTCCAAGGGTAGGGCACCTGACCTAAACCCAGTCACAAAGCCCAGTCAATTAGTTATTTCACAGGATTTATAAAGTTGGAAGTAGGAAAAGAGAATACTTCTCAGATGGAGATCTTCAAGCAGACCTGTTACTGGTAGCCATGTTCTTCACCATGTAGATAACCTGGTTTGCAATAGGAAAGAAAGAAGCCATAGCCAGAGAGAAGAGAGACATGAAACAGAGTCCTTTTTGTCTTCTGGATTCTTCCTCCTATTCATGCAGAAGCCTTGCTGAATCTCAGCCTTCCTTCAATTATGGGAGATACATTACTATTCCTCCAATAAATTCCCCCTTTTTGTCTTAAAACATAAATAAGTCTACCTTTAGTCTTTTACTGATAAAAGAAGTTTAATACGGTACATTTGTTTACTTCAGGGTTTCTCAACCTCAGCACTGTCGACTTGTGGGTTGGGTAATTATTTGTGGTAGAGGCTATTCTATATATTACAGGATGTTTAACAGCATCCCTGGCCACTACTCATTAGATGCCAGTAGCATCCTCCCTCTCTCCCAACACTTGGCACAATTAAAATGTCTCCAGACATTGCCAGATACTTCCTAGATTGCCAAATTTCCCCCTGTTGAAAGCCACTAGCTTACCTAAATTCTTGAGAAGTTTTGAAGTAAATAAACCTATTCAACTTGATTTAACCCAGTAATTCCCATACGTATTTGACTATGCAAACCCCTTTCCCCCATCCCTATTCCCAGAATTATGAGTACTCCATGGAACATAAGGATGGGGAAAGTTAGATTAGTATATACCCTGATACCGTCAAGAAGATATTTATAAATATCTCTTAGGGTCGATTACTTCTGCTGACACTTGGTCTCATCTCAGGTCTTTGAATACAGCACAGGAAAAATAGGTCTCAGCTTGTGATTCCCATATCAGTAATAACTAAATTATGAAAAAACAGCAATAGTGACCATATATATACATTCATTCAACAAATGCATATTGTATATTGATGCCAAATGTTGTGTCAGATGCTGAGGCTACACAGATGAATAAAACCTGTTTTGTTCCTTGAGGAGCTTACATTACAGTCTCCAGGGAGAATGGGAGATAGACACATAAATAAGTTAATAGAACATAGTGTGGTGTTATGATGGCCAGTATGACCTATAGATATGTCTAATAGTTAGATTTCTACAAAACTAGAAGATAACTATAATTTAGAAAGTAGGATGCTTTTAAAACATATTCTTAGCCAATCAGAACAAATAGTCTACTATTTTCTGATATGAGTACTCAGTAAATGTTAGTGAGGAGAATAAAGTACTACAGAACAAGTTTCTAAATAAATTTATTTTTGAAGACTAGTGAATAATCAGTCAATATCAATCATAATATTTCTATGTAAGTATATTGTCTATCAATAAAATTAAAATTATTTTCAGAATTCTAGCAAGGGAAATAAAATATTAAGCTAATTTTTAATAAATTATTAATCTAGTTCCTTTTTCCAAAATTGTTAACATGTGTGACAAAACTCAGATCAAAACCTGAGTCTCTAGTCAGCAGCATGGTCAAAGAAGGATATTACCATGCCCCAGAATATATTTATTTTCAATAGGTTGTTTAATATCCAAATAAAAGATTTGTTTCTAAAAAAATAAAGGATTCTGGCAAAATGTTTTTCTTTGAAAATAATTAGCGGTTAATGGCTATATCATTTTATTTATATTTTTAGCTTTCTTAATTCTGTTTGTAATTTCTGTTGTAAGTTTACTTGAAAGTTGAATGGTTGAGTCTCATACCCTTTTTTTTTTTTGCTGTTTTTCTACCCAAAAATCTCATACCCTTTTAAAAATTATTGTTTTGATAAAAATGTTAAATGCAGTGAAAATACAAATTAAATAGAAACATAGTTTTGTTTATTTAAACCAAAATCTTAAGACTCTTAACAACATACAAATTTATGAAGTAGAGTCCACAGAAAAAGATGCTTAAAAACTGCAAACAAGAGTTCCCACTGGTAAAATATCTACAAATATCTTCTCTAAGCTGATAACAGCTTAATTTTTTTAAGCTTTAGATTTTTTAATAATTTCAAATTTATAGAAAAGTTGCAAGAATATTAAAAAGAACTCCTAAACCCTTCTCCCAGATTTACAGATTGTTAACATTTTGTAACATGTATTTTCATTCTCTGTGTGACACATGTGCATACACACACATACATATGTTCTCAAACTTTTTTCTAGCATTTGAGAAATTGCAGACATCCCCTTTTCGACTACATCCTTCAGTGTGTATTTCCTAAGAATATTCTTTTATTTAACCATAGTACAAACATTAAAATCAGGAAATTTAACATTGATACAATAACTGTTGTCTAATAGTCAGTCCATATTCAAATTTTCCAAGTAATGTTCTTTATTGTAGTTTTTCCCTTGATCCAGGATTCAATCCAAGATCACACATTGCATAATAGTTTTTAAAGTTTCCATCAATCTGGAATAGTTTTTTAACCTTTCTTTGTCTTCTCTGACAATAATATTTTTAAAGAGTACAGGCTGTTTTTTGTATAGTGTTCCTCAGTTGGATTTGTCTTATGTTTTGTTACTATTATATTCATGTTATATATTTCTTGGCAAGAATATTATAGGAGAATGTGAGTCCTTCTTGGTACATGACATCAGGAGATATTTTATCCTATTATTGATGAACTTTAATTGCTTAAGGAGATGTTCACTAGGTTTATCTATAAAATTAATCATTTTTCCTTTTTAATTAATAAATACTTTGTGGGGAGTTACTTTGAAACCATGTTTCACCTAGTAGCTTTAACATACATTGATGATTGTTGCCTGAATCAGTTACTACTATAATGGCTGCACAGTGATGATTTTCTAACTCCTATGTTTATTAGCTGGCTTTCTACTAGTTGGCCTTTTAAAAATTCATCTGTTTATAGTAATACAGGGTTTTTCCTTAACTTCCCCCTTTCCATATTTCCATCCCATCTCAAAGAAATCTCTTTCTCCTAAAAGCAGCAATAAATTTGCACATTTGCTTAGTCCTACAACATATACAAAATAGTTTCAGAATTCCTTCACTCATGGCATTGCTAAAAATAAACCTCTAAGCAATCTAGATTTGTTTTCAGTCTTTGTCTTTAGATTGAAGGTATATAGTCAAATTACTGTATTTAAAAATTACTTGGATTAGTTTTTCATTTGAAGAATTAGTTATTTGTTTGAAATTGTTTGGTTCTTTTGTTTCTGTTTGTATTTGATTTTACTTTTTTTCCTTATCCTTTTAGACTTTGTTTTTTGACTATATAAAACATTAATATGGTTCTAAAAGTCAAAACTATACCCAAAAAAGTATACTCAGAGAAATGTTACTCCCTCCCCCATTTCTTCTACCTACTCCCTATAGGTAACCAAATTCATTGGTTTCTTATTTACCTTTCATATTTTTATTTTCATAAATTAAAAAGTTTATTTTTTCTTATTTCTCTTATACAAAAGATGGCATATCTAATATATACTCTTTTGTACTTTGCTTTTTTTCATTTATGAATATGTCCTGCAATCACTCTCTATTAATCAACTTGGAGAATTTTAAATGTAAGAATTATCCCAACAGGAAAATACACCTCAATGTTCTAGGTTTAAAAATTTTTTTTCTTCAGAAAACAGTGGCATGTCAATAACACCCATTCATTAAAAGAAAAAAAACACCCACATATTAATATTTTATGTGAACTTCCATATCCTTGGTGTTCTGCAAGGAAAATGTATAATTCACTGCCACTGGCTTTTCTGCCTCTTGGCAATTTGCTGCTGCTGCTGCTGCCGGCAATGCTATGAAAATGCAATAATGGTGACTATCCCTCTGTTAGATATATTTTCATTAAACTTTTTATTTTCAGTTAATCGTAGATTCACTTGCCATGGTGAGAGGTAAAACAGAGAATGTTATACCTTTTCCCCAGTTTCCTGACATGATAACATCTTACAAGACTGCAGTACAATATCACAACTGGGAGGTTGACATTGGCTCAGTCTACTGATCTTATTCAGATTTCCTCAGTTTTACATATACTCATTTGTGTGTGTGTGTGTGTGTGTGTTTAGTTCTGTGCAATTTTATCACAAGCAGGTTTTTGTATCCACCATTGCAAGACACATAACAGTTCCATGACTACAAGGATCCCACCTGTTGTATAGGACTTATTTTTAATCACTGGTTTATTCTCTTGTAGGCAGAAGAGTAACTTTTTTAGATGTGTATATTTTATTTCTGTGCTAAAAAAACGAAAAACAAAAAAAACCCTTTTTAATAGAAATGAGTTATGCCAGACGGGTTATTTTTGTCATCATTTTGTTTTGCTTTGCTTTATGTATACAATTTAATTGTGACAACCACTGGTCAGTATTCTGAGTTTCTCTTTACTGTATTTTAAGCATTCATGCAACAGAAAATGACTTATGGATCACTTTCTGCTCAAGTGATGGTCTCTAGGGATAAGTTTATCAAAAAATTAGGATGAAGATATATACTGTATATCTATATATACTTTATGCCTATATACTGTAGGTGAGCAAACTCTAAAAGGGAAACCAATATTTAAAGGAGACTTATTTTCAACTGTTTAAAATTTTTGACATGGAAGACTAAAAGCTTTCCCCCAAAAATCAGGAACAAAACAAGGACATCTGCTTTCACCACTGGTTTTCAACATTGTACTGGAAATTCTAGCCAGAGCAATTAGAAAAGAAAAAGAAATAAAAGGCATTTAAATTGGAAAGGAAGAAGTAAAACTTAAATCTTTTTGCAAATGACATGATCCTATCTATCCCAAAGAATGAAAATCCCAAAGAATGCACAAGAAGCTACTAGAGCTAATAAACAAATTCAGCAAAGTTACAGGGTATAAGATCAACATGCAAAAATCAGTTGTTTTTCTATACACTTATAATTAACAATCTGAACAGGAAATTAAGGAAGCAATCCATTTACAGTAGCATCTAAAAGGATAAAATGCCCAGGAATAAATTTAACCAGGGAGGTGAAAAACTTGTACACTGGAAACTACAAAGCATTGCTGAAAGAAATTAAAGAAGACCTAAATAGATGGAAAGATATCCTGTATTCATGGACAAGAAGATTTAGTATTATTAAGATGTTAATATTACTACCCAAAGTAATCTATGGATTCAATGCTATCCCTATCATTTTTTTGCAGAATTATTAAACAGCTTTTTTTTTTGCAGAAATGGAAAAGCCTAGCCTCAAATTAATATATGGAACTTCAAATATATAACTTCATTAATATATGGAGACCCCAAATAGTCAGAAATAGTCTTGACAAAGAAGAACAAAGTTGGAGGTCTCACACTTTCTGATTTGAAAACTTACTCTAAAGCTACAGTAATCAAAACAGTTTGATACTGGCATAAGAATAGACATACAGACCAATGGAATAGAATTAAGGGTCCAAAAATAAACCCATGCATCTATGGCCAAGTGATTTTGACAAGGATGCCAAGACCATTTAATGGAGAAAGAATAGACTCTTCAATAAATGCTGGGACAACAGGATTTCCACATACAAGAGAATGAAGTTGGAACCTTTCTTCACACCATATGCAAAAATTAACTCAAAATGGATCAATGACCTAAATATAAGGACTAAAACACTAAAACCATTTATAAAAGAAATTATAGGGGTAAATCTTCATGACCTTGAATTTGGCAATAGAGTTCTAGATAATGAAACTAAAAGACAAAAGACAAAATAAATTTGGACTTTATCAAAGTTAAAAACTTTTGTGCTTTAAAGTATACCATCAAGAAAGTGGAAAGACAGCCCACAGAATGGGAGAAAATATTTGCAAATCATATATCTTGTAAGGATTTAATATCCAGAATAAAGAATTCCTAAAATTCAACAACAAATAAACCGACAATCCAATTTAAAAATAGGCAAAGGCTTGAATAAATATTTCTTCAAAGAAGTTATACAAATAGCCAATAAGCACATGAAAAGATGTTGAACATCATTAGTCATTAAAGAAATGCAAATCAAAAGCACAGTGAAATGCCACCTTACACCTACTAGGATTGCTCTTTGAACAAACAAAAAAATGGAAAATAACAAGTGTTGGCAAGAATGTGGAGAAATTGGAATGCTTGTCCATTATAGCTCTGGTGGAAAACAGTGTGATGGTTCCTCAAAAAGTTAAACATGGAATTACCGTATGACCAAGCAATTCCACTCATAAGTACCTGCTCAAAAGAATTGAAAACAATGACTCCAACAGATATTTGTACACCAGTGTTCATTCCAGCATTATTCACAATAGCCAAAAGATGGAAACAACCCAAATGTTCATTAACAGATGAATGGATAACCAAAATGTGGTATATACATGCAATGGAATATTATTCGGTCATAAAAAGGAATGAAGTTCTGATACATGCTACAACGTGGATGAACCTTCAAAACATTATGCTAAGTGAAATAAGCCAGACACATAAGGACAAATATTGTAAGATTACAATTGTATGCAATATCTAAAATAGACAAATTCAAAGAGACAGAAAGTAGATTAGAGGTCAGGGACATGGGTCATGAGGAATTATTGCTTATTGGTTACACACTTTCTGTTTGTAGGAATAGAAATTTTTGGAAATTGATAGTGGTGATGGTGGTGCAACATTGTGAATGTAATGAATTTCTCTGAATTGTACACTTAAAAATGTTTAAAATGAGGGTCGGGTGCAGTGGCTCATGCCTATAATCCCAGCACTTTGGGAGGCCAAGGCAGTAGGATTACCTGAGGCCAAGAGTTCAAGACCAGCCTGGGCAACATAGTAAGACCTCATTTCTATAAGAAATTTTTTTTTAAAAATTAGCTAGAGGTGGTGGTGCACGCCTGTAGTCCTAGCTACTTGGGAGGCTGAGGCAAGAGGACCACTTGAGCCCAGGAGTTCAAGGTTGCAGTGAGCTATGATCATGCCACTGTAGTCCAGCCTGGGTGACAGAGCGAAGCCCTATCTCCAAAAAAAAAAAAAAAAAAAGTTTAAAATGACAAATTTTGTTGTATATATTTTACCATAATAAAAAAAAGTTTTAAATAGGCCTAAACACAGGGGGAAATATTTTTTTTGACAAAGAGGTGTCAATTTTATGTATATTGACCAGATTTTTTTTATTTGACCAGTCTTCAGGGAAAATGCTTTTAATTAATTTTGATATGCATAAGAATCACCTGGAAATGCATATTTCTAGTTCCCATCTAGAGACATTCTTGATTAGTAGATCTTGGATACAGCGCCCAGGAATTTGTATTTTAACAATCTCACTGAGAAATTCTCATGCCAGTCGTAAGTAAATTATACTTTTGGAAATACAGTGTAATGATTAAGAACATAGGGTCAAACACACCTGGGTCCAAGTTCTGACTGTGCCCCTTGTTATTTAACTCTGGATAATTAAATAATTTCTTTGTACTTCAGTTTTCATATCTGTAAAATGGAAATAATATTTATTACAGAGAGTTGTTTTGAAAATTAAATGATATAGCTTGTAAAGTAACAAGTGTGGTGCCTTGAGCTCAGAAAGCACTCAAAAATGTTAGCAGTATATTTCATTGTTATCATAATCCATTATCATTCAAAATAATCATTTAGATAAATAGAGATAGAGATTCAGTGACCTATTTACCTTTTTCTGTATTGTAAAGGTAAAGAAAAACCTGAGGATTTCACCTCTGTTGTGTAGATGTAACTCTCAGGTCTTGAGATTTTATAAAAGTACAATTTCTTAGAGGTAGTAACTTTCAGATAACAGTTTTTAGTAATGGAATGAATTAAGGATTTATTTGTGGCTTTTGAGAGTATTGTATTAGTAGAATGGTAAGGCAGAAATCTGAATATAAGAGTTTAATTTCAATATGGAAATTGGGTTAGACCATTATTATGAGAAATAATTTGTGAAAGAAAGAATATTTGTTGAATTAACAAGTAAAAGAAGAGTTAAACAGCATTGGGGGCTCAGCTAAATCATATACTTCTAATACTATCAGTACTGCTATAAGATTTTTTTTTTTTCTATAGCACTCACAGCTTAAGCCAGGAGCAAAAGACAGGGCAATTCAGGGTTACACATCAGAAAAACATATATGTGGCAGAAGGTTAAGGGGCTGAGACAATTAACTTTCTTAGCAATGTCATTGAGTTGATGAATCATGAAGTCTGTGATAGGAAGGAAGTAAAAGAAAGAGAAAACTAAAAGATGTGCATATTTCACTTGGATCTAGGGATAGATGGTTACTGGACCGGGTCTTTTTGATTCAGTTCATTGAGCCATCAAATATTTATTGGGTACCTACCATACTACAGACACCACACTAGGTAACATGGGTTGTAACAGTAAATAAGGTACTGTTATTGATGGAACTTACCTGCCCTCATGGAACTTACAATCTGATGAGGAAAACATTTGTCAAACAATCAGAAGTTACAAAAAGGAGGGAAATTGGGATCATCAGAGGCCATTATCATGGCTTTTTGAGATTTTACCTCTTTGCTATATCCACAATGCCTACACTGTTAGTACGTTGGTACCATGGCTTGCATGCTAAGAACCTCTGAGAAATCACGGGGCTCCTTTTTCATCTGCTGTTCTTTGCTTCCCCTTCTACAACAAGGATGGCACAGCGGCAACCAAGTTAATGCTTGCTAACCACCTGCATCAATAAATCTTAATTAGAAGCACCAATTTAATGACAGTTTCTCTTTGTTCTTTTAGTTCTCTCCTCAGAATACATCTAAGGAACTTTATAGAGAAAGGGAAAATGATGAAACTAAATTTGAAGCTAAGAATGGAAAATAATTGAAAGTGGTCAAGATAGGGAAAACCTAGAACTGGAGCAGAATAATAGTTTTGATAGTCAAGTTATACATGACTTGCTTGAGACTGAAGAAATTAATATAGAGGGGATTAAAAGCATAATTAATGGATATATCCAATGCTTCCCCGGGATTTTATTTGGCTGCAGCGTCTAATTTCAGTTGTTCTTCAGAATAATAAAGACTTTCTCTTTGAGGAATATGAGAGAACTCTGAGTTTCACAATGAGACTCTACTAAGCAAATTGGAAAAATGCACTGAAAATTCTGAATTTTTGACATATGGCTTTCTTAAGAAACTACTGGATGCTAAAAAAGAAAGCTGCTGGATTTTTACTGATAAACAAGGAGAATGTTAATTCAAGAAGAACCAAGATTTCATATTTCTCAAGTTGTGCTACAACAGTCTTTTGCCATAATATAGGGTTTGATCAAATCTTGTAAGAATGCCATGAAACTGGCAGTAGTCACTGGATATCTGGATGCAGTAGCCGCGTCAACATCTGGATGATTCAAAAGGCCATTGTAAGATAAAGAATTTGATCCAATTTAGTCTAGCCAGAGGCAAATCTTTTTAAGAAAGGAATTGTATTCTGTAAGATATGAATGGCACCCACTGATGATACTTCTCCTCACCAACTCGAAAGGGAGAGCAAAAATAACTTTGAAATTTTGTACCATAATGAACTTGAGAAATATATTCTCAAGGCAGCTTGAAAGAAATGAAAGATTGTTGGTTTTCAGAAATAAATAAATTAATGAAGGAACATCAAGATGATATTAAAGACTCTAAGCAAACAATTTTGTTGTCTTAGAGCAGCAAAGTAGAATTTGAACCATGCACTGAAAATATAGAAAAAGGGTCTCAGTAGCAATGAAAATTTACTTTCCAGCACAAGTGGGATTAAATATGTTTATAAGAAGTGCCATTGTGTCTAGGATGAAGAAAGTGGCAGCCATATTTCCCCCAAAATCTCCTCAGCAAGCAGTTTATCTCCAAAGATTATGAAGGCTTCTCTAATGAGTCAGAAGATGTGGAAAAGAACACACTTCCAGAATTTTTCAGGATGTAACAGTTGTATGACAGTTATAAAATGATTCATGGAAATTTGGTTGCTATCGAGGGGGGAGAAAGAATTGATTTCCTCCTGGAAGAAGAAAATAGAGGAGGAGGAGAGGAAAGGAAATTAAAATGAGAAGAGTGATGGCGTGCCCACTGGTCTACTTGATCCTGCAGTGGAGACAAATGTCCCTGAAAAAGCAGCTTAGGCATGTCAAGGATGTCTTGAAAACAACTTCCCCAGATAATTGATACTTAGTCCATACAACTCGCCAAGGTTGTCAAGACCTTTTGCTTAGCTGAGCTTCTTAGTAACTTTCTTAATTTGGGAAAGCTGCTAGTAGGTCCTTTAGGGATGCTACATTGCACAACTCCTGGGGGCACCATCCACATCTTACTCAATGTAAATGCCCATTGGAATTATTCAAGATGGCAGCCCTGCAGGACCCAGCCCTTCCCACACAATTCCCTGAAGGTCAAAAGGGAGTACTATCAGATCTTTAAGATATGATAAGACAGTTTGAAAATACTCTTATACTCCAGTCCTCCCAAGAAAGGGATGGAAGATGCAAGGTAAGAAGCCCCCAGGATTCCTTCTCATAGCAAAGTATTAATAGCTTATTTGCCTCCACCTTGCACCCCTATGGCACTTAGTAGGCTTTGGCATCATATGGGAGAAGCTAGAGGGTCCCAGCTTGGGTGGGGGTCACTTATGTCCTGAAGGAACCATCTTTGGTCACCATCTCTCAAACTGAGGTTCCACTGTTAGGCAATTGGGGCCTCAGATGACTTTTAATTGAAAATATATAATAATAAAGGAAAATTTTTAAAGAGAAAAATCACCCATAATTCTACTGTCTTCTCATAATTTTTAGCTTTTGCATAATACTGTCAAGGCTCCATTTCTTGTTTGCATACTTAGATATAAATTTTGCTTAGATGAAACATCCTGTACATATGTATCATATATGAAATTTTTTTTTCTTTTTTTTTTTCTTTTTTGCTGATAATGCACATATATGAAAATTTTAATATGTCATATTGTCCTGTTTTTAGTAGCACAAAAATATTAATGTTTAACACTGATGTGATCTTGAAAAGCATTTAAGTAGAATTTTTGGGTTCTTTCATAAAATTGATAGTATAGATTTGTGCTGTCTGAAGCAGTGGTCGCTAGCCACATGTGGCTAATGAGCACTTGAAATGTGGCTAGTCTGGAATGAGATGTGCTGTGATTGTAAAGCACACATGGGATTTGAAAAAGAGTATAAAATATCTCAATAATTTTTATGTTGATTACATGTTGAAATGGTAATATTTTAGATATATTGGGTTAAAGAAAATATATTATTAAAATTAAGCTTACCTGTTTCTTTTTACTCCTTTTAATGTGGCTGCTAGAAAATTTTAAATTAAGTATGTGGCTTGCATTATATTTCTATTAGACTGTGTTGATATAGATTATCTTGTACAGCTATGGGATCTTAAAAATGGAAAAGAAGCTAAAATTACAACGATAAGGGAATGGTTAAATCATCTTCGGTAGGTTTACTAGATAGGATATCGTGCAGCCTTTAAAATTACAGACATACGGACTGTGCGGCCCAATAAATGTGTGTGATGTTACATTAACTAAAGAAAGCATGACATAAAGTCATAAAATTTCTTTTAAAAACCTACGAGAATTTTTCCAAAGTGCTAAATGGAGATATGTTCCAAAGGTAGAATTCCAAGTGAAGTTTTCTTCCTTTCCTTTCTTTACTTTCAAATTTAAAAGATTGCCTTCATATCTTTTCTCACACTGAAGTATATTAAAGTCATAAAATTTATTTTTTATTAAAAAAAGTCACCATGTGATACTGATTCATGGACTCAGATCGAGGTAAATAAGAGAAGAGCGGTGTATTAGCGTCCTCAAGGTGGCGTGGTGGAGAGCGGAGCGGGTCAGTGAGAACGGGAGGCAGTGAAACCCGGAGAGAGGATAGTTGATCATGTATGCTGTGCTGTAAAGGAATGAGAGATGGAGGAGGAGCATTTGTATCTTTTACCACTTTGAAAAATGTAAAGAAAGGATTAGAAACCTGAATCTAAGGTCTTTTAAAAAGAATTAAAGCTCTGAAAAAGATTTGCTGTGTTTAAATACTCTTGGTAAATATTATTTTTTTCTTCATTCCTAGATTCATGATGTTGCTATCTAAAGTTGAGAAATCATCAGAAGAAATCATGGAGATAATGCAAAATTTAAGTAGTATACAGGTTTGCCTTTTTTCACATAATTTTTCGTACTTCTACTACCTCATTTGAAAAGGATAGTAGGAAAAAAGCCTCAGATTGGAGAATCCAATCCAGGAAAGCATTTGCAGGGAATATGTTTAATTTACTTTTCATGGGAACTTTTTTTCTTATAAGAACATTACTTTAATATTTTGGTAATATCTGACCTTTTTACATGTAAGTAAATTTGTAGATTATGTTTAGTCTAGTTAGTTAATAATAAATTGTTTTTATTCAAGCATTTTATGGCTTGTAATAGTTGACCTACTAGAAAAAGCTGAATTTCCTAACATAGAGTTTAAATTTTTCAAATGAGGAAACAATGTGTACTACATTTTCTCTAAATTTGTCAATAATCTTGTATGTGTAGAGAATTTACTTAACTCATTTAAGATGGCTTTCTTTTAGGCTTTGGAGGGCAGTAGAGAGCTTGAAAATCTCATTGGTATCTCCAGTGCATCATGTTTCTTAAAAAGAGAAATGCAGAAAACCAAAGACCTAAGTAAGAAGAATTTATGAGTTTTCAATGACAGTAATTTTAAAGATAAGCCTATTAATTTTTCTCAAATTTAGATTTGATAGATATCTTTATATACACCACTACAGGACATGTGATAAAAATACTATTGCCTTCGTTAAATAAGAAGCCACATATCTTTTACCAGGGTATATTATTTTGGGGATTCCTCTTGAATGTGAAGGAGAAGAATGTATTCTGGAAACTGGTAGTAGGCTTTCTTTATGTAGTGCTCATTTTAAAAATAAAATATAATAAGGTATTGTATTTTATATATTTATATATTTTTTATATTTGATATCTATAAATATGTATTACTTTGAATTGTTTTTCATCATAAAGTTGTTTCTTCCAAATAATGAGAAATTATTCATATTCCATGCTAATTTTTGATATGGGATTTTTTTCCTTTAGTGACAAAAGTAACAAAACAAAAACTGTTTGAAAAGAAGAGTTCAGGACTTCTTCACAAAGGTAAAGAGTTGTGTTTTAGTTTATGACATAAAGAGATATTTTCATCTCATTTCACTGCTTAAAACCAATCATCATGGGTTCTTTTTAATGTGTTCTTTTAAAAGACCGTGAATCTCATTTGAAAAGCCTTTATATTGCATTTAGCAGAAGACAATATCTGATGAGATCAACTTCCCTGATGATTTGAACTTTTTAAACATCTTTTGAAATACAATATTCAGTGTAAAATTTAATTTTGTCTTTTCATTAAAATTTCTTTTTATGAATACAGACAAATAGGGGCAACAATGCACTAATATACTGCAGTTTTCAATGGTGCATTAGAAGGATACAGAAAGCATTAAAAGTTATTTTGTAACCAGTATTCTGGAATCTTTCAAATCATTAAAGATGTTTGATCTACTATGAACTCTTACATCTCTGAGCATTTCATAGTATGAGAAACTAAAATAGCAGTTTTTAAATCCCCTTAGGAAATACACAGCCACACCTCAATAAGCAAATTAATCATGGACTGTAAGATATCAAAACCTTTAGACCAATGTAAAAGTGATCATTTTAATAGTACTGATATGGATGCCATTTAGCAATCTTTGTAAGTAGTATTAGGCCTTGAAATGAACAGCCATGTTTCAGTCTATCATTTTTAAGTGCTGATGACTACATTTATTGAGTACCAATAATTACTATATTTTTAATACTAGGATCAACAGATCCTTACAGCAACACTGCAAGATAGCTATACTGTATTATCATTGTCATTACAGACAAGGAACAAAGACACAAAAAATATTAAGTAACTTGCCCAAAGACACTGCTACTTAAGTGACAGAGCAAGGGTTCTGACTAAAGACCAGTCTGACCTCAAAACCTGTGGTCTTTTCATTATTCCGTATTGTCTTTTCCTAAAACAAATGAAATCATCTGGTTATCCCAACTTTGAGATTCAAACATGACACATAACTGAAACTACTTCAGCAATCTAGTATGTTAAGGTTTAGGACTTTTAATAAGCCAGGAGTAAGTTTGTAATGGAAAGTGCTGGGTTTCCCAGCCAGTCAGATCCCATGGTTAACTGAGTCATGGCAGGGCAGCAGCCATGGCAAGACTCTTCCAAAGCTCATGTGGGAAGGGAGCTGAGCATGCTTCCTGAGCCTTTCATTGAACAGCTGACTTCTACTGTGATGCCAAGAATTTAAGAACATGGCTTGGGATCTCTTCTGTCTTACTTTAGTTGTATAACTTGATTCGAATGTGTAACTGAGTTTCAGTGATTTCAATCTTTCCTAACTTGACATATTTTAAAGGATCATAATGGGAAATTGAAATGTTTATTATTTCCCAGCTAGAAAAAAATATTCTCTATATTCCATGCTCATAGTGTGATTTTTAAAAAAATCTGTAATTTCCTAGAACTAATTAGAATCAGGCTTCACATAGTTGGCTTTTGCAAACAGCTTTGAGAAATTAAGGGGAAAAATTCTAGAATGAATAAGTGAATTGTCACAGCTAATAATGTAAAAAAAATTTTCCAAAAATATTAATACTTCATTAAAACTTTTCCTTCTAGGGGATACTTTTTGTCATCTCCTTTCAGTTATCCAATATACATCAACCAATTCTTGTGTGTTTTTGCATGATCAGCCTTAAAACTATTTTCTATTATTTTAGGCATTAAGACTGACTTGCCCATTACCAGATTTTCCCGAAGGACTGAGTTTTGTTCATGCATAGATGAGATTATATTACTAAATCATGTTTTAAATTTTTTAATAATGGCTGGGCACAGTGGCTCACACCTGTAATCCAAGCAATTCCAAAGGCTGAGATGAGAGGAACTCTTGAGGAGTAGTTCAAGATCCCATCTCTGAAAAAAAAAAGAAAAAAATTAGCCAGGTGCAGTGGTGCACACCTATAGCTCCAACTACTCAGGAGGCTGAGGCAGGAGGATCGCTTGAGCCCAGGAGTTCAATGCTGCAGAGAACTAGGATTGTGTCATTGTACTTCAACAAGACCTCATCTCTTTAAAAAAAAAAATTCTAATAATCATTCATTTTATTTGTTGAGATTTAAATCAAAACTGAGTTTAAAAATATATAATATAGTATTTATATGTTAATATGTATTATAGTGTGTATATATGTTAGTCATCATCCATTTCTATTTCTTGGCAAGAGCTATATTAACTCTTTATATTTCCTGAGGTATTCTAAACATCATTAGCTTTTCAACTAATTTTGGAAGATAAATGTTGCCTGAAAAATAAATTAAAGCTATATTTGTTGTAATTTGAGTGTGAGCTATATAGTTTTACTGAGTGTTTTTCCTTCTTCTTTTTCTAGTTCCTAATGTGTATATTTTTAGTTTTGGAGGCTTTTTTGTTTTGTTTTTTGGTTAAAGTTGATGTATAAACAAACACACACTAACATAAGCTTTTTACTAAGCTAATAATTTTCACCCCTTTAAGAGGATTTTGCTGATTTTTTTGACATCTCAAACTAATTTCTTTTTTATGTTTCTTATTTTGAGATCTGGCCTTAAGCTTTTTATAGAAATTTCTACTTTGCCTTTTTGTTTACTATGCTATTACCCAGAATTGTTTAAATTTAAAAATGTTTTAGGAATCTTCATAATATTAGAAATTATATAAAATATCTATTGAAAGTCAGCCCTTGACACAAGGATTTGTAAAAAAAAAAAAAAAGAGAGAGAGAGAGGGAAAGAGAAAAAAGAAAGAACTAAAAAAAATTATGTAAAATAAAAATCATCCTTATTATATGTATAGGATTTATTTCATTTAGGTAATTATGAAAATGAGAATAAGCCAATTACTTGTTTCACTATCAAAAGAATGTCCTTCAGATTCTTATAAAAATTTCCTGGAATAGTTTAAATGACAATACCCGGAGAATTCCAACATTTATGTTGTCATTGCCCCTTCAAATTAGTCTTTTAGTTCTATTTACTTTTTCATTTCAGTGGCAGTTCCACTTAACTTCAGTTGCAGTCTTTATTATAGTAATAAGAGTATAATTGTAAAAACAACAATAACAAGTGTTTTAAATAAATAGATATCTGACATATATTCTTAAGGCTTTATGTAACTTATTCAAGAGAAATTTAAAACATACACAATAACATAAAAAGGTACACTGAGATTTTTATAGTTTTCAAAAGAATGGGACCTTGTAAATCAGGGAATGCCTTGATAGAGTGTATGAATAAAAGAGAATCTCTTCTGCTAAATACAAATTCCTTAAACAAAGGAAGGCTTCTTTCTTTCTTCGGTTACTTAGAAAATAAGCTTAACTTTGCTTTCCTCAGTAATACTGGCTTTATAACTATTAGGAAAATAATGAAATGAAAGGTTCTTTTTCTGTTAGATTTGGATGTGAATTTTCATAATTATTTTAAATTTGTTATGCTGAAGATTTAAAACTTATGACCATTCAGTGAGTTGATACAGATGGAATGTCACATTATCATCACATGGTAAAGCATGAAATTTATTTACTTTACATAGTCAACCTCTACTTAAAACAACTTGATACAGATATTCCTTATTCAATAGATGGCATTATATAGTACTTAGTGTTTTCATTTTTTCTGGAGATATTAAAAAATACCATCATTGTTTGTCTATGACTAGTACTTCCAATAAACAAAATGTTTTTGAAAAGAATGTAAGCAAGTTGTAGAGCAGTTGCCAAGATACGAAAGCTAGACACTTAGCTTCAGTCCAAAACATATTTTATCTGTTTTGAAAATAATTGTGTAGGTTGCAGTATGCATATTTTAAAAGAAATGTATCCATCTGAACTTTACATTGTTCAAAACTGATTGTTTCAGCTGTTTATAATAGAAAATATTTCAGAATTTCTAGCTCTATTCTTTAAAAAATAGCATATACTATAATGTTCCTGTTTTCTTTAGCTAACTTAGTGTGTTCTTTCATTGTAAAATTCATCTTGGTTATAGAATTTTAAAGTTATCAAATTCTTAGACTACAGGACAAATTTTAAACTCCTTCTGTTCTAAGACTATAAAATAGTTTGATATTGCCTTTTCATTCTAACCACCCACTGAAGTATTTTTTAAACATAAAAATATGTTGTTCTTTCCCCTACTCAGGCTTGAAAAAGTATTCATCATATCTGCTAAATAATTTTACTCCCAGAAGACTACTAACCTTTTAGTTTTTTCTATTTTTATCTTAACATTAGACAATATCTTTTTTCAAACAGATACTTCAGTTTTAAAAGCACTGAGGTTTGAATTTTAGACATGATGAGTTTTAGGAGAAACAACAAAAATTCCCCCCCTTATGCTTTAACATTCTAGGTTTATCTGGAGATAAAAAATGGAGCTATGAATTTTGGTAGCACAAATATACATTAATGTACAACTATAGTCCTCAGCTCTTTATAAGGATTCAGCTGTCGTGTATGCTGTACATGGGTCATACCTTTCCTATTAATAATGTTAATGCTTTTGTTTTACACTATTCATCACTGTTTTGGGGATTCATTTCAACTGCTAAAAATGCTTACTTGAGATTTGTCTAGGATTTAAGTAAAACCAAACTGTTTATTACTTTTCATAGCCTTTTTAATAATTTCTTCCATGATTTAAATTTTTTAATACTTTACTACAAGTATGATAATTTTTCTTTTAAATAAAATTAGTAAAAAAATTTTTTAAACTATAGATTTGGACTCACTTAATAGCAATTATGTGTTTAAGAGGTGTAAATAACTTGCTATCAGACATTACAAATATCCAGGTGCTCTGTATGTGCTGATGACAACAAAATTGAAAAGAAAGACTGTAATAATTCTGACTGGTTTTCTCTGCAGAAGATATTGATTATTTGTGTGTGGTGAGAGATTTGGAAAATTCAATTAAAGGAGTTGTGCAAAGGTTTCATAAATTTTCCTTCTACAGCGTGTACACAGACATTGTTGCGTATTAAATCAATGCAACACTTCACAATATATTTTCTTTGAAACATAAAAATAAATAACATTTAAACAGTTCTGCTTACTACAGAAACAAATTTTATTTTCTGTGAAGCATTTAGTCATGTGCTATCACTGACTCATACACATTTGCCAGCTGTAACAAATTTTATAGACATTTTCCCCAGAGACATATCTCACATACTATGAATTTTTAAATGAGCAAATGGTGAAGAAGGGATGTCAGCAATATAAAAATTGATCACTTAAAAGATAAAAGCATAAGTAAAGAGATTTGTATGGTAGTCTTAATAGGTTTTATTAAATAAAAATACTATAAAAAGACAGTAATGAATAGACTGAAAACTAACTGTTCTTGAGGTGGAGAAAAATTATTCTGGCACATTCAGTAGAAATTGGCTTTATGTCACCTGACAGGTGAACTTTTTTTCCATTTTAACTCTTAGTCAAAAAAGCCCCACAAAAAAGAGTTGGATAAATTCTCTATGTAAGTGGTTTACATATTTTAAACACATATATAATAGAGCAGATGTTTATAGTGTTATATATCTACTTACACAGTTAAAAGCAGGACTTGAGTAATTATTAAAAATTAGGTGATTTTTCCTCCAGCTCAGACCTCAGATAGGAGGAGGGTCATTTTATTCATACTATTCACACCATATGCTTTAGCCCTCTGGAATCTCTCTTTCAGGAGTCAGGCCTCTCTGCTGCTTTTCCCTCTGCCTAGATTGCTCTTTCTTCCTTCTCTGTCTCACAAACTCCTGCTCATCTTTTAAGGTCTGTCTCAGATGTCACATTCTCTGTGAAGCTCTCTCCAGCTTTCCTAGGTAAAGCTAAATTGCTTCATCTTCTAGGTTGCCACAACACTTGTCTGAATTTTTATAAATGTATAATGTTGTGGTGCATTGTAATTGTCTGGTTACAGGACTTTTTCTGGGCCCCGCTTTGGCAAACAAACAAAAAGTCTTACCTCTGTACTATAGCCCCAGAGCCTAGTATAGAAGCTGGAAAGAAGGACCATGATACAGTGCAGTGGATGTGTGAATTAATGAAAGCAAATGGCTACTCTAAGAATTTTTTAAAGAATTATCTAAATACCTTCAAGTACTTATAAGTTGCTATCTCCTTACACACCTCATTAATGTTTATGGAATGCCTGCTATGCCAGGCATTGTTCTAGCATTGGAGATACAGTGACATCAAGGCAGACATAGTCCTGCCCTCAGGAGTATAGAATCTAGCATAAATGACAAGTAATTATAATAAACCATAAAAAGTATACTAAGAATGGTATTAAGCATGCATCATTGTAATTAATGTCTTGGCAGTTTTCATAATAAATTTTAAACTATACATTCTGAAATAGAATCAGGCTAACCAGTAGGATGTTGAAATGAGAATCTGTAGCCCCAAAGCTATTTATAATGTAAAATAAGAATTTACGTTTAGGTTATTTTAATTTCATTTTGATTCAACATTTATTCTGCATCATATACTGTGACAAGTTACTTTGAGCTATTTTCTGAAAAAAAAAAACTTTCTTCTTTCATACAGAATGTCATCGTGACAGCTATGAATTCCTTAAAGCCATTTTAAACTGAGGTACTGTTTCACCTTACTAATTCACTTTAACCTTGTTAAATTTCATTGTGTTTTGTTCAGGTAGAAACATTTACATTATCAGATTTGGTGCTTTCTATAAGAAAATAGGGACATGAGCTTTGGAGCTTCAGTTGAAATTATATTTCTTTTTTTTTTTTGACTCCTTGACTTGCTCAATGCTGTATATTTCATCTCTTCTTATAAACAACAGGAGAGCACAAGATCTGTGAGTTACAGGCTGATTAAAAAAGAACACTGTCGAGCTAACTAGGCTAGCTTTAAAAGTTAGAGAGGGCACATTTTTAAGTGAGTATAAAGAGGGCCCTTAGTTGAGCACATTTTGTATAAATAGCTAAATAGATACTGACAGGTAGGTTATAATTTCTGTAAGACATATCTGACTGAACAAGATATAACAAATCTGTTAAGTTTTGTAATGTGCTAAATTAAGTAAATAATTGTATTTTGTCATACCTTAAAAACAATTCCCATTGATTCAGCAATACAAGTAAAAATTATATGTTTATAAATAGCTTATTATAACACATATGCTAGAAGCAATTTGAGTCATGAGGTGATACAAGTGTTTAATGTACCTGTAACTGAACGTTCACATTAAGAACTGGCATCAACCCAGACTTTGTGGCATCAGTGTTAATTAAGATTCTTAGAAGCTAACCAGGTGTTGCCTGCTATCTCTTAGAAAAAAAAAAATTAAAGCAAAATTAAAGAATTATATTTTTATCCCCAAAATACTTTTCTTTGGAAATGATTTCTCAAGAAACAAGCTGTTCTTAAAATATTGCAAGGATCTTATATAGAAAATTGTGTTACTGTCATTCATTAAAATGTTCATTCTGTTGTATACAATAAATAGTTTATAATAGCTTATAATAATAGCTAACATTTATTGAGAACTTTCTATGTGTCAGGCAATGTTATAAAGTGCTTGGTACATATCCCATTTAATCTCACAACAACTTGTGAGATACAGTTACTATCTTTATTTTATAGGTGAGGAAACTGAGGCACAAAAAGGCTAATTACCTTGTCCCAGAATTACCTAAGAGACACAGCCAGGATACTAAGCTAAGTAGTCTGGTGCCAGAACCTATGCTTTTGACCACTTCACAGTAATAATCTATGAATGCCAGTTTCCACTACGGGCCTAGGATTTTATATCCTATTAAGGATACTATATATATACACACACACCTATATTCATTCATTATAAGGTTAAACATTTTATAAAATTTCTGACTCATGAAAATCCAACAGAGAACTATTGTATTAGATGGTTGTCATAGATACATATTTTTAACCTTCTTGTGCCTCAGTTTCCTCACCTATAAAATATAATAACTGGTTATATATTTAAGCAAATAAACATACACATTTAGTGTATTAGTCTCATTGATAAACTTCTGGGGAATTTAGAGTACTGAGAATAGCTTTCTGTTCATGCAAAGATCTTCACAATTTGGGGATGTTCTTTTTTTTTTTTTTAAGAGACAGAGTCTCATTCTGTTGCCCAGGCTGGAGTGCAGTGGTGTTATCATAGTTCCCTGTAACCTCAAAGTCCTGGGCTCAAGCGATCTCCCACCTCAGCCTCCCGAGTACCTGAGTAGCTAAGACTATATAGGCACACGTCCCCCATGCCTGGCTAATTTTTTCTTTTTTAATTTTCTGTAGAGACAGGGTCTCACTATGTTACCTAGGCTGATCTTGAACTCCTGACCTCAAGCCATCCTCCTGCCTCGGCCTCCCAAAGTGCTAGGATTACAGGCATGAGCCACCACGCCTGGCCTGGGTTCTGCCCAAACAGTCTGGTTTAGCTGTTTTCTTCTCACTTTGGGCACTTTGTTCATGATCTCATCTATTCCCTTGACTTTAGTTTTCACCTTAGTTTATATAGTTTCCAAATCTATTTGTGACCTCCGTCCTGAGCTATAAACCCACAATCTCAGGTGCCATACGATGTCCCTCAAGTATACTGATTTCATCATTTCCCCTTTGAAATTGTTCTTCCTTCTACCTTTCTAGGGATTGCATCATTCCATTGATCAGGCCAAAAAGCTCAAAATTCTGTCTCTTTTTGTCTGCATATCCCAACTGCATCCAGATCATATTACTTCTGAAAACGCTTAGTTCTTCTTTCCATGCCACTGGACTAGTTTCTTCCTGCATTACCTGTCTTCCAGACTATCATCATCCCCATTGTAAGCTACCTCTTTGCCCTTTAGTTCCTTGCCCCTACAGCCTGTCCTGCTACTGGACAAATCTGTGCTTTAGAAAATATCACTCTACCATATTTACAATAAAATCCAAATTTAAACTGACATTCAGGACTCTCCCTGATCTGACCATAGCTTACCTTTCCAGCGTCTCTATTGTGCTTCATTCACTCCATATTACTTGCCATTTCCCAGACACATTCCCCAGAAAGTGTCTTTCTTCCTTACCTTTGTTCTTGTCTCCTCTGCCTAGCATGCCTTTTCCCCCATTATTGTCAAAATTTCACCCCTCTTTCAAAACCTACTTAGAACTCACCTTCTACTAGGCTTCCCAGATCCCTCTCCTCCACGTTCTCTCATTGCTTTTCTTTTGCGCATTTGTCATAGCTGCCATACTGGTAGGAATAAGGCAGGGTGTGAACTCCTTGATTTTGTCCTATGCGCTAGAAACCTCTGACACACATAGTACTCCTGATACCACTGTGGCCACCTGCCCTGTCTGCACAACAGCTCCTGCCCTTCCTCACACTTCAGTGATCCTTCCTCTTGACCTGCAAATGTTCAGTGGGGAGGATTGTCCCATACAGATTCATTCCCAGAGCCTTTAAAAAGTGAAGCCTTTATGAAATATTGTTAGAATAAGAGAGAAAGTAAGGGTGACAGCAACCCAGAGGCCACAGGCAGAGTACTAAGACCATCAAAAGAGGGGAAGAGAGAAACAGGATTTTGGCTAATAGTAACAGAGAATACTGGGATACTGTGTCTAGTAAGAATGTGGATAAATCACTTGGTTAACGAAAGTATGAGGCTTAGTATGAACAAGGTACTGTATATAATGACAACCTTTGAAACCTAATAATCAAGATAAGGACACAAGGCTTATATACAGGAAACAATAACAATATAAGGCAAGCTATCATAAGTGATACAAGTCCAGACTCTTCTTTCCAGGGTTCTGGCCAATAGCAAGTACAAATAAGGATAGTGAATCCAGTGAGCATCAAAGTATCAACTTGATTGGTGGAGAAATTGATAACCTCCAACATGGCAGGCCCTCTATTAGAAGCTTGGAGTAACTAAGGCAGATGATGCCTTAAAGCAGAAATGGAACCTCTTCTCTCCACACTGAATCTAAATCTTGAACTCTGTGTGCTTTCCTGAACCTGACAAGAAGGCTGATCTTTGAAATAGACACCCAAGTCCATGTGCCTCAAAAACTGTGAAGATTACAGATGTGCCTTTACAAGCTTGGTTGCAAGTTAGAGCAACAGAATGGGTTGGTTTCCTTACATGAAATTAGGAAGCACAAAAAAGTCCTACTGGACTTGAGAGTAGGCAGTGATAGGGAAACTACACAGTGGGGAAGAAAGTTGTATAAAAATAGTTACCTGTAACATTACTAGTAAAATGTGGACCAATGAATGTTCTGGACTTTGACCAAATTTGTCACACTTTCATAGGGTGTAGAAAGAGGAAGAGTTAACAGAAGTTCCTTCCCCTCTACCTTCCTCTCTACTGTAAATATCAAATGAAGAATAAGTGTTCTAGGAATTCACAGCAGACATAGATCACCTCAGGATGGGATGATTAGCTCATTTCCCGAATGCCCTTTGGGAGTGTTTGCCATCAGTTGCCAATGGCTGCTTTCTTCAAAGGCTTTCTCTCACACAAGGGTCGTAAGGCCAAAAGAGTAAGAGCTTCTGCCACCACTAGGAGTCCCCAGAGGGACACATTGAAGAGGAATCTGTCACAGTAAATACTTTTTTTTCCCCCCTGGGACAGCTGTTGGAAGAGACACTTGCTGAAAGGCCCCTAAGGCTTACAGACAAAGGCATGTAAATTTGGCATTTTCTGTAGGTCATATTGGAGTTTTAAAATTCTCTCAGAAGTATCTCACTTAAGTATGGTCACATAAGGTGAGGAGTGCTATGTCAGAGTAGTCATATTGACGGATACTTGGAAAGGTGAATCTTGCTTAGAAGACTCAAAAATAAGCAAATGAGAAGTTACCAGTATCTAACTAAACTAGGTACTGAATTACATGGTAAGTGAGTATTAAAATCATTTCTTAAGGCATGTATGAGATGCATGTTAATTTGGAAACTAATTCTTGATGATGTAATAATCACCTTTTATATCCCACAGGCATTTAGAAGAAATGCACTCACTATGAGCAGCAACCTCTGCATCTGCCTGATCATATTTAAAGGAACAGAGAAATATTTGTAATTAATCCGCCCAGAAAATACCAGCTCATAGCACTAAGCAGGTGCATGTCTAGATAAAATTTCTTGCAGCTAATTTAAACTTTCTACACACACCAGTAGATAATCTCAATGTAAATAATACATTTCTTCTTGACCCTTTAACATAAAGACAACATGTACAGGAGGATCTTGACTTGTATTCTGTATCACTTACGTTTCTGTATACTTTTATCATTTGTGGATAGACTTAATAAAGCATATCTGAAAATGGCACCTTTGGTAGAGCTATATATTTTCCTGAAATTCAGATTAAATGTAATGGAGAGTTGGAATTAGGTACCAGTTTTCCCATTTAAAGCCCCAGCTGCTTATTTTTTTAAACTTTTAAAATTTCACACCTTTTATAAAATATGGGAATGCATTTTTCAGTACAGACATTTAAATATTATGTTTTTTTGAACTAAACTACACATATTACTGAATTTGAAAAAAAGACCTTTATTATGGGGGGGCAGTATGTGATCCCTTCCAAATTATTTTGAAGCATTAAGTTTCTGTTCCATGGTGGTATTTTGTATCATCATCTGTTTGTGTTGTCACTTACAAAGGGGAGGGGAGAATCACAGAATATGTTCTTATCTTGATTAAAAATTCTATACTTGACCATTTCCATAGGGAAAAAATGTTTACCTTTGGTACTTTCCCCTAAGTTTTGACAAAATTAGTATAAAATATTACCATGTCATTTGATTGAGTATATCATGAAAATAAAAATACTATAGGAAAATCTGAAAGATTTAACAAATTAAGGTTGAAATAACTCATTTTTCACTTAGAAAAATTTCAGATTCACCTCTTAAAATGAAAGTTTTTTTTTCAAAAACTAATATAAATGACATAGTTATTAAACAGTAACCCACTGAACTATTAAATCTGATTGCCTTCATTAATGATTTTCTTGGTACTATTTAAGTAAGACTTTTAAAGATAATCTGTCTGCTAAATATTAAGAATACTTTGTGATACAGTCCTTATAATAGGATGTTACCAAAAATGTACTAAAATGGATTGTTCTAGCATTGAAAACTAACCCTAGTATATAAGCCAAAACATTTTATAAAATAACCTACACTAGTCAGGAAATACAGGGTTAAGAAGTAGATTGGTTTCGTATGTAATCCAAATTACGTAGGTATGTGCTTAATGCTATTAAACCAGTTACTGTATGTTTGACCTCTTGATATACTAAGCTTTTGCCTTTCAGAACAGCTGGGTCTGCTAAGAATCATTTCCCAGTTCTCGTCATTGTAGATCAGATGACTCTCGCTTTATCACCCTTGGAGGCCACATGAAGGACAAAGCAGAAAGAACCACACACAAAACTAATGTTTATATTGTGGGGGGGAAGGGAGAATATACTTGGCCCTGATCTTCCAATGAACATAACAGAAGAGAGACCAATTGAGACTTGAAACCATTGTGTTGCTCCAACCATTATTTAGTTATATCCTATCCGTCTCTTTTTCTATTGAGGCTCCTTTGGCTGTCTTGACTTTTGTAAATGTTTCACTCACTTAGTTGTGGTTTATCATTTGGACAGAATGCTACATCGGGGATTTTTCTCCCCTCCCTAAGGCCTCAAGGGAAAATGACTTCTGTATGCCTCATATATGATACATGAACATACACTCCATTCTCTTCATTTTAAGAAGCAAACCTAAGTTTATTGGCAACTGAGAAAACTTAATTTCTCAGAAATGCCTCTTCCATCTAAAATGTACTTGAAAATAACTCAGAAGGGTTCGTTTTTTGACAGGTATATTAGTGAAGAAAGTGAAAAATCTTTCTATCTTTAATATTTTTGCATAACCTAAATATCTTTATATTAAAGCATCCCTATAATCCTGAGTTTAGCTAAGAGAAATGCTTTGGAATTGGCTACTTCTGTGACCTTTATTCATTACTGGATATTTTTGGTATTTTGGAACATAATCCCTCTAAATTAAAAATATAATCTTAAACTGGTGAGAGACACTTGACTTACAAGACAACTGCTACAAGTCTCCATAAAAGCTACAGTGTAGCTCAGTATGATTAAATCATCTGAAAAACGTGCATATATTTACAGAATTTACCTATAGGATACCTTGAATACAGGTACATTCTATTTTACTAAAGTTTATATAAAGCTTTTATTTTCAAATAATAAAGTTTCTCTATTCCATTTATTTAGAAGTTATAATTTAAAATTTCATCATTTATTTAAATCAACATTCTGTGTTAAATGCAAGTACACTACAAAATTTTTTTAAAAGGCTACACCAGCAAGCCAAGATACTGACATTTGGGCACAGTGATTACAGATGGTGACCATGGACAGCGATGTTCCTGCTGATTCGGCAGCAATTCAAGGCTGCTTTTCTGTGCTGACCTGCCCTTTGAGTCTTTATGCACATTTGCTTTGAGGAAGAAATACTTCTTGATTTTTGCTTTGTCTAAACCCACTTCCTGTATCAGACATATTCCTTCTTGCATCAGCATGTGACTATCCATATCCAGAACCAAATTTTCTTTGTGTGTATGTGGTTTGATTTGCACTGTTTTAAAATACACCACCACTTAATATGCCTTAATGGCTCTCTTATGAAATGAATATATTCACTAAAAAATAGGTTGATGGTAAAATGATTTTGTTTTTATCCCAGAGATTAAAGAAAACATACCTTTATATGAGAAACTACAACATAGGTATCATACATTATTTTTACCAGTTGAATACTATAGGAAAGATGGGCTTATGCCAATATAGAGTGATACAGAAAGTTAATATGAAGCATGACATTTATCAATGCTTTAGCAGTGGTAACCTTGAACCATGTCACAAGAAAGAATAGAAGGATGGAATCCTGTATAATGCAATTAACTTGAAACAGAATGATTCTGGAAGTTTAGAACTAGTGATCATGAGTAATTAAAAAGACTTCACTCAAACCACTTAGATTTAAAACTTAAAGATTTAAATTCAGGAAAGTTCTTTTTTTTCCCTTAAGTAGGAAAATTCATTTTTTAATTCAAGTAAATCTGCATTCTTGGAAATAATTAAGAACATGGTTTAATCTTTTTGCCTTGTTAAAAAAATTCAAATTTGCACATGTAATAAGCCATGTTCAAACTTCAGTTTATATTGCCTTCTCAGTAACTAAAAAGATTATCACAAATCTAATTCCCTGAAATATAAAACTTATAAACTTCTTTACTTGCATTCTAAAGTGTAAGGAAAACTAAATTTGAATACCAAAATTAGTGATTTAAAGAAAGGGCTCAATTTTCCCATTATGCTCACTATATGGTTTGATAAAGAAAGTAGGTTTAGACAAAGCAAATATCAAGAAATATTTTTTTTTTTTTTTTCATTTTAGAGACAGGGTCTTGCTCTGTTGGCCCAGGCTGGAATGCAGTGGCCTGATCACAGCTCACTGCAGCCTCCAACTCCTGGGCTAAAGCAATCCTCCTGCCTCGGCCTCCTGAGGCTGGGACTACAGATGTGCACCACCATGCCTGGCTAATTTTTAAATTTTTTTTAGAGACAGGGGTCTCACTATGTTGCCCAGGCTGGTCTTGAACTCCTAGGCTCAAGCAATCATCCCACCTCAGCCTCAGAGTGCTGGGATTACAGGCGTGAGCTGCTGCACCTGGCCAAGAAATCTTTCTTTTTCAAAATTTTCAAGACATAATTTATAGAGTGCATTTCCTAAGTAAAGACTGGGATTAAGGACATTTTTCTCTTCTTTTCCCACTTGAATAGCTGTGAATATTAATAAAACTTCCATATGTTTTGGCCAAGCAATAGTTAGAAAATAAAAGCCTCCATTGGTCTTTGGTCCCCACATACATTTATTTTGTGTGGACAATGATGACTTTTCACCATTTCCTTTCCTATAGTTCCATGATTCTTAAAATGATAATTTCATTTATACACAGCAAAAAGTTCACAAAACCTTTTAGCACTGTTCACATTTTCACATTTGTTTAGGAATACAGCTAGTTGACTTTCTTCTGATTTCTTCCATTTTTGGAATCCCACATGATGATAATGTTGAAGTATACCAAGAAGAATAGGAAGTTCAAGCAGGATACAAAACACACCAATACAGAAAATAAGTCCGGTAATTTCTGAGGAGGATCCAGTGTGATAGTCATCAGCGTCAGAAGGACCATAGTGATTACTGAGATAAGAAACTATAAGGGGGAAAAAAAAAGTATTATTTAATAGTATAGAAGGTAAAAATTACTGTACTGATAACACTGATTTGTAGCTATTAAATGAACTGAATTTAAGGTGAGGGTTGAGGGTCCAATCTCTTCTGGTGGAGCTCAATTTTGGCTTCACATTAGAATCATATGAGGGGTTTTAAAAATCTCGATGTCCAGGCCATACCCCACACCAATTAAATCAGAATCTCTGAAGTAGACCTCAGTACTTTTTAAAGCTCTCTAAGTGATGATTCCCATGTATAGCCAATGCCTAAGAACACCTGTCCCATACTTCATATCACCCAGGCACTGAAGAAAGGTATCTGGGACAAATGTTACTGCTAGTCACAGTTACATTCATGGCATCCCATTGGAGCTCTGGGTCCCTACAGGATATAAAATTCTAAGCTAATGGGTACAAATACACAGTTAGAAAAAATAAAACCTAGTGTTTGATAGATCAGTAGGGTGAACACAGTTACTCTATTGTACATTTCAAAATACCTAGAAAAGAATAATTAGAATTTTCCTAGCATAAAGAAAAGATAAATATTTAAGGTGATGGAAATCCCAATTACCCAGATTTGATCTTTACTCATTATATGAACGTATTGAGTTATCACAGGTACCCCAAAAATATATACATCTATTATGTATCAATTTGTAAATTCCAAGCTAATCCTGAGAACTCATCTATGAAAAAGTTTTCTATGGCAAATGGAAAATTGATTTCATATTCACTGAATGCTTTCAATGAGCTAATGCTATGGTAAAGAACAGTGGAGCATATGAAAAAAAATGTAGTCATCTGGCCTCAAAGAGTTTTCCATTTAATTAGGAGAATGTTAAATAAGATTACAAGGTCACATTTGATTAAATGCCAAAATAAGCAGTAAAAATAATTATCAAATTTATTGTAACTGTGTAGTCAGTTTCCTTTAGACCAGTGTGCGGTAAAATAGAACTTTCTGCAGTGATGGAGATGGTCTATATCTGCACGCCAGTATAGTAGCTGCTAACCACATGTGGCAATTGAGAATTTAACATGTGCCTACTGTGACTGAGGAGCTGAATTTTTAATTTTATTTAATTTTAGTAAGTTTAAATTTCCACATGTGCCTAGTGACTACTGTACCAGACAGTTTAGCTCTAGACTGTAAGCTCCTTTAAGGACCAGCCAGATCTTAATTGTTTCATCCCTAGCACAGTACTAAGTATACAAAAGCCGTGTAAGTAAACATAGAAACCTGTGAGAAACAGCACTAATGTTCACGAAAGAAGTGAAACATAAATGGAACTCTAAAGGATGCTTTTCTGGCTACATCATGGCAGTCTTGGTAAGATCTGAATAGAGAGTAATGCAGTGGTCATTCCAGATGGAAGAATGAGAAGGATGGGAGCCAAAAAGGCTTATAAACAGGCTGCAAGTGTCCTCAAAGGGAAAAATTCCCGCTGCAACCTTAGAGGGAAGTGAAAATTTCAGTTGATTTTCAAGAAGGGTGCCAAGATAATTCAATGGAACTAGGACAACTGAATAAAGTTGGACTCCTACCTCACACCATACACAAAATTAACTCAAAATGAATCAAAGGCCTAAATATAAAAACTAAAACTATAAAACTCTTAGAAGAAAATATAGGAGTAAATATTTGTGATCATTGGATTATATAATAGTTTCTTAGATATGACACCAAAAGCACAAGCAATAAAAGAAAAAAATGTAGATATACTGGACTTTATCAAAATCAAAACTTTTGTGCTACAATCAATACCACTGAAAGTAAAAAGGCAACGAAAGTAAAAAGGCAACCCACAGAATGGGAGACAACATTTGCAAGTCATATATCTGGTAAGGGACTCATATCAAGAATGTATAAAAAAACTAAAAAATTAAAACTCAATTAAAAATGGGCAAAGGATTTTAATAGGCATTTCTCCAAAGAAGATACACAAATAGCCAATAAGCACATGAAAAGATTCTATATCATTAGTCATTACGGAAATGCAAATCAGAACTCCAATGAGATATCACTTCATACCTACTAGGATGGTTATAATTAAAAAGACAATAACCACCTGGCAGGGTGGCTCCCACCTGTAATCCTAGCACTCTAGGAGGCCAAGACAGGAGGATCCCTTGAGCTCAGGAGTTTGAGAACAGCCTGATCAAGAGCAAGACCATGTCTCTACTAAAAATAGAAAAAATTAGCTGGGTGTAGTGGTGCAGGCCCGTAGTCAACAGGCTGAGGCAGGAGAATCACTTGAGCCAAGGAGTTTGAGGTTGCAGTGAGCTATGATGACACCACTGCACTCTAGCCGGGGTGAGAGAGTAAGACTCTCCCTCAAAAAAAATACATAAATAAATAAAATAACAAACGCTATCAAGGATGTGGAGAAATTGGAACCCTCACACATTTTTGGTGAGAATGTAGAATTATGCTGCACTTTTTGAAAACAGTTTGGCAGTTTCTGAAAATGTTAAATATAGAATTACCATATAAGCCAGCAATTCTAGTCATAGGTATATACTCAAGGGAAATGAAAACATATGTGCATTCAATACCCTGTACACAGATGTTCACAATAGTATTATTCAAAATAGCCAAAAAGTGGAAAAAACCTAATGTCCATCAACTGATGAATAGATGAACAAAATGTGGTATACCCATATGATGGAATAAATTGGTTAATAAAAAGGAATAAAGTACTGATACATGCAGTAACATGGATGAACCTAAAAAACAAGTGAAAGAAACCAATCATAAAAGACCGTATTTTGTATGTATGATTCCATGTTATGGACTTAATTGTGTCCCCCCTAAAATTCATATGTTGAAGCCCTAACCCCCAATGTGACTGTATTTAGAGATAATTAAGATTAAATGAAATACTAACAGTGGGGCCCTAATTCAATAGCACTGGTGTCCTTATAAGAAAAGGAATTGACACCAGAGATCTGTCTCCATGTGCATATTAATACAAAGTAGAGGCCATGTGAAGACAAAACAAGAAGGTGGCCATCCACAACCCAGAAAAAGAGGCCTCACCAGAAATCAACCCTGATGGCACCTTGTTCCTAGACTTTTAGCCTACAGAACTGTGAGAAAGTAAATTTCTGTTGTTTAATCCACCCAGTGTGGTATTTGGTTATGGCAACCCTTGCAGACTAATACATTCCATTTATATGAAATGTCCAAAATGGGCAAATTTATAGAGACAGAAAGTAGATTAGGGGCTTTCCAAGGCTGGGGGTTAGGAGTGCAGGTAGAATGGAGAATGACTGCTAATCGGTACAAGATTTCTTTTGGAGTGATTAAAATAATCTAAAAGTAGATTATGGTGATCACTGAACAAATCTGGGTACATACTTAAAACCACAAATTACACACTTTAAATGGGTGGATATATGTAAGTTATATCTCAAAAAGCTATAAAAGAAAAAAGAAATTTCAATAATTTAAAAATTACTGAAATGCTGAAAAATACACCATTCCTTAAAAACTGAACAACTTACCAAATATTGTATAATTCTGGGAAGAAATGTAAAGCATGGAAGATACTTCCTAACAGCAATGGAAAAGGATTTCAATCGCAGTTCTTCTTCAGAAGTCTTTTCAAATATTGAAAAAGAGGATGCACAAACTATAAAAAATGCCATCATTGTCACAACTGAGGGCATAAGAAGTTCATCCTTCAATAGAAGAGGTAGCATACTGTAAAGGAAAATTTTAAAAAAATCAAAAGAGAATCAATTCAAACCATAATCGCTTTGTTAAAGAATTTTAAATTAGTTTACATGAATCATATTGAAAATATTAAATGGAAATTGGTTTGACTCACCTAAATGTTGACAAAAGTAAAAACCAAGTAGACATGAAAGGAATTTCATTTAAAACTAAGCAGACTGGTCTAAAATGATACAGAAAAAATATTTTAGTATTACAGAATATAATTTCAGCTCCTACTTGTAAAAAATATAAACACATTTTATCTGTCTGATTTTCAGAGGTAGCTTAAAAGAAAAAAAGCCAAGAAGGTCTCCATATAAACTACTGATTCATTTTTTATAACAGTCCAAACTAAATTAGTCTAGACAGAAAGTGTCAACTCCTTATAACTGGAAAACTACTGCTTCCAGTATACCATTAATGGAACATTTTTTTCTCCATCACACAAACAAGTAGCCTAAGAAAAGGATCAGATAAACAGATCTGCACATTCAGAGAAAGAAAGCTTTTTCATATGTTTCATACTACTTGGTAAATATGAAATAAATTCTCAGTATAGTTGTTTTCAAACTTCTCTTATGATCCTTCATGTTATATATTACTCAGCTAAGTTAAAAACCAGAGGTATGACAGACAGGATCGTCATGCCACTGAAGAGGAGAACAGAGACAAAGAAGAGTTATAAAGGGAAGTAAGTTGATAAAACTGAAATAAAAGAGGAAAAGATTAGTAGTAAGAGGCTACGTGAAAAGGGCAATAGAATAGAAACAGGAAGTATAATGTCAATAAATGGAACTACCACCTTTATCAAAGAGCTGTTTAGGAACATAGCTCCAAGCTCTGCGACCTTATCACAACCCCTGGTCCAATACCTTCTGGATTCAACTGTGGCAATAGTCAAGGAGAAGGGGGTTAGTCAGAAGCTCTGAGTTCCATCTCTGACACTTACGTACTGTGTGACCTTGAGCAAATGATTAATTTAACCTATTTTCTTATATGTAAATGAAAATAATACCTTATATTGTTAAGTAGTTGAAAGAACTCTTTAAAAGTATCTAGTGTTTGTTTTTTAAAAAAATAAAATTAAACTTTCTGAAGGTGGTTGTTGAATAGTATTTATCATTATTACTATGGCTTTGGATCTCCTTATTTTTAAAAATGTTCTATACAGATTTGAGAATTCTCCCCCTTTCCTAGAAGGATGACCTTTCCCTGTGTCAACTAGTATATGAGATTTAAACTCTGAGAGTATAAACTGATTGAAAATTACTATACTAAAAGAAAATACTAGAGGCCTTTCCATTTCACTGCTTGATGCTTTCTAATGGGTTCCTGTTAATAGTAAGCACATAGTAGGTACTTAATAAATATTGTTTTCTCTATCTGGGTCTTAATTCTTTCCCATTTATTCATTCAATATTTATTTACCAAACACAAACATTAATCAAAAACTTGTAACATACAGGCACTGCTCTGAAAGTAATACAAACATGAATATAACTCAGCCCCTAACCTCATGGTACTTAAAACTCATAACTAAGCAGCAAAATCTTGGACATCCTCAGCCTCTTCTCTGAACCTCTCCCTTCACCACCTGTTTGAAACAATCCCTGGCTCTCTCACCTAAGGACAATTCAGCCCTCTGCCCTCTCAATTCTTCATTTTTATTGTTGTTTCCACAGCTGGCAAATGACCTGGCCTGCAGGGGGGAGATATCTTCCTTGATCTTCCTCCCCAGTTCTCCTGGGCTTGCCCTTAATAATCTCCAGCTGTGAATCTCAAGTCATCACACTTGAGATTATCATTCACTAACTACAGGGTCACTTCCCTTATTATGCAAAGACTTCAGCTCCTTACACACTGTCAATCTACAAGCCTATTTAATTCTTGACAATTTTAATATGTAAATAGATAATCCTTCCAACACGCCTCATTTGTTGGAACTCCTCTCTTCTGGTGAGCTCATCTTCAGTCCTCTCCCTTGGGGTCATGCTTCAGACTTCAACCCCTCCATGATCACAGTTCATGAAGTTTACTCTGACCACTGTCTTCTACCTTTTAGGTACTTCAACTCCAACAATCTTTTGATCCCACAAAGAACTTCAATCCATTATTCCTACTACCTTTTCACTTTTTCTCACCCCCATGGCCTTTTCCCTTTTTACTCACCTTAAATTCAAAGGTCAGTCATTATAATCACTTCCATGCATTCACTCTTAAGCTCCCAAGCGAGGAAGTTATCTTCACCAGACAAAACCATAAACCTGGAAATACCCAACTCTCCCAGCACTTACTCCAATCATGCTGAGCAAATGCTCTGGAGAAATGCATTTATTCAAACTGACTGGTCTCACTTTAAATACATGATCATGATATTCAAGTACAAGTGCCCTGCAATTCCTACATATAAAATTTCCCTAGTCTGTTTACACTCTGTCTCTCCTTAGAAAAATATTTCACACCTTCTCCTCTCCTCATACTTCCAACAGCTCCAACTCACTCTCGGCTGATGACTTTACCTTTCACTTCAATAAGAAAACTGAAGCAGTTAGAAACTTCACACATACCCACCATCACATCTATTCCCTTCCCAGCGTATGTACCATTATACTCTATTCGCTCCTTTTACTAAAGATGAACTATTCATGTATCTGTCCAAAGCCAATTCTTACCTCCCTCCTATATCATCAGTTTTCCTTCTCTGCTGATCATTCCTCTGCTGTTATTGCTCCTCTCTTAAAACAAACAATCTATCTTGACCCTATGTTCTCTACCAGTTATTGCCCTATTTATCTGCTTCCCTTTTCAGCAAAACTCCTCTAAAGAATAGTCTACCTTCCTCACATCATATATAAAAATTAACTCAAATTAGATCAAAGACCTAAATAAAAGATCTAAATCCATAAAACTCTTAGAATTACCTTGGCTGTGGCAATGGTTTCTTAGATATGACACCAAAAGTACAATCAAGAAAAGAAAAATTGGACTTCATCAAAATTAAAAACTTTTGTGCATCAATGAACCCTACCAAGAAGGTAAAAAGAATGGGAGAAAATATTTGCAAATATATTTGATAAAGGTTAATATCCAGAATATATAATGAACTCCTAAAACTCAACAAAAAGATAACCCAATTAAAAATTGTTTAAAGGATTTAAATAGGCTTTTCTCTAAAGAAGATATACATACTGCCAACAAGCATATGAAAAGATGCTCAACGTCATTAGTCATTAGGGAAATGCAAATCAGAACCACAATGAAATACCACTTCATACCCACTAAGATGGCTATAATCAAAATAATGGAAAATAACAAGTGCAGTCAAGGATGTGGAGAAAGTGAAGGCCTCATACATTACTAGTGGGAATCGTAATGGTCAGCCAATATGGAAAACAGTTTAGTGGTTCTTAATAATTTAAATATAGAATTACCATGTTACCCAGCAGTTCCACTCCTGGGTATGGACTCAAGAGAACTGAAAACAGGTGTTCAAACAAAAATTTGTACATGAATGTTCACAGCAGCATGGTTCACAACAATCCAAGGTGGAAATGACCCAATGTCCATCAACTGATGAATGGATGAACAAAATGTAGTATATCCACGCAAGGCAATATTATTCAGGCACAAAACAGACTGACATTCTAACACATCACAGATAAACCTTGAAAATATTATACTAAATGAAAGAAGCTAGGCCCCATATTGTATGTATTATATGAAATATCCAGAATAGACAAATCCATAGAGATTTGCAGAAAGCAGATTTGTGGTTAGAGGGAATGGGAGGAGGGGAAAACAAGGAGTGATTGTTTTGGGTATAGTTTCCTTGTGAGGTGATGAAAATGTTCTGGAAGTAGATAGTGATGATGGTTGCACAACATTGTGAATGTACTAAAGGTAAAATTTATGCTACTTTACCAAAATTTATGTACTTCACCAAAATTTTTTTTTAATGATTTTAAAATTTTTAAAATTTCTATTAAATTAATAGATAAAGAAATTGTGGTACATATACACAATGGAATATTATATAGCCACAAGAAAGAATGAAATCCTGCCATTTGCAACAACATAGGTGGAACTGGACAACATTATGTTAAGTGAAATAACCCAAGCACAGAAAGAGAAATCTAGCATGTTTTCACTCATATGTGGGAGGTAAATACTGAAAACAAATGATCTCATGGTGACAGTGTAGAATGATGGCTACCAGAGGCTGGGAAGGGTAGCGGGGAGGAGATAAAGTGGGGGTGGTTAACAGGTGCAAAAGTATAGTTAGGTAGAATGAACAATATTTGATAGCACAACAAAGTGAACATATATCAACCCTATAATTAACAAGTTAGGATATACTTTAAAATAACTAAAAGAGTGGAATTGGAATGTTCCTACCACAAAGAAGTGATAAATGCCTGAGGTGATGGACACCCTAATTACCCTGATTTGATGAATTCACATTGTATACCTGTATCAAAACATCACATGTACTCTATAAAGATATACAACTATTATGTACCCACAATAATAAAAAGTATAAAAAATTTAAAAATGAGAGGAGAATAACCGAAGACAAGTATGGATAATTTTTTAATTTAAGAACAAAACCCAAATCCAGAAATAAATCTACACATCTTGTCTTTGCAAATGTGCAAAGAACATACAATGGAGAAAGGATAGTCTCTTCAATTAATGGTGCTGGGAAAACTGGATAGCCACATGCAGAAGAATTCCACTCTTTTAGTTATTTTAAAGTAAATATCTATTCTGTAAATATCTATTAGGTGCATTTGGTCTATAGTGCAGATTAAGTCCAATGTTTCTTTGTTGATTTTCTGTCTGGATGATCTATCCAATGTTGAAAGTGGAGTGTTGAAGTCTCCAACAATTATTGTATTGGCATTTCTCTCTCTTTAGCTCTGATATTTGCTTTATATATCTGAGTGTTCTAAGTGTTTGGTGCATATATATTTAGAATTGTTATATCCTCTTGCTGAATTGACCCCTTTATCATTATGTAATGATATTCTTTGTCTCCTTTCAGTTTTTGTCTTGAAATCTATTTTATCTGATAGAAGTATAGCTACTCCTGCTCTTTTCTGGTTTCCATTTGCATGGAATATCTTTTTCTATCCCTTAATTTTCAGTCTGTGTGTGTCTTTCTAGGTGAAGTGTGTTTCTTGCAGATGACATATAGTTGCCTCTTGTTTTTTTTAATCCATTCAGCCACTCTGTGTCTTTTGATAAGAGAATTTAGTCCATTCACATTCTATGTTGTTATTGTTAGAAAAGGACTTACTACTGCCATGTTGTTATTTGATTTCTGGTTGTTTTGTCATCCTCTCTTTCTTCCTTCCTGTCCCTCTTTGTTAAAAGTGATTTTCTCTGGTAGTGTGTTTTAATTTCTGGCTTTTTATTTTTTGTGTATCTGTTGTAGGTTTTTTAATTTGAGGTTACCGTGAGGCTTGCAAAAAACATTTTATAACCAATAATATTAAACATATGACAACTCTACTTACAAACAGGCAAGAAGAAATCTCACAGAAATCCTATACTTTAACTCCATTCTCCTCCCCACTTTTTAACTTTTTGTTGTTTCCGTCCATATCTTTTTATACTATCTAATTCTCAAAAAGTTGTAGTTATTTTTGATAGGTTTGTCATTTAGTCTTCCTACTCAAGATATAAGTGGTTTCTACATGGCAATTACAGCAATAGAGTATTCTGTATTTTTGTACTTACTGTTACCAATCTATTGTATACCTTCAGATGATTTCTTATTGCTCATTAACACCCTCTTCTTTCAGATTGAAGAACTCCTTTTAGCATTTCTCGTAGGACAGGTCTGGTGTTGATGAAATCTCTCGGCTTTTTTTTGTCTGGGAAAATCTTTATTTCTCCTTCATGTTTGAAGAATATTTTTGCATAATATAATATTCTAAGGTTAAGGTTTTTTTCCTTCAGCACTTTGAATATGTCATGCCACTCTCTCCTGGCCTGTAAGGTTTCCACTGAGAAGTCTGCTGCCAGATGTATTGGAGCTCCTTTATATGTTGTTTTTTCTTTTTTATTCCTTCCCTTAGGACCTTTATCTGTGACCTTTAGGAGTTTGATTATTAAATGCCTTGAGGTAGTCTTGTTTGGGTTAAATCTACTTGGTGTTCTATGACTTTCTTGTACCTGAATATTGATATCTTTCTCTAGGTTTCAAAAGTTCTCTGTTATTATTTCTTTGAATAAACTTTCTACCCTAGTCTCTCTCTACCTCCTCCCTAAGGCCAATAACTCTTAGATTTGAGGCTATTTTCTAGATCTGTAGGCATGCTTCATTTTTTTTCTTTCTCTTCTGACTGTGTATTTTCAAATAGCCTATCTTCAAGCTCACTAATTCTTTCTTCTGCTTGGTCAATTCTGCTATTGCGAGACTCTGATGCATTTCTCAGTTTGTCAACTGAATTCTTAAGCTCCAGAATTTATGCTCAATTTTTATTATTTCAGTCTACTTGTTAAATTTCTCTGACAGGCTCCTGAATTCCTTTTCTGTGTTGCCTTGAAGTTCATTGAGCCTCTTCAGGACAGTTGTTTTGAATTCTTTGTCTGAAAGGTCATGTATCCCCATCACTCCAGGATTGGTCACTGGTACCTTATTTAGTTCATTTGATGAGGTCATGTTTTCCCGGATGTTCTTGATGCTTGTAGATGTTTGTCGACGTCTGGGCATTGAACAGTTAGGTATTTATTTTAATCTTCATAGTCTGGGCTTGTGTGAACCCGTCCTTCTTGAGAAAGCTTTCCAGATGTTCAAAGGGAATTTAGTGTTATGATTTAAGTCTTTGGTCACTGCAGCTGTATCAGCACTGGGGCTGCCCCAAGCCCTGTAATGTTGTGACTCTTGCAGACTCCTGGTGCAAGGTACCGCCTTGGTGGACTGATTTTTGGCTCTTCAGAAGGTACTTTCTTGCATGGATACTTGCTGAATTCGGTGTTCCTGCAGAGGTACGATCACTGGAGGTTTCTATATAGCCATCTTGCTCCGCACCCCCCCCAGTTTTTCTTAAACCCACTCAAATCAGGCTTTTCCCTGCATCACTCCACCAACACTGGCCTTGTCAAAGTCACCAGTGACTTCCCTATTGCTAAGGCAAATAATCTGTTCTCAGCCTCATCTTATTTGACCTATTGGCAGCATGTGATACAATTGATCACCTCATGTCCTTAAAACACCTTCTTCACTCAGCTTCTAGGATGTCAACTCTCATGGTTTTTATCTTACCTTATTGGTCATTCCTATTCACCTCTTATCCCAGTCCTCTTAACATTGTGTCGCTCAGGACTCAGTTTAGTTCTCTTCTCTGTCTATGCTCACTTCTTTGGTGATCTCATCCAGTCTCATGACTTGAAATATCATCTCTACTGACAAACTCCTAAATTTACAACTCCAGCTTAACCTCTCTCTGGAACTCCACTCATATATCCAATCCAGACTTATATCCAAATGCTGACTCTACATCTCTGCTTGGATGTCCAAAGACATGTTAAATACTCAGGAACCTTTCACCCTGCCCACACCCAGCCTAATCCTGCTCCACTTGCAATCTTCTCTGTTCAGTAAATGGCTGTTTCAACCTTCTAGTTCCAGGCCAAAAACCATAGACACACTTTTGATTTTTTCCTTCCCTCACATGCTACACCCAAATCATCAGGAAACCTTCTGGTTCTACATATATTAAATCCATAAACTGACTGTTCTCACTTCTTATACTATTACTATCTTGGTCCCAGTCACCATCATCCCTCACCTGGATTATGGTAGTAGCTTTCTAAGTAGTCTCCATGTTTTCTACACTTGCTCCATCTAATCTCTACTTCACCCACAGCCAGAGTGATTCTTTTAAAATATTAAGTCAGATAATGTTTCTTCCTCAAAACCCTCCTACGTTTCCCCATTCCTTTCAGAATAAAAGCCAAAGTTCCTAACATGGCCTACAAGGTACTACCTGGTTTGGACCCCTGTTACCTCTTTGACTTTACCTCCTATTTATTACTCCTCACTTTGATCACTCCACTGTGGCCACACTAGCCAGTTTTTTGTTCCCCAAACATACCAGGCAAACTCCCATCTTAGGGCCTTGGCACTGGCTGTTCCCTCTTTCTAGAATGTTTTTCTCCCAGATATCCATACAGCTAACTTCCTTACTTCCTCCAAGCCACTCTAATATCTTCAGTGAGGCCTACCTTGACATCCATATTTAAAATTGCAACCTGCACCTGCATCTCCTCCTCCAGTACTCCCAATTTCCCTTGCTTTGTGTTATTTCTTCTTCATGGCATTTATTACACACTATTCTAATACACTATTTAATGTTTAATGTCTTGTTTTTATTTTTTAATTAGTGTCTATTCTTGAGAATGATACCTAAGAAGGCAGGGATTTTTGTCTGTTTTGTTCACAAATATATACTAAGTGCACAGAACAGTGCCTGACACATAGCAGGCACTCAATAAATATTTACTGAATGAAGTATCTGTTTAATAATAGATTAGCTGGGACCAAGTCAAGAGGAACTTTTAATGCTAACTTTAAAATCTTTGGATCAAAATTATATTAAAGCCATGCACAGTTACAAATAATCTGGGTAGAGTTGTAAGGAATGAACCCCCAGAAGTTCAGGGTCTGAGAATTAATCTGGTCAGATTACGGATCCTGAATGGCTGCTTTTCTGTGAAGTAGAAATTCTGGGGAAAATAAATATGTTTGGAAGTAATACCTCACCACAGTTTCATCCACTGGCAACAGGGATTTGTGTAGCTTCAGCCTAGCCTCATAACAGTGGTAAGATCTAACTCAGGTTTGGGCTTTAGGGGATGACATTAAGCAGTCCTCCCAGTCTGCAATGATATGAGACTATTTTGTTCAGAGCCAAGAAGCCTTCCACATAGGCCAGGCCAGCTTACTGGAAAGCTCTGCGTTAAGGTTTTAGTCCAAAGCTCCACCTAATATAAGCAATACTGGCTTCCATTTGTCATTGGTCATTTTGTACATCTATCTTCTATAGGAACCTAGTGAATACAGGGTGAGGGGTAGAGTAGTTGGTGGGTTGGGACTGACCTAGGGGAGGATTCAAGTATTCCAAAGTATTCTGGGAAAATACTATTTTATTATTAGGACATTATACTCCCAACTGTCACCCAGTTCTTTCTATGATGACCAGGATAAAATTTTAATGCTCCTAAAACAAAGTAGTCTGGTTAGGGATTGCCCACAGGGTCTAAACAAAGGTTGTGGCAAAAAAGAAACAGAAAGGAGGCAACATATAAAAGTGCCCTATGGAAGTAAATGGAGAGAACAAGGCTACTGGAAAGATGTGGAAATGAATAAAATGAAAAAGGCAAAGATGACAAACAGGCTCCAATCTGAGAAAGCGTCTTTGGAGGATTTGGAGTACATATTTTTTATTAGCATATAGAAAATACAGATGAAGAAACAGGAATAAATAAAAAGTATGTCAATAATAATCCTATCAATTCTTTTCAGTTTAAAGTATTATATATTATAAAGAAGTAAAGTCATAGATATTATCAGTCTAGAAAAATATGACAAATAATTTTATGCAAAGATGTAACATTTGTGTGCATTTGTTCTGCATTCAAATGAATATTTACATGTAAATTATAAATTTTTATATATATTAAAAACTCATAATAAATGCATACTTCAAACATTTCTACTTACAATGATACTAAGAGAATGGACTTTTCATGTACTTGGAAAGAAAATAAGAAGAATGATAGTGCACAGCTAACCTTTAAGAAAAAAGAGAGAAAATGAAATATTATCATTTATAAAATATAGTATCAAGTTAATTATGAATCTAAATAAAAATCATTTCAAATGAAAGTTGAAAGTTTATTATAGCTTCTATCTAGAAGTAAAATATAAACATAACACTAATATGTATAATATTTTAATCAAATTTAAAAATCAAAATTTTTTTTCAGAAAACAATGACTATAAAGCTTTTTTTAACCATCTAAAACAAGTTCACTGAGACTCAGTTATTAATGAACTACTTAATACTCAGACACAACAATCGTACCTTTATCCTTCCTTGGAATCTCTGACAATTTAAATTTGAAAATGTGAAGGACAAGGTCAAAATTAACTGGCAAAATAAATCTATTTCAGTGTTTTTAAAATGTGCACTTCAATAAAACATAATAAATGTTTTATAAATTCATAATTTGCTATTTGGAATTTAAAATTAAAAATTACTTAAATCTATTTTCAGAAGTTTCTGTTCTGCATTATTAGATATCTGTACATCTATCCAGTTGCTCAAGCAAAACACCTGAATTATTATCTTGTACAAGCTATACATCTACTCCACCAACAAATCCTATCTACAACAATATCCTTCCTCTTCTCTCCATTCACCTCTGCCAATGGTGCCAGAGGAGTCGTCTAAGCCACCCCCTCATCTTTCTCCTGGAGTAGTGCAATAATATCCTAATTGCTAACACTCTTGCCCCCTTACAGTCCATTCTCCAAACAGCCCCCATGTCAGATCATGTAATTTCCCTGACTAAAATCCTCCAGTAGCTTCCCATTACACTTAGAATAAGATCTGGGCTCCTGGCTTCTCTTCCAATTCATTTCTTACTATCTCCCTCACTCACTTTACCCCAACCACTTCATATCTCTCCCTTTTTGCCAAATGTGTTCCTGCCTTAAGGAAAAATTTGATTTTCTCAAGTCAGGGCCCAGATCTTCTTGTGATTAGCTTTTTCTGATAGGTCATTCACTTCTTGGCTCAAATGTCACTTCTCTAGGAAGGCATCCCTTACTCAGTCTAAAGTAGTATGCCCTAACCCCACCCCTTCAGCTCTCTCTTCACATAACACTACTTTCTTCATAGCACTCATTACCCCCTGATACTTTCTTGTTCATAGATTTATTTTGTTTATTTTCTATCTTCTGCCACTAGCATGAAAGACCCTAAGTAAAAGAGAAGGGATGTTATCGGTCATTTGCTTACATGCCATTACCTAGAAGAAGACCTGGCATATTAGAGGGCACTCAATAAATACTACTTGAATAAATTAAATATAAATTATTTTGCTGCTATAGATATTAGTATTCATACTACTGAATACCTCAATTATAGGTTTATATCGAGAAATAATTCAACCAAACTTGATTAAAAGGAAAATACTTTTAAAATAATTATAAGGGGAAATGTTTGTAAAGTTCTCAGAAGTATATGATAAGTATTCAAAGTATCATCAACAAGAACAAAATAACAAAAATCTTAAGTTTCTAAAAATTTTTTAACACAATGGCTTCTTTTGAAACATAGCAAACAGAATAAAATTAGGAAATTAAGAAAATGTTTTTTCTGGTTTACAGTCCAAAAAATAATCATCTCTAACACTGCTAAAGTTGCCCAAACTCTGAAATTCTATTCCATTATCTTTGAAATATACCTTTATTTAGCATGCTATTTCCTAGAAAAATAACAATCTGTCAGAAGCTTGAAAATATTTCAAGTTAAGCATATTAAAGATATCAAAGCATTACTAATCATGTCAATCCTGTTCTAAATGTCCCATAGAATATTAACAACAAATGACTTGGTATTTTCAGAGTTTATTCACAGAATGAAACAACAGAAATTGTCAATAAAAAGATGACAAAAAATAAGAGGAACATGAAACTATCCTTTTTTGCATGGCAGTACTGGGATGCACTTTTGAAATGTTTCACTGTTCTGTTCTGGCTTGTTTTTAGAATGCAATGTACATAAGTGGCAGTTGCAGAATTGGAACCCTAATTTTTAAATGTTGTCATCTTTTAAGTCCACTAGGACTTACTGTTTTCATAAACAAAACGTTCTTGATACTTTAAAAAATATTTTTTAAATGTCATTTTATAGACCATGGCACACTGGAACAAAATTTTAAATACCACAGAAATGCAACCAGGAGGAATTTGTAAACCCACTTAGAAAAACCCTAAACTATAGAAAATATACCCAATCCATCTTCAAACTGACACAAGTCATCTTCCTAAAAGAGATCTGCCTCCTACCCTTCTCAAAAATCTTTTTTTGGCTCCTCTTGCACAAAAATCAAACTCCAAACCTTTTCAACCAGACATTCAGGGTCTTCTATAGTTTGATCCTTTTTGACCCTTATCTCTTACCATCTCCACCTACGCTCAACACACACATAAGTCACACAAATTTTATTTTTTAATAACTGTTCCCAGAACACTCCCTGTCCCTTCCCACCTCTATACCTTCAACTTCCTCTTGTCTTGAATTTCTCTTCTGCTATATAACCTCCTGTTCCAAATCTTGCCCAGCTTTTAAAACTTGGATCAAATCCCACTTGCTCTAAACAGCCGTCTAAAATCTCCCCCTAAGATAATATCTCCCTTTCCCACACCAACTTAGGACTTCATTTGTACCTGACAGAACTTAATACCATCTGCTTTATAGCATAATTATTTAAGCATATGTTTATTGCCACTGTTTTCTTCTTTGTATTCCCTCATTAACTAATACAAAACAAATTAAATAATTGTTGAATTAAACTGAAAGATTCTGATCGCCTAGCCTAATATTCAACATAGCATCTAAGTATGGGAAGCACTCAATAAATGTTTGCCAAATAAATGAATGTCTTATTTCCCAATCCAATAAATCATGTACAGAACAAGAAAATAATTTTTAAAAAATTAGTTGTAGCAAGAAGTAAAAGTAATGAAAAACTTACCAGAGTAAATTTGAATCCTTTGGGAGAGGGCTGAAGTATTAATTTTATGCATGCAGGAAGCAGACTCAAAAATGTAAAACAAAAGCTAAATAATAATAATAAAAATAGTTTTTTATAGACATATAAATACAACTAAAACAAATATTTTTAAAAATATAAGGATCACATTATTTATTTAATTTGATTTCAAATTAAAGTTTACTTTCATTTATTAAATTTAAATTAAGACCAAATAACATTTACATAAAATCTATACATTGAAATTCATATACACTGTTATATGTGATTACATGATATAAACAAAATATCATGATACAGATTACAGGTATAAACAAAATACATGATACAGAACAAAATATCATAATACTATATATTGCTTCTGTTATTTTAATATATAATATCATGTATAGAAAAGATACAACGATATATAGTTGAAGGTCAATCACCAAACACTCAAAATAAGAAAACATAATGAGGTATGAGACAATGCTATATTTGTAACATAAACATTCATAAACTTTACTCACAAAAGAGTCTAACTAAGCCCTCATTTCACAAAAGTTGATTATCTGATTTTCAAGCCCATGGTAAATCAGAAAGAACAAGCTGAAAGGGAGCAGGAAGCTACTAGAGCTTCTCCTAATGATGGCTGATGGGTAGGGGGGTAAAAAACCTAAATAATGCAGACAGGCTCAAAAGTGGTCTGATGCCATTTAATCCCACTTGTGGTAACTTTGTGACCTATCAACTTGGCTAGGCTAAACTAAAGTCCTAAGAATTCCTTTCCTATTGCTTCTTGTTAGGGTGAGCTACAAGGGATATTCTCCCAAGAACTGGAGGACAGAGGGAGGCAGCACCGTTATTCAAACACTAAATTTATATGCTGCTGTGAAGGGATTTTGCAGATGTAAAGTCCCTATTCAGTTGATTTGAAGTTAATCAAAAGGCAGATTGTCCTGAGGGCCTAACTTAATCAGTAGGAAGCCTTTTAAAAGGGCATAGGCACGCTTTTAGCTCTGACTCCGGCGGTGCAAAGGCAATATATGTAACCAAAGTGTTTGTACCCCCGTAATATTCTGAAATTTAAAAATAAATTCAAAAAATAAATAAATAAATTTTTAAAAAGAGGGCTTAGGTCTTCCCTAAAGGCATCTGGGTCTGAATTACTCTTCCCTCCCCCTAGATATTCCTTCCTGACTGTCTGTCTTGTGGACTTCTGGTTTGCCTGCCAGCCCCCACATTTCCAAAAGCCAGTTCCTTACCATAAATTCATATACAGACACAAACCCCCACACACACACTACACAGTGATCTACTCCTTCTGCTTCTCTGATTGACCCTTATTGATACACCACTGAAAATCATGACTCTTCAAGATAATGTGTAGTGTACTTTCTGTTTAAGGAAAGAATTGGTTAACAATTCAGAAAGACTTTCACATGAAACAATTCAAAGAAAAGAGTTTTATCGTATAGACAGATAGGTTTAAGTTATGTGGAAAATTCACTAATGAAAAACACCTCATTCCCTAATGATGCCAGATAAATGAAATATTACCATAATACTTTTAGAGAGTAGCTTATAAAATACTATATACAACTTTATGTCTCTTACCTGATTATTATCTGGATGTGATGTGGCAAAATATCCTTAATCTTCAGAAAGACACTGAAGCTACACCAAATATTGGCTACTTTATCCTTAAAAGAGATTTGTTGCTTTTACATTCTGGTATAATTGAAAGAAATATTAAACCCCACAAAGTACAGCCCATAATCTCTAATAAACTTTTCAGACATGTAAAACTTTATTCACAATTATAACAAAGCAGATTAAATCCTCCAGGAAATAAACACATACACAAGCACACTCTCAAGCATTTTTCATTTTTTTGCATGAGAGCTGATCTAAATCATTGGCCAATCATAATCTATATATTCCCAAGAAATACTTAATATTTTTCAAAGAGCAGTACACTATCCCTAAATACTGAAGTTACTTATCTTTGCAAGGTTTTCAAAGAAATCTTTTTTCTAAGAAATACATATTACATTTGACCCATTTTTATCACACACCTGAATTTATTTAGAGTAACCTAATAGCTACTAGCAATGTCAAGAAGTAATTGCTAGTAAGTCAAGAAGTTTAAAGACATTAGCAGTTATGCTAGGATCACTTTCAAAATTAAATTGTAACTACACCTCTCATGCTGGTAAAACTCATCCTCTATACAGCTGTTTGCCTCACAGCTGTGTAGGCATAATAGTAATAAAGTAACTATCACTGACAAATATACCATCCCACGTTCCTCAGTTGAATCAAAGAAAATGCTCTTCAGATTTTGAGGGCAACAAGTGAATGGAAGAGACTGAAACATCATCAAGCATGTCTGATATTCATTTTTATAATTATCATGATAAATACCATTTCTGAAATGGAAGGCAAGGCAGATAACCAGGCAGCTTACATGGAGAATTAAACTTTTCTTAATATAGATGTTAGTTAGAGGTTATATAAAGAAGAAATTAGGAGCACAATTTTCAAAGTTCAAATAACAGCTCTGTCATATACTACTTATATGAATCTCTGACCTCAGTTTTCTTATCTGTATCTGTAAAGTGGGAATAGCAGCTACCCCAGAGCTACTGTAAGGACAAAAAAAAATTACACGGAAATGTCTGGCATCTAATAAGTAAATGGTGGTAACAATTCATAGTAATAGTGATTATTTATTATTATCAGTATCACGACCACCACTGTCCCCACTGACACAGTCACACATTCCCATTCCTTCCCAACACCAAACTCCTCTCTTAGTCTCCTTCAAAATGCTTGTTTCATCCTCCTATGAATCCACTGAAAGATATTCTATAGAAATTTATATATTCAAAATTAGAAAGATATATATGCTTTTCTAATTCTTTTAAAAGAAATGTTATTCAAAAGCAAATTATCTATAAATATGTTGTCTCTGTGTAACTTTATTAAAAGGCCTTTTTGTTCCAGAAAAATGGTTTGTTTAATTTAATTACTAAATCTAAATGATCAAATTATTCATGTAATAAAAGTTTAACAAGAGTAATTAAACTAGCATTAAATGAAATGAAAGATTCTCATTAAAAATTACTGTGGATGAAGGTTATATATCTCATAAGGAATTATGAGATCTTTCTGAAGCAAACATGATTATTAGTTTAACAAATAATTTCCTAAGACTAAAAAGAGCATATAAACCAAAAAATTACACAGCTGTTAACATTGTAGCTACAACTTCTCATACTGTCTTTCATTATGGACCCTATTTCATTAGAAAAATGTATAATTGAATTACAGATCTGATGATGGCATAAATATTACCTATTGATTAAAATGCCAGCTGAGCTAGGGGTCATATACTGGATTAAATAACTAGCAAGGTGTCCATGCCTGTAGTCCTAGCTACTCAGGAGGCTGAGCCAGGAGGATTACTTTAGCCCAGGACTTCAAGGCTGTAGTGCAAGTACAGCCTGGGCAACATAGCAAGACCCTGTCTTTAAAAAAAATAAATAAATAGCTGGCAAGGAATGATTACAGGAGGAAAGTAGCTTAAGTTCCTATTCCTTGTGTGTCTTTTTTAGAGACAGAGTCTTGCTCTGTTGCCCAAGCTAGAGTGCAGTGGCATCATCATAGCTCACTGCAACCTCAAACTCTGGGCTTAAGCAATCCTCCTGCCTCGGGCCTCCCGAGTAGCTTGGACTATAGGTACACACCACCGTACATGGCTAATTTTTTTATTTTTATTTTTAGAGACAGGGTCTCGCTATTTTGCCTAGGCTGGTCTCGAACTCCTGGCCTCAAACAATCCTCCTGCCTCAGCCTTCCAAAGTACTAGGATTACAGGCGTGAGCCACCACACCTGGTCCCTTGTGTGTCTTCTACATGAAATCCCTAAAGGTCACAGGGAATATACAGTAACGGAAAGGAGAGGAAAGTTTTTAAACATGCCTCGAATAATCCACGATCAACTGGGAAGAGTCTTCTTAGAACCTGCAAGGTTTGGTCCCTTTCTGTAAAGAATGGCAGCCAGCAGAGAATGAAGGAAGCCACGACAGTACAAACTAGCTTAATTAGCAACACAAACCTAGAACAAAAACAAATGTAAGCAGTAAAATAGGGAAAGGTTAATAATTCTGAAAAATCAATCTGAGTCTCATTGAATATAATGAATGCAAATGTACAGTAATGCTAAATCTATGTTACCAATATAGGTTTCAGATGGGAGTCAGAGTTAAAAAATTCACAACTGTTAAGATGTGCACTTCAACAAAAAGACTGCTGTCACCATCCTAATTAACATTTAACTTAGATGCCATTCCTATGGGAATAAGGGAATGTAGTCATGAAGAAAAATATCAAATGGGGATGTATTTCTAATAAATATATAAAGGAACAAGCTCTAAAGTGATGAAATCCTACAGCAGTGCTCTAACATGCCAGTCCCCATTACCTCCAGTAAATGTATATTGATCAAAATATTTCTCTAGTTAGGAAAATTTTAAATAAAAGAATACAGAATATGACTTAGTCTCTCTCTTCCCACTCACCCCATGGCCAAGAAATCAACAAAAGGCAAAGATGAAGACCACTTTCCTACAAGTAAGTATGCCAAAAAAATTCTTTGAAGCAAATTTTTGAATTCTCGTGTTTAAAAGTCACTCACCCCTTTCCTTTGAGGTCTTTTTTAAAACACTTGCCAAGTAAAAAGCAAAAAAATGGCAAGGAGTGGTAAAGTTCCATCTGTTTGTAATTTATAGCTAAGCAAAATGCCAGTGACCCTAACAGGTCCCAGTCACAAGATACTCCAAGAACACCCCACAAAGCAAAGCCAAGACTCACAGAATTATATATGTTCCTGTGTCAAGGAAATTATCTCAATAATTAAAAGAGGTAGATCTTGCATTTTATACAGCGTATTTCTTTTGTGATTTTAAGATAATATAAACAATGAAAGCTATTTCCAAATAAAAATTTAAAGTATTGAAGTAAGATAAACAAACATGAAATTATATATAATAGCTTCACATATATTAACTGTACTGCTAAACAGCAACTGATTTGTTTAGGTTTAAAAGAGTTCTAAATAGTTAAAACATAACTTTGTTTCTGTTAGATTACTTCACAATATTACTATAATAACATACAAAATCTAGAGAATAAAACAGTGCTATAATAGTAAGTTTAAAAAAAAAATTACTGAGATCACTGTACTTCCTCTATAATATGCATCCATAATATAAATTAACATATGTCCTTGATTAGCAACCAATAACTCTGTTAATTAAAACAACATCAAAATGAGATTTTCAGTTCAAAATGGTGAGCTAAGCACTCATGTTTATCTCCTCTCCTTCCCCAGACCCCCTTAAAATAAGAAAAGGAATTTTAAAAGTATAAATTCATAGCCATAAAGAGAACGGGAACATGGGTTATCATAAAGATTTCAACATATTTCTGGAAGACAGAAGTGATAACAAAATAAGGTGAAAGAAGCCACAGCACAGAACGCATACAGTAAACTCAGGGAAGCAAGGTGCCAATCTACCTGCAAGACCCTAGAGAACTTTAGTGACACCAAGTAGGTTGGAGTGTTTGAGTAATATGTGAAAAAGAAAACAAAGAGATTAACTTAAAATCCCTAGATGAAGAAGTCAGATCTCACCCCACTTCTTTGCAAAGATTATCAGGCAGCCAAATATTTTACCCCCAGGCAACAAAAGAAGGCATATTTCAAATAAAATAAACTATCCAGGGCAGCTAGTGTAGAAGTTAACACTATAATGCAATCCCCTCCACATTATGACAGATACATACACATATTAATTTTATTAGAACTAAAACAGATTGGCATCAAAAGGAAAAGCTGTTAACTAAACAACCATATTGCTGTGTATTATGTCTTTTTTTTTTTCCTTAAGAGAAATGGGGACAGATAGTAACATTTGGTACATTAGAAGAAAAATTGGATAGTTATGTACAGATTTTTATCAATTTATCCTCTAAGATTTGTTTTTGTGAATGTTCCTTATTTTAAGTATCAAAAAATACACACATAAAAGCCATATTGATTTTAATAATTAAGTTTTAGTTTCCTGAAGCTTCAAGCTACCACTATCTGTTAGAGAAATACTTTGTTTTAAAACACAAAAAACTGTAAGATTGTTTTCCTTTTTTTCAGTGTCAGGTAACATTTACAAAAGATAGAGGACATGTTACACATTTTTAGAATTAGGAGAGCATAACCATACTTGGCACTCTTTTCCCAACTCCCCAGAAATAGCTAATCAGTTACCAACATTTTGCTTCCAAGCTAAACAGATGTGAAAAAGCAATTCTACTTTTAATAAATCTGTACTTTACCCTTCAAGTAAAAGCTTAAAGGAAAGTAGTAAAACTTATACTACTCTGAACTAGTTTATATAAGCAAGCACTCTAGCAAATATTTAATAAGACATTACTGACTGACATTACATAGACTTAGTCTAGATTTCATAATATGCAACTGACTTCATTTCTAAACAGTAAAGGATACTGAAAATGTCCATAGTCGATAAGAATAAGGCCTGGATACAGCAATATGCATAATGCATTAGCAATCTATAAAGAAAAAAATTGTGAAATAAGTAATCTATTACTCAAATCAAACAGGGTAAAAGTGTGATTTTCATTTAACACAGTAGTAAATGTTACCCTTTTCCTGAGGTGCTATACCTTCTTTTTATCAAAATATTCCATTTTTATAAAACAACTCTTTAGACACTGAAGTTTTCATGGAGGTGACACAGGATACTTCAGTACTTTAGTAAAATCACTAAAAGGTGTTTGTCAGAGGAAGTACTTTTGGATATACAAATCAGAGAAGTCAATCTAATGATTAACCTATCTAAAATGACCAAAAAGAATATTTGATAACCATGAACATGAGAATATATAACAACTTTTTAAAATGCCTTTCAATTTAGTCAATCTCACAAGCCAGCTCAAAATTCAGATTTACCAGTTAAGCAATAAATTCAGCATGGTGTGTAGGTCAGCAGTACATAACTTATAAAATCAGTATATCTTATTAGTACCATAGTAGGGCATTCAAATAATTACTGTGAGATAAATTGATGTTTTCTAAATGAAAATTAATTGACAGAAGATATAATGTTCCTTATTCCATTTCCAAAAGCATGATGCCCTAAGGTCTACACTTAAGAGTTAGGCTAATAAAGAAAACAGTTGCTTTAAAACTTACCTTTTTCTTAGTGGAGATTTCTTTTAAACAACAACAGTACAAAACCACTGCAGGTATGTAAATCAGCAGATCAGCAATTAAAACTGAAAATACAAGTAAATAATTTTTACCATGACTCCATCAGGATCTACAACAACCCATTAACTGCCTCTCTTCCTCTAACCTTGATTGAGAATTCTATTAACACAAGGTTCCTACCCCACTATGGGCAAGTCCTATACACAATTAGTCCTTTTCATTCCCTTCACCTGTGCCTAATTTTAATTACTATGTTACAAAGGAGTCTCTTAATTTTCTCTAACAAATTCACACATTTAATTGATTAGAATCCAACATTCTCTCTCTTTGCTCTGACTGGGCTTAAAAATTAAGAATATTCACTATTGCCTCAAGTGTTAGTTGAAGATGGCATAATATACACAATTTAGTCTGTGTTATCAGTGATAGAAATGATATCTTTCTTAATCATAATACGCTGCTTCTTGAGGGCATACACTGCTAGAATTGCATTCCCTTCTGCTGTGCCATCTATCTCGTATATATAGGGATAGCTACATGTATCTATATATATATAGATGGCACAGCAGAACTTGACCAATCTTGGTTATTTTTGCCCCTTTCTCGTTGGACCATGACAAGTCCCTAAGAAGTGACCTCCAGAGCTGGCAACTTATAAGTTAAAGTGAAGAGACCTTTACATGGAGAAGGAATTTGCATGTAATATAGTATAGGAAGGTATTCTTTAGGTATGTTACAGGCTTACTTTAAACTATTTGACTTATGCTCCAAAGTAACTGTAATTTAATGTTGGTAGTATAGCAAATTATGATGAATAGCTTTAATCATATGTTTAAAAATCTCATATGTTCATATGCTTAAATATGGATATCAGAATTTAAGCAATTCTTCAAATGTATGAATGTCTCCTTAATATACTGATTACAAAGCAAAAAAAATCAAGACTATTCAAAGCAAGGGAAGACTATTTTTTACCTCAAAATCTGTATACTCCAAATTTTCTGGTATGAAGAATAACCCAAATGTGGCAATGCATAGGAGAATCTTCTTAAAATGTTAATCTTTATAAAAATATATAAACTTTTACTAATTAATACATATAAAGAGTTTGAGAGGTGCAGGTGAGGAGAAGACTAAAAAAAACTAAACAAAAAAAAAGTAATTCACAACTCTGTGCAGTTCTTTCAGAACAAAAAAAAAACCCAAATAAAGTTCTTCATATGTACAACATAGCTGTCCAAAGAGCCTATTTTTTTTCTTGTACCTCAATATAGTGTCTAGAAAAAGGTAAGTGATAGTAAATCGTCAGTGTTAGATGCTGCAATCTATCTTATGTTCAGCTCCTGATGCCACATTTAAGATGACACTGACAAACTGGAACATACCCAAAGGAGTGATCAGAGGCCTCAAAACCTTAATCACATTCAACAAAGTGGTCATCTAAGGAATAGCTAAAGTATCTAGGAATGTTTAACCTAGAGAAGAGGTGACTTCAAATGCCTGTAGGATGTTATACGGTATATTAGGGATCAGATTTGTTCTCAGTAACCCAAGAAAACAGAACCTGGAATGACTGGTGGAAGTTCAATATAACAATGTAATTTTTAATGATGGGGGCTCTCTGAAAATAGAGTAGGCTGTCTTTAAACGTTGTGAGTGTCCTGAAAATATAGGTATTAGTTCAGAAGCTGAATAATCACATGCTGAGTGTGCAGTTCAGGAAGGATTAAAGCATCGGAGGGGGAAGGACAGTAATGTGGGAGAAGGAAAGACAGGCAAGATAAATCATCTCTTGGGCCTGAGATTCCATGACTGGATGAATACTAAAGAGAACAAACTCTGACTAAATTTAGACTAATTAAGGAGAAGGCCTGAGCTGCAGCAATTTGGATGAAACTGGAGACCATTATTCTAAGTGAAGTATCTCAGGAATGGAAAAACAAACACCACATGTACTCTCTAATAATTTGGAACTAATCAATGGGCGCCCATGGGTACAGAGAGAAGTAAAGGTCATTGAAATCAAAAAGGGGAGGTGGGGATGGCGGGGAGGGGTAAAAACTACCTATGAGGTACAATGAACACTATTCAGGTGATGGGCACACTAATAGTCCTGACTTAAGCATTATAAAACGTATCCATGTAATAAAAACATTTGTACCCCATTAATATTTTGAAATTTTAAAAAAGGAGAAGGCCTGAGCTAGCATTAAAGTCTAAGTCATGTAACGCTTTTAAAGAAATCTAAGCTTATTACTTTGAAGCTCCCAGAACAGTACACATAGATGCTCAATAAACATTTGTTGAGTGGATTGTTTAATTTAGCAACAATGCACAATGACACAATGTATGAGATACAACTGTAAAGTTTACTTTTTAAAAAAAAAAAGTGAAAGGGATTTGGAATGAGGATATTAAAGCTGCAGCCTCAACAACCAAAACTTCAACTGATAGCTGTCTGACCTTGGGTAAGCTATTCGCCTCACTTAACTGTGCCTCAGTGTCCTCAGCTTAAAATAAGCATTATAAGGATAAATATACATATAAGGATTTACCTCATTTGGGTGTTCAAAGAATTAAGTGAGATAAAAAATTTAAACCACCCAGAATTATTCCTCTCTACTCTTTTGTTTTTTAGCTTACATATGCATTTGGTCATATATATACATATATATATGCATATGTGTAGCTATACAATTTTAAAGTCAGTAAAAACAGTAACAGTACGTTCATCAGTTTATCCAAAATTTTTTAATTTTACCCTCAATACCCATTGCTCTTTTACCTGTTGTACGCATGAAGAGCTTATGTGCCTGACTCTCATAGCCACGTGATGTATGAAGAGCGATCCAGTCTGGATTTATTAACTTTGCCCTGCAAATCAAAACATATATACATGCACTTTATTCCTCATCACTTTTAGCAATAAGGACATTTGAGGACATATGAATTTATTTTGAGAACTGGCCATTGCTCTTATAAAGTGATAGAGTCAATGCTTAAGCTTTATTCTTTTTATTTAATCATGTGGAACCGACTTAAGCTATAAAACGGCATCTGCCTTGCTCATTTTCCAACAAAACCATGTAATGTGTAACTACAAGCCCTACCTTCACAGTTCTACCAGTGTAAAAAATAATCTGGTGTGTCACATTTCATTTATTAAACACATACTTTATAAAGAACAATATGCTAGTATTGACCAGAGGATGTTTTGCAATTTATAATCTTTTCAGTTATCATAACAATTGGCTATAATAAATAGCTTTTAATCATAAATCATTGCATAAAACTAAACATAATTGTTAAAGATAAATGAAATTTTCAATCACATTACATTACCCTAACACTATAGAGTATAACTGAATACCATGATGTTTGGGAGCTCATTTCAATCCATGAAGCTTATTTTTACAAAGTGTGAAATATACTCATATGCTGCATAACAATGTTTCAGTCAACAATGGACCACATATATGACTATAATCCCATAAGATGATAATACTGTATTTTGACTGTACATTTTCTATGTTTATATACGTTTAAATACACAAACACCATTGTGTTACAATTGCCTACAGTATTCAGTACAGTAACATGCTGTACAGGTTTGTAGCCTAGGAGCAATAGGCTATACCATATAGCCTAGGTGTGTAGCAGGCTATATACATCTAGGTTTGTATAAGTTCACTCTACGATGTTCACATGATGACAAAATCAGCTAACAACACATTTCTCAGAATCTATCCCCCCCGTTAAGTGATACATGGCTGTAGTTAAAGTTGAAATAATTAAACAAGGAAGATGAGTTTAGGACATACTGTGAAGAAGTTCCTCAAATTTTTGCTGACACACTTCAAGTCTGAGATGGAATACCATTACAGAATAGAATTGGGTCTCTACTAAAATAGAAGTTCCTCTTCTTCTATAACCCATTCCATTTCTTTAAAAGGAGGAGGAATTCCAATCCTGAACTTTAATCATAAATGAAACACTATTAATACAATAATTCTAGTTTCTAACTTGACAGATTAGTCAGAATACCATTTGGACCTATATTTTTCATTTATTTTGGGCCATTCCAGAAAAAGGCTTTCCTACACACAACTAACCCATATATATTCTCAGAGATATATTTCTCAGTAGTCCATGCATAACTGGTAACATCTCTACTTCAAAACAAAGCTAGGTTTTTGCATTTCTTTCTAGGTTGTCCTCCAAATAAATTATAGAAATGTTCAAACTCTGATAGTTACCTTTCTTACAACCCATTTATAATACATAATTACAATAGCAGCTACAAGTGATCTCTCCTCTATTCAAGAAAGCCCAATCACACTGTTTCTTACTATATCTGCTAAGGGCATAATATTTAGAGTCACATTAAGGAAGAAAAACTTACACATATGCACATAAGAGACTATGATAAGCTGTTAGAGGTGGGTAATCCAATCCCCAATACTGTAAATTGTTATCACTGCTGTTAAAATACCTGAGAAAAAGAAAAAGAAAAAAGAAAGCACCATTTCATTAATCAATATTCAGGAAGCAGCCTTATAATTTAATGTCTCATCTCATTTATTTAATAATAATTAAGCCATGACAACAGACACAAACCAGGACTGTCCCAAGCAAACTGAGACTTATTGTCACCCTATTATTAGTAGACTTAATCAATGACTAGCACTTATACAACAAAGGACAATTTGCATTTGATAGTCTAACAAATTAAAGAAACAATATAAAAATCACAATTTAAAAACATAAAAAATCACTATCAAAGAACACATCAAGATTTGGTTTATGGAAAGAGAAATGCTTCATGGAACAAGTAGGCTTGGAATAAGACTGAAAACAATTCAACCGACATGTAATGAGAGCCTACTATATGTAAGACTCTGTGAATTAAGGAAGAAAACTAGATCTAATGTTCATAAATTGATAGGCTCCTCCAGATGGCCAGAATGTGAAGGAATTATATACAAGTACTATGACTTAAGGAATAAAAATTAAGTTTACATAAACAATTTCTTAATCATATCTTTATAACTAGGCAGCTTCGTCCATCCAATTTATTTTCTCAGTCATAAGAATTATTTATAATACAGACCAAACTATCTAACCCACAAATAAACATTGTTCATAAGCCTGTTTCAAATGGGTCACAATTCCTCAATGTCACAATCTCTTACTTTTGGGAATTAAAAAAATTTTTTTGAGTTAGCATTCAACATGATCCCATTAAACCTATTATCATCTTCAGAAGTTCTGCTCTTCTTACATAAAATATAGATTTGTATGAAAGGGATGGAAATTAGTAAAATAATCAAGGTATGCTAGACAGCCAAGAGATCTGGGCATGGGGTACTACGGTATGGTACCAGCTGTGGCTGGTGTCCCCTCCAGTAGAAACATCCATATGAACAATCCTGGGTTCTGTGTCTGGCTGGGACTTGAAGCCAAAAAGCAGTGTGTCCAAGAATTTCTAGGTTAGCTGGAGCCCCTTTTGACAGCTTGAATCCGGGAAACTGGACCAAACAAATAGCAGAGGCCAAAGGATCTACTTCTTTAGACAAAGATGCTTGAAGACAGGCACCAATTGTGTTATTTCCGAATTTATGTTACTATAGGGCACATTAGCATAAAGTTTTATTGTATCAGCCTCATCAAGTTGTTGAAGCACTGAGTTAAACAAGTAAAGCTGTTAAATCAGAGCCTGACACAAAGTAAGTGCTCAATAGTAGTCCCAATTGGCCACTAGCCATAGAACTATTGGAATGGATACAGCAATGGAAAACCATCAAGTAATTCAAGAATCACATTTTGACCAATACAACTTGATTTGATTTTCAGCTTCTTGTAAGACAAAAGCTACTTTTCATTTACTTTAACCTTGAGATCCACTGGAGCTAAGTAAAAGAGGCATTGACAGTAAGCTGTAAGCATGCAAAGATATACACTAACGATATAGTCACTGGTTGGATTAGGAGGAAAAAAATGATAAGGTTAACAACTATACTCCCCATTCTTATGGAAATTCATAAATAAGAAGAGGCATAGAAGAAGATAGCTTAAAAGTGTTTCAAGTAAAAGTTCAAAAGCTACCAGTAGAAATAAAGCAACTAGCTGATACTCCTGCTTTATATACTGTACTTTAGATCTTTAAATGTTATTTATACATTGAAATATATTTTCCCACTGAATTCCCATGTAATCTCAGTGGACATTTTTTCAGTAAAAAAACTGGCTACCACACAAATTATAAAATTACATCCAGGAGTATTACCATTAACTTCAAGATGTAATTTTTTCTAACATAATCCACAGAGTCATTATGGATATTTTTGCTTTAAGAAAAAAAATTTTTAACTTGAAACACTTTCAAAGTTACAGAAAAGTTGCAATAGTTCAAAGAACTTCTGTACAAAATGTAAAAAGTTTTATACAACACACACCATAAAATAATTCAAAGACAAGAACTAATCCGAAGAAGATATTTATTTCACACACACACACACACAAAAGAAGAATGATTAAAATGTAGCATACTGTTGTGCAGACAGATTTTAAGGTCATTTCCATGAATACCACCATCTCCTGGTATTCAGGTCCTTGAGTGTGTACAATCTCCTCCCTTTGAGTGTGGGCAAGACCTGTGACTTGCTTCTAACCAATACAGTATGGCAAATGTGATAGGATGTCACTCTTGTGCTTATGTTTTATGTACATGTAAGATTCTGTCTTGTTAGCAGATATGCCAGACTGACTTCCTCTCACTGACTTTGAAGAAATGAGCTGTCATGTTTTAGTATACGGCCATGTTGGAGAAGCCACATGACAAGAAATTGCAAGTGGACTCTAGGAGCTGAGGGTGACTTCCAACAAGAAATTGAAGCCCTCAGTTTTGCAGACGCAAAGAACCTAATTCTGCCAACAGCCTGAGGGAACCTGGAAATGGATCCTTCCCGGGTGGCACCTCTGACAAGTCTGCAGCCCAACTGACACCTGGATTGTAGCCTTCCAAGACACTGAGCAGAATACCTGGCTAAACTGTGCCAAGACTTTTGATCGAAAGAAACTGTGTGATAATGTTTGTTTAAGTAATTACCATTTGTGGTCATTTTGTTACACAGCATAGAAAATATAACTGTTTATTTAAAAATCATACAAATTATCACAGAAAAGATAGTCAATCCATTAGAAACATGGGGGAAAGAAATGAACAAGCAATTTTGAAAAGAAAAATAATGATCAATAAACATAATAAAAGATGCTCAACATCACAAGTACTTAAGGAAATGCAAATTTTTAGTATTATTAAGTGTTGGTCAGGGTAAGTAGAAAGAGATATTATAGCATTAGTATCCATTAAAACCGTCTACTTAGAAAAAACATGTACCTAGAAAAACATGTACACATGTGCACAGGAGAAATATACTTTATTTAATCATTCCCCTACTAAGAGACATTTAAAGTGTTTCAGATTCCTCTTCCATTTGAAATACTCCATACTTGGACGAGGGAACAGCCAACCTATTAATAGAAAGTTCAACATGAAGTTCTTGCATGAAACTCTCTGATAAAGGAGTTAAATAAAAGCAGTGACCAAAGCAACCAACAGAATAATATGAACAGTTTATAAAGCCAGTCCCTCAAATAATCTACCAGCCATCCAGTAAGTCAATAAATAATACCATCAGTTGTTATCAGAATATGTTCAATAAAAATGACACAGGCATAAATTTCTATGAAACTATAACCACAACTAACATTATTGAGAGTTCATTACAAGCCAAGCACTGGTCTAAGTGTTTTATATGTATCATTTTATTCCATCCTCACAAGAACCCAGTGAAATATGTACTCTATTATTCCATTCTACAAGTGTTAAAACTGTGGTACAGAATATTAAATAATTTGCCAAAGGTCACATAGCTAGTAAATAGAATAGTAAAGCTAGGATCTGAACTCAGGCAGTCTAACTCTAGCACCTATACTCTTCACTAGTAAGCTACTGCTTTTTTATATCTCATATCTAAAATAGAAACTTTGTGCAATCTCCAGGTAGACTTGTATATAAAATTAAGGTTAATCACCACTGTTTCAAGTGACTGGCAGCAATAATAATTAATAAAAATTTCTATGAAGTTCTCTGAGTTCTAAGGAACAGAAGGTTTCTTATATACTGTACCATACAACCAATGAAGGGTAGAACTGACCTTCTCCTTCATATTACACAGTAAAAGCTAAGGAAATAAGATCATGTGAAAAAGAACATCTAAATAATCATTCCTTCTACAAATTTTTATTGAGTGTCTACAATGTGCCATGCCTTATACTAGATGCAGGGTACTCAAAGATGAACCAAAAGGATATACGTGAATTTTTCAGAGTTGAAAATAAGTCCTATTATTATAGGCTTCTCCCCTTAGTCCCCTTTTCAGCTCCACAAATTTAGCCATCTGCTATTGCCAAGGCCCCCTTCTATTTTTACCTATAGCTATAATCATAGTGATCTTTAGTGAGAGAAGCAGTGGATGAGGGAACAGGGAAGAAATATTTTTAGCCCATAATGGTATTTCCAGAGTTTATGCCCAGAGGAGTTTCTAGGACATATAGAGTTCTATCATCAAAGTTCTAGTTCAGTAGCACATCCCAGCTAACTGAGTATATGCGTAACTTTCAGGACTATGAAATTTCAAAGATGGGCCTATGATATGCAAGGCATATAAGTGGTACAGTATGCAGGAGACAAAGATACTCAAGATGAAGAAAACAGTATGTTTTCCTTTTAAATATTTTCAAACAATCTATATTAACTATGATAAACAATAAAATCAAGTTAAAATTATCCATACCATTGTTTGATTGGTAAATTATAAGTAATTTCTTGCCAGTGTCTCTGAGCTTCATAATCACCAAACATAGGGGGTTTTCCAGCACCTAAGATGAAAGGTAAAAAGAGCAAAACAACAGTGTTGTTGCATATCAGTGATTTTTATTTCCTTATGAAAATTTTCTAAATTATAGAGACAGTGTAGGTTAGGGAAAGAACACAAGAGTTACCAAAAAGTCAGAGAGATGAGGTCTGAATACTAGCACTGCTAGCACACTGCGTGACTGTGATGTTGGGCAAATTACTTAACCTCCCTAAGCTTCAGCACATTAAAAACAGGATCAATACAATCTTCCTATAGAGTACTACTGGAATAAATAAGAAAATGGATATAAAACACCCAATACAATGCCTGGCATGCAGTAAGCATTCAATGAATAGAAGCTATTGTTAACATGACAATCATCCCTTATTAGTTTGGGGGATTGGTTCCAGGAGCCTCCCCCCACCACCAGATACCAAAATCCATGGATGCTCAAGTCTCTTCTATAAAATGGCATAGTATTTGCATACAACCTATGCACATCCTCTTGTATACTTTATTTAAATCAGCTCTAGATTGTAATACTTATAATACCTAACACAATATAAATGCCGTGTAAATAGTTGTTATATTGTATTGTTTAGGGAATAATGACAAGGAAAAAAGTCTTACATGTTCAGTACAGATGCAACTATCCTTTTTTTGTTTGTGTCCCCAATATTTTCAATCAGTGGTTGGTTGAATCCACAGATGGAGAACCCACAGATAGAGGGCCAACTGTACTTAGCTAATAATAATTATAAGAAACCCAAGTTCATTTTTACATTATGGAAAAGACTGTCAAATATACTGCCCAGTAAGTATCATAAAATAATAAAAACAATGAATACCTGCATTTTACAAAGGGCTTATACAAACTAAATATAAATAACTTAAAGTCAAGAATAGAATCAAAAACAGACTATATATTACAAAGACAATAATCAGTTCAGACTTTGTGGTCAAATGAATTATATAAAAACTATCAGTTTATAACTTGATTTTAATTTAAAAATTTCAACCAAGGAATAATAGACCTTTAATAAATAACACTTGATAGTGTCTACTATGTGCCAAATACAACACGCCTATGAAATAGGTATTATTATTACCCCCACTTTACAGCTGGAAAAATGGAGGCAATGGTCACTCAGGTAATAAGTAGCAGAGTCTGGATTTGAACTCAGGCAGACAGGCTCCACAATCCATGCTCTTAGCTCCTACTCTGTAATGCTGCGCAACTTGGTTAAAGTAGGTTATTATCGTTAAATAGTTTAAAATGACATAAAGGTATTTTCATTTAGAAAAGAGTAAACACCCACTCACTGTTTAACTAACAATTGACAACAAAATTGTGAGAAGGCCGAAAGAGCTACAGTATAGCCACAGATTTTTAAACTGGCATGTGAGGTGAAAACCACATGTAGTCAAATACACTCATTAATCCACTAGGCAGGTGTGCCACATTGAAGAATGACATATTATTGCTCACTGAAATGTCACCTAGATTTTCTCCAGTTTGGGAACACTACATTAAGTAGATTGCTTGCATTTAATAGTCGAATTATACCAATATTCTTTAAATGCTAGAATCTCTATCCAAGGAGATACTCCCACTATGAGATAATCATGGGAAAAGTAGATTAATTTCTCTATAGCATATATACATTGAGCAATTGGCACAAGAAATTAACCACAGTATACACACACGTGTGTGTGAACACACACCCCTCTGTTTCTAAGAACCACGTAATATTCATTTTTGTATTCTCAGGATGTAGTAGCACCTAGTAGATTCTCAGTGAATGGTAATATAGCAAGGAAGTTGATACAATTGTGACATACGCAGGATTTTAAGTTCAAAACACTTGAGTTTGTGACTCCCTAATTGTCCACTTACTGGATGTGCAACATTAATTTGGGATAATAGACCAATTAATTATGCCAGGGCTGCTTTAACATGATGCCAATATATTGGTTTTTGCCCAAAATCAGCTTCAAGTTACTGTCTGGCACTTTGAAACTCTAAGCCTCTGTTCACACTGCTTACTCCCTATTCTATACATTTCTTCTATTAACTCATACCCAGCCTTCAAGAGTCATCTCAAATCTTAAATCCTCCATGAAACCTTCCTTTATAAATTACAAGCATATTGATAATTACTGACTTCTCATAGTACTTATACTTTCAGTATCATATGCTTTGTCATAGGACTATACTATTTCCTAATTCCTACCCAAATAAGAATTTTAGTTCCGTAGACAGAGAAATCGATTTTCCAGAGTTCAAAGGAAACATATTGCTAGGCATATCATACTTTAAAAACCTGTTTAATTAAACTGAATAGGAGAGGGAGAATGGCCTACAATAAAAATATTTTTAAAAAGGAAAATAGTTCCCCAATGAATTGCATTTTTGCATGTGTATTTTATAGGGGTAGGTGTGTGGGTGTGTGTGGGGGGGTGTGTGTGTGTTTCTATTTTAACGAATACAACCACTAAATATGGCTTCTTTTGGGTGGAAAAGAGTTGATTTTGATTTTTTGTTTGTTTTGTTTTTATTTGTTTTTGATCCACTGGGATAATAAAAGTCAGAGAGGATCTTAAGTAATTTCCTACACCTGAAAAAATCCAACTATCTAGACTTCCTGAAATTGCTCTAGACTTGTGGTCAATGTGGAAGAATTTATTACCATTCTCTAACAAATAGAAGAATGGATAATGACTCTCTTTAGGGTTGGGAAACAAGTTTCTATCCAGAGTCTGACCTACTTCAATAAATCCAGCTGACACTGGCTATGAAATTAGTACTTAAGTTTTTAAAACTGCTAAAGTGCCCTTAAAGCAACCCAGAAGGACAACCCAACTGTACCTATGGGAGCTTCATTTGGGAAGGGCAAAAAGGATTCCTTCCACAGTGATTAATTCTACAAATTCATTTACATGAGATTCAGAATTACATAAAGAAAACACACTAATGTATATTTATAGAGCTTCAATTTTGTCTCATTCTCAGGAAAATGGGCTTAAGCACAACTTAGGTGTTCATTTTATTAATTGCTGAATTATTCAGAATTATGTTTGAATTTAAAGAGCAAGTAGTTTCATTGTTAACAATAATACTGTCTTTACATTGAAATTTTAAACATTATAGAAGAATTTGGCTAAAATTTTCCATAATAAAATCTTCCTTTTATACATTCCATAGCAATGGGTAAGTTGAGAGAAACTAATCAATTAAATAGAACACAGTCATACTTTAACAACAAGTGGTATGTTGCAAAAACTGATTCTCTCTGACTTTCTCTTCCTAAACAGCCAATGTAGCTTTGGAAAAAAAGGTTATTAAAATAAAATAATCTTCTTCAGCTAAAATGTTGCTATTTGCTCTAAAGACATTGGTAACACTTTGGATCAAGTACAGAGGAATTGTGAATCTCTGCAAGAAATGATAATCAATAAATACTAAAATCAAAATTTGTCTACTCCCTATGGATTATTTAAAAGTAATGAACAATATTTATTCAATATTTTTATGCCTGTGGAAATTAATTTACATAAGCAGCTGTAAAAATGTAAGGGATAGAAATTTTAGAAAAATTTAAATAAAATAATATACATAAGTAGTCTAGTCTGCCTAAATAATACACATATTTACAATGAAGGAATACTAAGCAAGCTAGCCTGAGCTTCCACACTTGAGTGTAATGCTGTTCAGGCCAGGCTACCCCAAAATATGGCACCTTGGCATACTGAATATTTTAAGGTGAAGGAATTTGAGAAATAGCAGATGCAAGAAAGACTGACTTTCCCCTGAAGCAGGTCACAAGACCCTCATGTAAGAGCTGCTCTCCCTGTACCCAGAAGAAAGAAGCACCAAATTATCTCCAAAGATGGGTGGATACTCAGAGGAACCAAAATGAAAAAGCCTTGCCAAGTTTTGTCCAGTTTATTACCATTAGCTCATACCCCTTTTGTCCTATCATATTTTTCCATGACTTTCCATTCTTCATCAAACCTAATTTTGTAAAAACTTTTAGGTTTAACTGTTTTTTCAGGTCTTCATTTCCTTATAAAGGCTCCAGTGTCATGTAAAACTTATATTAAATAAATTTGTATGTTTTTCTTTTGTTAATATGTCTTTTGTTACACGGGCCCCAGCAGAGGACCTAGAAGGGTAGAAGTAAAAGATATTTTTCCTCTCCTACAACTGCTTCCTAATTACAGTCTTAAAACAAGATAAATCAGGCCCAGCGCAGTGGCTCACGCCTATAATCCTAGCACTCTGGGAGGCCGAGGCGGGAGGATAGCTTGAGCTCAGAATTCGAGACCAGCCTGAGCAAGAGTGAGACCCCATCTCTACTAAAAACAGAAAAATCAGCCGTGTGTCGTGGTGCACACCTATAGTCGCAGCTACTTAGGAGGCTGAGGCAGGAGGATGGCTTAAGCCCAGGAGTTTAAGGTTGCAGTGAGCTACGACGACGTCACTGCACTCTACCCAGGGTGACAGAGTGAGACTCTGTCTCAAAAAAAAAAAAAAAAAAACAAATCATGATGAGCTGGGCACGGTGGCACATGCCCATAGTCCCAGCTACTTGGGAGGCAGAAGTGCAAGGATAGCTTGAGGCTATAGTACGTTATGATCATGCCTGTAAATAGTCAATAGTATAGCCAGGGCAACATCATGAGACCTCGTCTCTTAAAAAAAAAAAAATCATAACAAAAAAAATATATATTTTAATTAATACAGGGAAAAAAAATCTCAGCGGAATCACAAATGTTATACTTATTCATTAATTCTCCCAGCCTCCAATGACACAGTTCTTCACTCATGAATGCTAAAAATATTCTTTATGATGGGCTTGAGAACTCTAACAGAATCACCATTTTTCTTAGTGTTTAGCATTTTTATTTTTCTTATCTGAAAAATGACAAAAATATATGATAGCCATCTATAAAAGATGCCTTCAAATACTCCACTAAATTTCAACATGGAATTTGGCGAAAAAACAAAATTTTTTTTTAATTTAAAAAAATTTCTTTAAAATACTGCACTAATGTGGATTATATAGTAATTCAAAAGTAATCTCATTCTGTTGATGTTCTTAGGGACAATTTAAGAGCAAGGTTTAAAACAGGAGTCTTGCTTTCCAGATGAGAAAAGTAACCAAGTAAACTCAGACTTCATGAAAGAAATGTTAGATGAAGTAATGGATGTGAGCCACTGGAATAGAAAGTATCGTATGAATTGTCCCCTACTGAATTCCCATTAAGCATTTGATTATATACACTGGCAATACTGAAATAGTGTGATTTTAAAATTTGTATTATTTTACACTATATCCTGATTTTAGTTCTTTTCAACTTCAACAGTTCTTTCAACCTTAAACAGTTCCAACAATATGACATATCTGTCAAACTTAGAAGACAAAAGAAAAATTGGAAGACATATAGGATTGCAAACTAAATAGTACCCATGATCAGGAATGATACAGTGCTGAAGTCAGGAAAGGGGATGACTTCCCAATGGACCAATCATAGATTGAAAGCAAAAGTAATATAAATTATGTATTTTATATAACAACTTTTAATTGGGCCTTTCCTCAGCCCTTCTTCCCCCATTTCAGCTACCAAACTACCTCCCTCCTTCCATTCACTAACAAACTTCCTGAAAATTGCTATGTCCATTTGATGACTACCATTCAGTCCTCAGTTCGTTAGTCTGGCAACTAGAAGGCTCACATGGCCTCCTATAGATCCCTTGTCTGTTTTTAATTTTCATCCTACTTGACACGTCTAGAGCTTAACACTGTTGGCTAGTCCTTATTTCTTAAAATTTTCTGGTTTCTTGGTTTCCAGAATAACAACCTCTCCAGGCTCTAATCCTACCATGTGGCTTCTTCTCAGTCTCCTTTAATCATTTCCCCTTCTCTGTGGAGATGATCAATAGTTAAATTTGTTCTCTTCCTGCACTACAGATTCTCCCAAGCCTGTGATTTCTGCCCCTCAACCCCTGGCTTCAAGCATCATCTGTCTCAACCTTTTATAAACATCAGAATAATGTGTGGAGCTTTTGAAAATATAGATGAGACTTCTGTTTCCAGCAATATGGCAGACTTAAAGAGTCCAAAAATCCCCTCCAGTAAAAATCCTAGATAACATTAAATAATATATATAATATATATTAGGATATATATGTTTTATATGTAATTAATATATATGTTTTATATTTAAGTTTTATATATGATTAGTAACATACTATATATCCTGTTATATATAACATAAATTTTATAAATATAGATATATAATTTTAATCAATGGCTGAATAGTAGTAACATAAGAAATTTCTTAGAGGCCAGAAACAACAAAAAAAGTGTAGATCCAGAGAAGTAAGAATTTACCCTGATGGTACCCAGTGATACTCTACAGCCTGGCTACAAAGGAGCCCTATGCAATGAGTAATGAGGCAAAGCTTGGGCCCTGAACAGGTAGGAATTCAAGGTCAAAACAGATTAAGCACAGCTGAATTCAAGGTCAGAGAACCCTCTACCAGGATTAAAAAAGCAATGCCTTCGGGGAGATAATGAAGATAGTACTTATCTCAGCCTTGGCTCTTGGTAGTATAGGAAAATGGAAAAAAGAGTCATCTGAAAATTCCTAACCACAAGCCTGCATTCACCCAGTTTGGGGCCTGAATTCATACCAAGTATATGATCCAAAGAAACCTTAAGTTGACAATTCAGTTTGACTTTTGTTAACAGTGCCCCAGCTATCCTAGCAGGAAGCAACACAAACCCTAAGTGGAAAAATGCAGAGTAAACTCAGGCCTCAAAGAATTCCCACAGATAAAAGTTCCAAATTAACAAAAGCTTACAAGTTTTAAAAACTCATTATAATTCATGAAGAAACAAAACACCATGAGCTAATGTCAGCAGAAACAAGACTAAGAAATCAGACTGCAGATATTAGAATTTTTAGATAGGGAATATAAAATAAGCATGGTTAATCTGCTTAATGATATAAAAGAAGACATTGAAAGTATGTTGAAGGACCAAGAGACTATCAGAAATGATCAAGATCTAAAAAGGAACCAAACAGAACTTCTAGAAATAAAAAATATAATAACTGAAATTCAAAAACTCAGTGGACAGTTAAAAAACAGATTAAACACAGCTGAAAAGAAAAGTAATGAACAGGAAAGCAGATTTGATGGTTATAGAGAAAGCAGTATGAAGAAACCATGAGATGGAAAATACAAGAGATTATGAGACAGAGAACACAAAATGCAAAGATCCAACATACATCTAATGAGAGTTGAACAAGGAGAATAAAAATATGGAAGATACAGTATTTGAAGAGATATCCGGGAACTACAAAGTCAATGAGGGGAAGAGACTGTTGTCTATTTTATTCTCTGCTACATCACCAGAGTGATGGCACATAGTGTGTGCCCTATATATATCTGTTGAATTAATAAATGACCGAAGATCCAACATATAGCTAATCAGAGTTCTATAAGAAAGAGAGTGGGAAGAGGCAGTGGCTGACAATAAACAGAAGATACAATTCCTTAGAGACAGAAATCACAGAAAATCCTAAGATGATAAATTTTTTAACATCCACACCTAGATACAACGTGACGAAACTGCAGCAAGAAAGGAAAGACAAATTACCTACAAAGGTATAACTAAAATGACAGCTGATGTCTGAACACAAACAACACAAACTAAAAGACAATGAAATGAGATTTTCAAAATATTAAGAGAAAATAACCATCAAAAAAAACTCCATACCCAGGAAAACTTTTAAGACTGAAAGCAAAATAAAGGCATTTTCAGACAAAACTAGGTTTGCCACCAATAGTCTCTCTCTAAAAAGACCTCCCAAAGATGTACTTCAGGAAGAACACAAATGATCTCAAAGGAAGATGTTATATGTAGGAAAGAAGGGTGAAGAGAAAATGATAAACATGAGGGTAAAACTAAATAAATATTAACTGTACAAGTCATTAATGACTAATTTATAGGATTAAAAATTATGAAAGAACTAAAATCCTAGACAACAGCATTTTAATTTGGGGAGTAAGGATTTGTAACTTGACTTAAAACATTCTATTAATAGAGTCCTTGCATTGTTCAGGAAGAGGATATAAATACTAACTTTAGATTTTTTCAACTTAAATATGTATCTGAAAGTCTCCAGACTAAGTCCTGAAAGAGCAAAATTAAGTATAGCTTCCAAATCAGTAAAGGAGAGAAAGTGGAATTGGGGAGGGAAATTGATTAGACATATCTAAACATAGGGTAAAGAGACTGGGCGCAGGATTATAGGCATGAGCCTATAATCCTAGCACTTCTGGAGGCCAAGGAGGGAGGATCACTTGAGGCCAGGAGTTCAATAGAGACCAGCCTGGGCAACACAGCGAGACCCTGTCTCTACACAAAATTTAAAAATTAGCTGGGCAGGATAGCATGTGCCTGTAGTCCTAGCTACATGGGGGGCTGAGGCAGGAGGATCGCTTGAGCCCAGGAGTTGGAGGTTACAGTGAGCTATGATCATGCCACTATACTCCAGCCTATGATCCCATCTCTTAAAAGAAGAAAATTTATAGTAATAAGACATGGCAGTATTGGACCAATGGATCAGAATGGAGAGTCAGAAATAGACCCATGCATATATGAACACCTGATATACACAGAACATATAATGCAGACTAATGGGAAAGGATGGACGATTCAATAAAGAGGCTGAAACAACCGATTATTCATGTGGAAAAAAAATTAAAATGGATCCCTATCTCACACATTATACATAAAACTCAATTCTGAGGAGATATGGACTTAAATAGGAAAGACAAACCTCAAAACTTTTAGAAGAAAATTTTAAGAAAATATCTTCGTGACCTAGAAGTAGAGAAGGATTCTGATACAAGAAGCACAAATTATAAAGAAAGAAGATTGATAAATATCATTATTTTAAAATTTAAAACTTCTGTTCAGCAAAAGACACCTCAAAGTGTGAAAAGACAAGCCACAAACTGGGAAAAGATACTGCAACTTGTACAGCGGTTAGCTTCCAAATTAGCAAAGAGAACACATAAGAGAAAAAAAAAAAAGTGTATATATATATAGAGAGAGAGAGAGAGAATATATAAGGAAAAAAATCTAATAGAAATATAGAAATGATATAAGCAAGCATTTCACAGAGGAGAAAATACAGATAGCCAATAAATATGAAAATATGCTCAATCTCATTGGTAATGAAAGAAATTCAAATTAAAATCACAATGAAATATCCTTTAACACACTCACACATGTAATCCTAGCACTTTGAGAGGCCAAGGCAGGAGGATCACTTGAGCTCAGGAGCTCGAGACCAGCCTGAGCAAGAGTGAGACCCCCTCCCTCCGCCGTCTCTACTAAAAATAGAAAAAATTAGCTGGGTGACTAAAAATAGAAAAAAAATTAACCGGGCATGGTGGCACAAGCCTGTAGTCCCAGCTACTCAGGAGGCTGAGGCAGGAGGATCGCTTGAGCCCAGAAGTTTGACATTGCTGTAAGCTAGGCTGACACCATGGCACTCTAGCCCAGGCAACAGAGCAAGACTCTGTCTCAAAAAAAACAAAACAAAACACTCCAGACTGGCAAAAATTCAAAAGCTTAACATTACCAGGATGTGAAGTAATAGGAACCCTCTCACCTGGGAACTGCCTCAACTAGAAAGGTTTAGAATGGATGCCATAGATAAAATTTGCTCTAAGGATTGGAGCAAATGTTTTCTGGTACATCTCTTGCACTTGCTTTGTTCTAGATTTGTGGTTGGTGTGAGCTTGGAGAGAAAATGAATAAAATAGGACCTGACTACTTTGGTTCTAGCCAAGAAAAAAGGAGTCCTGTGATTGGCCCAGCCTAATTTACCAGAGAGCTGCATTAGACTATGAAGCCAGAGCCTAACTCTAGTAATAAAATGTTCTCTGTGACCAGCTGAAGATGAATTTATATGTTCCTGTGCCTCCGGCCAAATTCCATCCCTCAAAACTCACCCGTTTTTATATGATTAAAATACACCCAAATCTTAACATATCCAAAAGAGAACGTATTAACTTCCCCACTGAATCTGCTCTACCTCTCAGTTTTCAGTCTCAATATCTCTGAACTAGAAACCAGAATCATTCTCAAACTCTTCTTTCTTATTTATCCTCACATATAATCATTGACTTTTATTCAATTTTGGCTATCAAATTTCATCACTTAGTCTAGGGGGTGGGGAACCTGCAGCCTTAAGGCCACATGTGGCCTTCTAGGTCCTCCAGTGCAGCCTTTTGACTGAATCCAAATTTTACAGAACAAATCCTTGTATTAAAAGGGGTGCAGCAGAGAAAGATGAAGCTCTTCTTGCCTCCTTTGGTGCTTAAAAAAGAACAATCTTGAAATCAGAAGGCCACAGGTTCCCTACCCTTAGATGGCCAATGCACAAAGATACTGCCAGTGTGGTCTTCCTACCATCAGTCTCTCTTCATTCTACTCCAAACTCTAGTGCTGCCTCTTGAGTTGTCTTTTATTATTAAAAAAACCAATCTGATCGTGTGACCTCCCTGCTTAAAAACCTCCACTGCCCAAAGGATAAAACCCTCACATGTTAGTTTGGCTCACAGTCTGGCCCCAAGTTATTTCTACCACCTCATCTACCACCTCATCTCCATCTTACCATGCACCCTGTATTCCACTCACACATCCTCACCATTCCTCAAAGAACTCTCGGCCTCGGTTCATGCTGTTTCCTCTTTTTTTTTTTTTTTTTTTTTTTTTGAGACAGAGCCTTCCTCTGTTGCCCAGGCTAGAATACCATGGTGTCAGCCTAGCTCACAGCAACCTCAAACTCCTGGGCTCAAGCGATCCTCCTGCCTCAGCCTCTCAAGTAACTGGGACTACAGGCACACATCACCACACCTGGCTAATTTTCTATTTTTAGTAGAGATGAGGTCTCGCTCTTGTTCAGGCTGGTCTTGAACTCCTGACCTCACGCCTCGGCCTCCCACAGTGCTAGGATTACAGGCATGAGCCACCGTGCCCGGCCAAATGTATGTTCTTGAGCATGCCAATGAAGCCTGAAGTTCTTCTCTGTCCTGGTCAGAAAATTGTAAACTGTTCCCAAAACAAACACACACCTATTCAAAGGAATATTTGCCTTTCTTTTAAACAGTAAAAATGTTTTACCTGAGTAAGAATTAAGAGAAACTGTCCACCGTACTGTTAGTCCTATTAACACCACTATTGTCATCAAGTACCATTTCTCCATAGTTCTTCAAATTTAGGGAGGGAAAAAACACAGGAACACTGCCAGAATGCTTTTAACCCGTAGTCAGTCACTTCTTTTCTTGTTCAGAAAAATGTTATCACTTCTTCGGAATTAGAAGTTTGAGAGGATTTTAATGATGCTTCGATTCCAAACAGTCAAAATTGATTACATCCATGTAGAAGTAGCCTAAAGGGAAAAAAGATACCAAAATTTAGCTAAGCACACTACCTACAACAATGAACCCATTAAATCAAGTAGAAAGATGGAGAATTGGGGGCGGGGGGGCGGTAATCTTGAGGAGGGATATGAAGGGAAGGGAGTAGTTTGAAGTTCCTTATTCCCTAGTCCTTTAGTTGGGAAATATACCTCAAAAAGTAACTCTCCCTGTTAAATGGGACTCAGTATGTCTAAAGATGCAGTAAAGATTTGCTCTCACAAGAGAGTATTTCTGAGAGAAGAAAACCAACAGATATGTAGATAATGGCACAGTCAGTTCTATCTAGAGCATGTTCACCCACAGGTAGATATAAGAACACAAATGTAGACAAAGGGGTGATTTATCTTTGGTACAGAAAGAGGAATTTTGTCTTCATATTTAGTTTGGGAAAGTCTTCCACTAAAGTAATTTCTGTAGTGTGGTTTTGACTTCTTTTCTTCTAAAATATACTTGCAGCTGGGTGTAGTGGCTCATGCCTGTAATCCTAGCACTCTGGGAGGCCAAGGTGGAAGGATCACTTGAGCTCAGGAGTTAGAGACCAGCCTGAGCAAGAGTGAGACCCCATCTCTACTAAAAATAGAAAAAATTAGCTGGGCGTGGTAGCGCGAGCCTGTAGTCCTAGCTGCTCGGGAGGCTGAGGCAGCAGGATCGCTTGAGCCCAGGAGTTTGAGGTTGCTGTGAGCTAGGCTAATGCCATGGCACTATAGCCAGGGCAACAGAGCAAGACACTGTCTCAAATATATATACTTGCACTAACCACACCAACTTTATATATACTTGCACTAACCACACCAACACCAACTTAGAGAAATGAACATTTGCAAGAATCAGTAAGAATAGCCCCGATCTGAGGAGAAAATACAAAAGCAGTAAAACCCAATTAACCACTTATATTTTTTTCCCACTTTTTCCTTAGAGTGGGGTTAAAAAGTGAGAAGTAAATTAACACCTTCCTCTTCTCTTTGAAAAATGATGGACTTTTTTTCCTATTTTCTCAGTTAAGAATCACATTTCTCAAGTTTTAGGAATTAAAAAAGGTTATGTCTTGCTCAGTAAGAATTTTTGTCAACCTTCTGTACAGCAGGCAACTGTTGCCGAGAACAGAGCAAGACAAAAATGACAACATCATTGCAAGTGATGAACTATTTTAACCATGGGACATATTTTAAATATATTCAAAAAATATAATAAACCAATTGAAAAATTTAGAGTAAAATCAGTACATTCTACCTATTGGGCTAAAATTATTTTCTTACTTAAGATGAAAATATCAATGGACAACTCCAGAACTAATGAAGTGTAGCATCTCAACCAGGTAGAACAATTCAAAGCATTTAATAAGGCTTTGTAACTCTAATATTCAAATTTGTATTATATAAATTCCTTTCCTCTTTCCTCCCTCATACTGTATTTACCTTTTTTTTTTTCTTTTTTTGAGACAAGAGTCTTGATCTGTCACCCAGGCAGTGCAGAGGAGTCATCATAGCTCACTTCAGCCTGACCTCCTGGGTTCAGGTGATCCTCTGGGCTCAAGGTGATCCTCCTGCCTCAGCCTCCCGAGTAGCTGGGACTACAAGTGCTGCACCACCACATCCAGCTTATTTTTTTTTTAAACTTTTTTTTGTAGATACAGGGTCTTACTATGTTGCCCAGACTGGTCTCAAACTCCTGGCCTCAAGCAATCCTCCTGCCTCTGCCTCCCAAAGTGCTGAGATTACAGGTGTGAGCCACCTTGCCCAGCCTGTATTCACCTTTGATTATTTCATTATTCGCTGGAACATCTATCACAGAGGCAAGAAAAGAGGAAAAATTAAAATTAAGTCACTTTCTGATGTTGATTCTGACTTTGACACAGGTTACAGGCCATTATAAACTATTCAAATTCTTTTTTAGTCTAACTTGAAAAGCCCCTTTTATCAACATGCTACACCATGTATTCCAGAATTACAATATAACACTCTATTTTCTGCTAAGACATCATGTTTAAAATCTATTATACAAATGCTAATTCCTAGATTTAAAAATATAGCTTAACTAATATTCTATCTAGGAAATTTAAATCATTAATGTGACCAAGTTAAGTCAACTGTCCACAGTTCCCAGATAAACATATTTAAGTACTTCCCCAGGAACCTTAAGTAACAAAAATAAGACTACCAATAACACTTAATAGGCGTAATGAAGTTATAAAGAACATCATGCTTAACTGACATCATGCTGATCCAGTTTGCTAAGAGCACAATGGCAGAAGGGATCACTAACTGATGGATGAAAGGATCAGGTCCAAAAAGATTTGGACAGCATCTATGGACTGACCAAGTCTAACTCCAGAAATCACAACAAAGATAAATTCAAATAAATTCAAAGTCCTGCACTTAAATGTAAAACACACACACACACACAACAAAAATCAACTGTATGAGTACTAAATGGGAGGCAAAAGATAAATGATAATTATCAGTTCTGTGTGGACTCAGAACTGATGATCAATGTCACAGGTGTTTTGATTAAATATTAGGAAAACTTTTCTAAAAATTACAGCTCTCCAAAACTAAAATGAGCTTCTTGAAAAGGGAGTTCCTAATTAACCAGTTCAAACAAAAACTGAACAACTACTTGATAGGAATATTTTTAGACTGTTAGAATAGATGATTAATTTCTAAAGTGTCTTCTAAATCTGATTTTGGAAGCAAATTATGTGTCTAAATTAATATAAATCATGACTTGGTCTCTCAAAATGTTAATGTTTCCCCTAATTCCCAATGGCTACTTAGTTTTGCCACTTTTGTAGGGCTTCCTTGATGAACAAAAAATGATAAGCCTTCCCATCCTCCATAAGTGGCTCAAGCTAGAAGCTGAAGGACATCAAAAACATCTCTTCTTTACAGAAATAATACTTAGAATAAAATCCAAATACCCCAGCCACAAGACTCTCTATGATCTGACCCTTGCCTACCTCTCCAACTTATCTCCTCCCACTTTCCCACAAGGCCTTCCCTCTCTTTCTAGAACCTGTCAAGTTCATTCATACTTCAGTTCCTTTCCACTTCTGTTCCCTCTGATGGAATGCTCTTAACCCAGCTTACTGGCTAATCTTTTGTCATTCGTGTTATATCTCAAGTCATGCCCTTGGAAAGATCACCCCTGACCACTCTATTAAATTTTCCTCCCTTTACTGTTTGTACCATTACCTTCTTTAATTTTCTTCCTAATTCTTTTCACTATCAGAAATTGTATTTTCACATGACATGGAGCAATCTCACACACATAATTTTGAGTTAAAAAAGCTGGATGCTACAAAATACATACGTACGTACATATGGCTCCATGAAAGGTTCATAAGTAGGAAGAACTAATCAATGGTGTCAGAAATCAGGAAAGAGTTACCTTTGGGGAGGAAAGAAGGGCTGGTGATTGGGAGGGGTCCAGAGAGGTAGGTCCTCTGAGATGCTGTGAATGTTTTGTTCCTCTGAGTGGTGGTTAAAAGATGTGTTTACTTTGTGATACGGTGATGTGTGATAATAAGTTATGATTTGTGTACAGTATGTTTCTGTACGTATGTTATATTCCAATTAAAAAGTATCAAAGGAAATTGCACTTATGTGTCAACTGGAATAAAAGCTCCATGTGAGCACGGATCCTCCCGTCTTAGCCATTGCTCTGTTCCCTGCTCTTAGAACAGTGTCGGCAGAAAGTACTCATGAAGTATTTGCTGAATGAACGCGTTAGGGGTGGTAGGGGTGTGTGTGTGTGTGTGTGTGTGTGTGTGTGTGCGCGTGTGAGTGAGAGAGAGAGAGAGAAAGAGAGACAGAAAAGAGGGGAGGTACCTAATCTTACTGAGTCCTGTGTTGTTAAAAATATCATGTGAGACTTCTAACAGCTCTCTTCTCTTTAAACAGTAAAAAGGGTCCTTTATGACTTTTTCCACCTGTAAATCAAAATACAGTAACTTTCTAACTCATCCACAGGCCACGAAGTTGCCATGCAGGCGTCAGAGGAGCTTTCGCTACTACTTTGGCCTGAGGGTGCATCTCGAAAACAGAAAATTCCGCCGTCCACGTCCTAGAGCCGGAATTTGTTCCTTTCAGTCTGAAAGGTCCTTCCCCCACAGTGGACACAACGCCCAGGGAGTGCAGCTGAGCATATCTGGCAAAAAGGATCCTTCCTGACGTTTCTCCTCCCTTTCTCCAGAGGGCCAGACCCTTAGAACCGCAGGGACAAGGGCGCCAGGACCACGCCAGCCAGGAGGTGCCACCACGACCACGGCGTCCCCTCACCCGACCCCCAAGCGACCCCGCAGGCTGGGCTGGGGAGGCCTTGCGTCGCGTCCCTGGAAGTGGAGCGGAGTCGGGATCCCGGGAGCCAGCTCCGCGCCGGCTCGGGGCGCGTCGCGAGCCCCCAGCGCCTCCCCACACCGGCCGGGAGTCCAGAACCCCCGGGATCCCAGGCTCTTACCCGCCGGCCGCCGGCTGCTGGGATTCGCGCCCGCAGCGGGTCCCAGGAAGGCGCCTGCGCGCTCGCCCCCGCGGCGGAGAGCGCCTCCGGCCTTCCGCCTCCGCGTGCTCGCGCACCGTCCGCGCGCCACGGCGGGAGCGAGCCCGTCGAGCGCGAGGGGAGGGGCGGCCGGCTCAGGAGGCGGGGCGCTGGCGGCGGAACTCGAGAGGCCGCGCGGCCCGGGTTAGGCTAGCGGCAGGTGGAAAGTCCCTTGCTCTTCTTTCCCGGGATGGTGGCCAAGGTCTGAGCGGCTGCTTAGCCCACGGATTCCTGCCAGGGGTGGGTCCTGGCTGGCCTCACAGCGTGGAGCGTCCTTGGCCGGTCCTCACCACCGGGCAGTAGGTCTTCTTCTGCGCCTGTGCCCTCGAGGCGCCTAAACGGCAACCTGCTTCACTTTCTTGCTCACAAAGAAGAATGTGAGGCTGGGAGGTCACTGCACGTAAGAAACATTATTGAACGTCCATTTTCGAGAGTTTGTGGGTTGTACAAAAGCACAGCCCTGCCCTCGAGTAGCCACTACACGTGCCCCAGCGGGCAGCCTGAATCACCTATTCCCAAATTTGCCAAAAATACGTATCTAGTATGTTGTCAAGACCTGCACATTTTTCCTCTTGCATTGATTCCTTCCTTTCCCGTTTCACTATTTCCATCTCAGTCCCTGCCCTTGTCCAATCATGCATGGACTATTATAATGATTTCTACCTGCCCTCCTTTGTTCAGAGAATGCCCTCATTCCCCTCTTCTGAATCCTGTCATTCTGTATAAGCCAAGCCCTATAATTTATAAGTATTAGCAAATATTTGGCTATGGCTATAGTTTTCTACTAAGTGGGTCTGAACAACACTCTAGGCCTCGGTGTCTTCTTCTGTGAAGTGAATCAGTAGGGCTAGGTGAACTTCCAGATCTACAGTTTTATCCTATTACATATAAGACTGTCAGCACTGGAAATATGGAGACATATGGCCAGGTCCTTGCTCTGAAAAGCTTTAATTCTTATTGGAAAGATACTTTCATGCATAAATGGACAGAAAGCAACAGAAGGGAACACATGCTAAATGTTACATTGTTAGTACATACACTAAGCGCTGAAGGAGTTAGGAGAAGAGGGTTCACTATAAACTACAAACTATCAGGGAATGCTTTTCCTGGAGGAGTCAGCTGAGCTTTGAAGGAAAACCTGGGTTTAGATAAGCCTGAGAATGGGAGTGGGAATCTAGACAAAGGAAATGGTTCAAGCCAAAATTGTGGCAGCTGAAAGGTGCACATCATTTCCTCCAGTTCAGGTGGTGGGGGATGAAGCTGGAACCGAGTCCAATGGTGGAGAGCCTTGAATACCAGGCTGTGGTGTTTAGAATTTATTCAGTGATCAGTAAGGGGCCATTAAATGACTTTTAGCAAGGAGTCAGGTGTACAATACAGTGTTAGAGAAAATTTAAAGTGGTAATAATGGATCAGATGAATCAGAGGGAGAGACAGAAATCACTGCAGTAGTCCATGTATGATTAGAGAAGGGCCTGGAGTGAGATGTAGTAGTGGGACTGGTAAGGAAGGGAGCAACTCAATTCAAGAGGAAAAGTGTACAGGTCTTGGTAACATACTAGATATATAGAAGTGAAACAAAGGAGAGGAAAGAATCAAGGATGGCTCCCAAGACTTCAAGTCTGAATTACTAGAAGAATTGATACATTTTGAGAAGCTTGGAGAAGAAGCTTGTTTAAGGGAAAGATGGTGCGTTGTATTAAGTTCAAGATGACATCAAGACAACACAGTAGTAACACTCAAGTGTCAGTTATGAATCAGAGCCCAGGAAAAAAGTTGGGCTGAAGATAGAGAGACGAAAGCCTTTTATTCGCTGAGGAATGATGGAGACAGTATAGAGGGAAAACAGACAACCGTACTTGAGTAAACATATTTAAGGCCAAGAGGAGGAAGGTGAGCTGATGAAGGATATCACATGGTTACAGATGCAGGGAGAACTTCAGTACATTGCAGGGTCATAAATACTAAGCATATTATGAACAAGAACCAAAAATCACATTTTATTGAATCTAAGGTTCCATTGATTGTAAAAAGCATTATTTAGCCTGTAGTTCCAGCTATTTGGCAGGCTGAGGTGGGAGGCTCGCTTGAGGCCAGGGGTTTAAGGCTGTAGTGAGCTATGATCATGCCTGTGAATAGCCACTGCACTCCAGCCTAGGTAAAAAAGTGAGACCCCGTCTCAGAAAAACAATTTTTTTTTAAAAAAAGCACCATTATTTTATGTACCAATAAGAAAAAAAAATGCTACCATTTAAACTGGCAATGATTGTAAAACACATATAATTTCACAAATATTAATATGTTAAAAAATATACATCTTAAAATGATGAAAATTGATGTCAATCTCTCATTCTTGCCTCCCAACCCAATAGCTTCTGACCCAGTATTTAGCACAAAGTTAGTGCTCAAAATGTTCATTGAATAAATAGTTAAAGAGATTTCAGAGCCTCTAACTCATAGCTGAACTGCCCCACCACTGCCATCTACATAGCTACTCCTGCTCATTCCCTCCAGTAGGTACAATCTTTCACCTCTAAATATCCAGTGCCTATACATACCAGATTGTCAATAAATGCATTTTGAATGATAGCATTTACATAATCAAAAAGGATAAGCCATAGCAAAACTGTAGAGTAGATCAACTTTAGAGGCAGTACAGAGAGGCAGTTAAGAACTAGTGTCTGACTCTGGAGATAAACAGGTTGAGATTTTAAATCTCAGTTCTCCTTTCTAGTAGTATGACCTTGGTAAAGTCTCCTAATGTCTCTAGAATTATTTCATGCCCCAAAAAGAATTAATACCATCTTCTCTGAGTTATAATGAGAGCAAAATGAAATCATGCATGTAAAGTTTTGAACATATTGTCTGGCATGTTGTATGCAATCAATAAATAAAAGCTATTACAATTTGTCTTTAATATGTTCTCACTTTGTGATAGCCTTTCCCTCTCTTTGAAGTGCCTTCTTTCCCCTACAATATAGCAGCCCATATGTACATATATTCACATCCCCACCAAAAAGCCTACAGTTCATACTATCTGAAAATTTTCTCTGAAACCAATCTCCCTAATATGTAATCCTTCTCAAGAGTTGTTGCATTTTAAAGGAAGATGATAATCTGAAAGGAGCAATATTAATCTCTTAAAGCCAGTTTGGCCAATAGGTGATGATTCCAATTATCTACTGCTGTTTAACAAATTACTCCAAAACTTAGTGTCTTAAATGGCAATCATTTTATTTAGTCATGATTCCATGGGTCAAGAATCCAGGCAGTGTTAAGCTGAGTGGTTCTTCTGTTCTTACATTGGCTGGAGTCATTCTTGGGGCTAAATTCATCTGGGAGATCAGCTGAGGCTAGAACATCTATGATGGCTTCAGCCCTCTCTCCATAAGGCTTCTCTCTCCACCAAGTTAGATAAACTTCTTACATGGTATCTCACTTCCCAGAGAAAGTATTCCAAGTGGCAAAGGCAAAAGTTGCAGACCTCTTACACCCTAGCTTTCGAAGTTACACAGCATCACCCGAGCATGGTGGCTTGCACCTGTAATCCCACCTACTTGGGAAGCTGAGGCAGGAGGATCACTTGAGTCCAGGTGTTTGAGACCAGCCTAGACAACATAGCAAGACCCCCAACTCCAAAAAAAAAAAAATTTTTTTTTCACAGCATTACTCTCTCCACATTCTATTGGTCAGGTAACAGAGCCAACCCTGATACAAGGAGAAGGGAAATAGATTCCACCTCTCAATGGGAAGAGAGGGAAGAGTGTAGCCATCTCTAATCCACCACAGAAAAGTTGGGATGTAACTAGAAATGGAAGAGTCGAACTAACTGTCCTAATCATTTTACTTGTCACCAACCAGGAAATTAGAGTTCAAATCCTCTTAATTTCTTTTCTTTCTACCACATCCTTCACAAAAACAGCAACCTCTGGTTGCCATTCATTTGTATAAAGTGAAGATAATAATCTCATGGTACAAATTGCATATACCTTTTGGGCAGCTGAATTGTGTCCCGCAAAATTCATATGTTGAAGTCCTAACCCCTAGTACCTTAGAATGTGACTATATTTGGAAATAGGAATTTTAAAGAGGTAATTAAGATTAAATGAGGTCATTTAGTATGGGCCCTAATCCAATATAACTGGTGTCCTTATAAGAATAGGGAATGTGGACACAGACATGCATGCACACAGAGGAAAGACCATACAAAGACAGAAGAAGGCCATCTACAAGCCAAGGAGAGGCCTCAGAAGAAAGCAGCCCTGTAGACACCTTGGGCTTAGGCTTTAAGCCTCCAGAACTGTGAGAAAGCAAATTTCTGTTGTATAAGCCACCTAGCCTGTGGTGTTTTGTTGCAGCAACCTTAACAAACTAATACATACCTTATTGAAGGTACTTTCAATACTCAATGAGCTAGGCACATTTCCTCACACAAATCATACTTTTATAACAGTTTCTTGTTCCTTTCCTAGATCACTACCACTTGCTAAGAAAACGAGCTCTCCTCTACATGGATTCCAGATCTTCTCTGATTCCAAGTGAAAACTATTCATCTGATCATAGCTGTTCTTTGAAATAGAATCCCTTTTCCTATAAGTACATTTTCCTCAATTGACCCCTGAATGTCATTTTCCATTCTTCTGAAATCTCCAAGTCTCATCATACTCTTGCCCCCTAAAGGGCTTAAGTCCACCTAAGTGGCATAGAGTTAGAGTTAAGCTCCACATTTCCAAGTTTCAGTATATGCATTAGCAAAAGTCTTCCATATCCAGCTCACTTGATCCTCACAATGACTCTGAGAGAATGGTAGGACAGGTTTTATTATCCTCTTCTGACACATAAGAAAACTTGAGAGCAACATTTCCCAACTCATGTTACACAGAACTCTCATTTAGTGGGATAATAACTATTATCAAAAACAAAAAAATAATGTGAGGACAGGACAGTCTCTCTCTTTTTTTTTTAGAGACAAGGTAGTTCAGTGGCCTGATCTTAGCTCACTGTAACCTCGACCTCCTGGGCTCAAGCAATCCTCCTACCTCAGGCTCCCAAGTAGCTGGGACTACAGGTGCATGCCACCACACCGGCTAATTTTAAATTTTTTTTTTTTTTGGTAGAGATGGGGTCTAGGTCTGTTGCCCAGGCTGGTCTCAAACTCCTGGCCTCAAGTGATCCTCCTGCCTCAACCTCCCAAAGTGCTGGGATTACAGGTGTGAGCCACCACACCCAGGCAATGACAGTCTCTTGATACAGACAAATACATTTGAAAACACTGGGTTACACAAGCATAAGGACTCCTCACTCCATATCTTCTCAGAGCCGTTTATATGTTATATACATCATGATTCTCCAAGAGAATATGGAATTTTAAGACTTATTTGACCATAGAATCCTATCCCCACAACCCACCTCACTTCCCACTTCCCACCCTACAAAGTGGTCCATGAAACATTGTTGGAAATGCTGGTTTGACACATTGCACAATTTTCCTGAGAGATACCACAAATAAATGTCTTAACTATAATTAAAACATAGATCTTAGTTACTTTCATTCATTTTCAGGTCTGTATAAAGGAAGTCTGAATACGAAATTTGCAGATTAAGTTAATTATAAAGCAAAATTAAATGGAAAAAAAATTCCTAAAATTCAAAAATAAAGTGAGCCAAGTGCCATGAATAACGCCTATAATCCTAGCACTTTGGGAGGCTGAGGCAGGCTCATCACTTGAGACCAGGAGTTCAAGACCCACCTGACCAATATAGCAAGATCTCATCTCTACAAAAATAAAAAATTAGCCAGGTGTGGTGGTGAGCACCTGTAGTCCCAGCTACTTTCGAGACTGAGGCAGGAGGATCACTTGAGCCCTGAGTTTGAGGTTGCAGTGAGCTATGATGACACCACTGCACTCCAGCCTGGGTAACATAGTGAGACCCTGTCTCAAAGAAAAAAGAAACAAACAAACAAACAAAATAATTTAAATGTATATCCAGGTGGTAGCTCAGCTACATAAAGAGTAACTGTTCCAAGTGACTTTAAAACACAGTAATTTGATGGTTAATCCCTAGTGTGATACACCCTAAGAAAAGAAGATCTGTTAAAATGAATAAATAAAATAATTGTTGTTAATAATCATGTTGTTGGTACTATGGTTGGAATTGTTATTCTGAGACTGTTGTATATGTAAAGTGGGATAAAGAAAATTAAGATTTATGTGATATTCAAATTCTATCATCCCTGGTGTTTTGAAACCAGGATTCTTGGCATGGGAAAAATGAGTTAAAGATGTAAGACATAAGAAATTAAGTATCAGTATGAACTCAGGATTTATTTTATTAAATTATTGAAAGGAAGGAAGGGGGGCAAGGGCAGGAGGGAGGAAGGAAGGAAAGAAGGAAATAAAAAGAAAATGTATTTCCAAGCTTTTTCCACAGAAAGTACAAAAAACAAAGATCAACCCAATAGCAATGAGCATCCTTAGCACATAGATTGTGGTCTTGAAATATCATTTCCTACTATAAAGAATCAGGGGCCTTGGAGAAATAGCTAACTACGGGTTTAAAAAAGAAATATTCAATCAGGCACAGTGGCTCACATCTGTAATCCTAGCATTCTGTGAGGCCGAGGCGGGAGAATTGCTTGAAGCCAGGAGTTCAATACCAGCCTGAGCAATATAGCAAGACCCCAGTCTCTACAAAAATTTTTTTTAAAAATTAGCCAGACATGGTGGCACACACCTGTAGTTCCAGCTACTCAGGAGGCTAAGGCAGGAGGATTGCTTGAGTTCAGGAGTTTGAGGTTGCAGTGAGCTATAATGACACCACTACACTCTAGTCTGGGCAACAGAGTAAAAAACCTTGTCTCAAAAAAATAAGAAGAAAGAAAGAAAGAAAGAAAAAGAAAAGAAATATTCAAAAATAAATCTGGAACATCTTGTTACACCAGACAGTAAGGAAATTATGACCCAAGCAAAGACTACTAGAATCATGTCAAAAGGACTCAGGAGCTAACTTGAAGAGATTCCTGCTAGCCGTGGGACACACTGAGCGTCAGTAAGCACAAAGGCTACAATGGATTGAAACACATCAAATGCTAACTGTTTGTCACATTTCTATGAGTTCATAATGATACTTTTTTCAAAAAAAAAGGTCACCAATGGAAGAAGCTAATAAACCTACTCCTTATTTTGAAACCTGCTAAATAAAGGAAAAGAATGAAGCAGTTATTCTGTCTTTCTTATACAAACTATTTCAGTGGGTAGCCAAATAGTTGAGATGGAAGGCCAGGCTCAGTGGCTCACTCCAGTAATCCTAGCACTCTGGGAGGCCAAGGCGGGAGGATTGCCTTGAGCTCAGGAGTTTGAGACCAGACTGAGCAAGAGTGAGAGTCCGTCTCTAAAAAAAAAAAAGAAAGAAAGAAAGAAAAACAAAAACAAATAGTTGAGATAGTTGAGATTGGAGTTTCTCTTTATACACTATTTCAGCTACCCTTCCCCTCCCTCTCCCTTTCTCTCCCTCTCCTTTTCTTTTACACACATACATACACACACACACACACAAACTCACAACATACACTGTCATCCTTGTTTCAAACCATAGAACAGCCCTATAGGTAAAAGGAATCTCTTTTGGGACTTCAGAAACTAACCACATATTTGGACAGAACCAAAGTGGATCAACCTAAAAGTGAATTGTTATATACTGTGAATAGAGTGATTTCAATTTCTTTATTGCTTAAATGAAGCTAATCAAGTAAATTTATAATTTACTTATGGATATACTTATTTATTCACCAAATATTTATTGAATAAACAGCCTTCCTTTAAGGAGCTTACAGCAGTGTTATATGCACAGTATTATATACAATCTAGGAGAATATAATAATTGTTATTTTTACTGTCAATGTCAGACACGAGCTAGAATTATTCTCATATATATAAAAATTTTTCAAACATATATATGTACATAATCATACATATAAGAATGATTTTGTTTATATGGACCATAAAAGAAATAATATATGTTATATCTTTACAGATAAAAGGAGTTATTTAATGTGGTAATATAATGTATTCATTGGTTCATGGACCCCAAACCTCCAAGGAGTGTCACAAATCTACATCTCTCTCAGCCCTGGATTTTGAATTTAAATTTAAATATATGACATGTGATATAACTTAGCCCAACATATTTTTGGAGAATTATAAACACCTATAATTCCCAATAATGAGAAACACTGTTGGGTCAGTGTTTAAATAGATTTGTAAAGCCAATGTGATAACACAAATGCTGCTTTATTACTTTATCTCCAGTGTCTTTCACAACTGAGTGGATTGTCACACTCTATTATGTGGCACACAGATCCATTGGCTTAGAGCTATCATGGTACTTGTCTAAAACAGTCTTTGAAAATGAAAATTTGGGCTAAACGTAAAGCAGGCAACCTGCCAGTAAGAACTATTCATACCAAAAAGTCTTCCTGAGGGAAATTGTAAGAACTCCATTTTAAAATCATATAAATCAAAATGGTAGGAGGTTCCGACTTGTAAGATGTACAGTAAACACATCAAGATTTAAAGTCAGATTTTAAAATAAATTTTTATTTATAGTAAGGGATCAAAGTCCATATCAGTGAAACAGGGTAAGACACAAAATAAAGCCTTTGCTTCTTACTTGACTTTTTGCTTTTGTTCACCATTTTTTTAAGGAAGATCGCCAAACCAAAAAGGATTGCTGAGCAGAGGGTCAGCACACAAAATACGTAGGGTGTGATTTTTCTATCACCATTTTGTTTGATAGTAGGCTTGGGGTTGGTTTTAATGAGAAAGGAGATGACAGATACTGTCAATAGCAGCACTCAGCCTCTGGGAACATGGATTTAAAAATCTAAATGAGATACCACATGTGCCCAATAATAGTAGCTACTACATATCACCTGAATGATTCTCATAAAATGAAGGAAAGAACCTAGGTGCTTTGACAGTGTAAAGGAAAATAATCCTTCCTGGATAGGTAGTGAAGATAGGTTTGGAAAAACTCTACCTATAAAAAGTTATTTTCTATAATTGATGGAGTTAGTTTTCTGGAATAACAGCTGACCTGAACAGAACTAAACTGTTATTGAATCCACAGTAGTCAGTTAAGCAGGAGAAATAACCTCTAGGTGCCCTTTCTCTTCCAGGATTTCTTCCGGCATCCAGAGAAAAGGGCTAGGAGGAGGAAAGTATCTTTTCCCTTCAATTACTGCACCCAAATCTGCAACTCAAAGTATATGATGAGAAGAAATAAAAAACAAAAAAGCAAAAAAAAAAAAAAATCATTTCAAAACCCCTACCTACAGCTGTTGTGGAATAGTGAGTGTTGTGTTGCTTGCTTTTCAAATACTGGAGGCACTTGTTCTTTATAATTGCTTTTCAAATACTGGAGGCACTTGTTCTTTATAATTACCTAGGGTAATGCAGAAAGATGGAACTACTGCATTACCCTAGGTATACATTTGGGCTGATTACAGGGGTGGGGCCAGAGAGTACTAAATCCTGTTGAAATAAATGAGAAGGGCTGGAAAAGAAAAGTGTGAACGTTCTTCAAAATAGACCCAAGTGAAATGTAATTACGACTCATCAGATACCCTGCATTTTCCTCTCCAAAGAATTCTACAGAACATTGTGGTTTAAATGAAATGCACCAAAGCTGGTATCTAGTCACATTAAACCCTAATTTGACTCCTTGGTTTGTTCTCTGCTGGAAGCCTTCTGCCTGAGTATATTCTCTACCCAAATGAATTTTCCTTAGGGGCATCAGAGAAGTAAGAATCCTTTCTCTGGAAGCTCCTCTTCTAATTTTTGCCTCTTACCTTTTGTAAAATACTCAGTTCCTTTAAGCCATTTCACAGTGTGAGATTTAATTACATTCAAGGTTGCTTTTTTCTGGTCCTTCCTTGCTGTTACTGATTTGATCGAAACCCCCAAGTAGAGATGAGTCCTGAGATTTAAAATATCCAGATTAAATTTTGGAAAAACTTGTGTTCTTAGTAAAGTTCTCTACTTTCTCAGCACGCTTATCTTACATTGAATTAATAAAGTTTTGGTAGTTGTTTAAATAGATTAAATGTCACGCTTTAAATAGAAAGAGAAGGCTCTACCTAACTGACCTATTTTTCATCTGTGATTTAGAAAAAGGCAAGATTAGCATGGATATTGCATTTTCAAGGACCTCACCACTATTAAATAGACTGTTAAGTGCATTTTATGGCTGAAGAGTCTGTTCCCAGTTCAGTCTACAAGACATGCTAAGTTCATCACTACCTGCTACATTGAACATTCACTGACTAAAATACTTTCTGTGGATGTAATACCTATGCTCTGTATCTTTTAAGTACATAACTCTAAATATTTTAGGACTAGTAAAACGTAACTCAATAAAAGTCCCAAGAATATGTGTTGTCCCTCAAGAAAAATATAGTGTTCATATTTATCCAATGATATACATCCTTTGCTCCATTAGCACCTGCATATCATAAGGTGACCAGATGTTGAAAAATAACATAAGCATTCCATAAAATGAGATCACGTGTCTTATTTAAACCAAGAAAGCAACAATAACTGGTTAAAACTCTATCCTCACATCAACTCAACTTGTTCTCAGGGTTTCAAGGCCATGAGAGGAGTAGTTTACAGGCTTGTGTTCTAAACTAAAGTGAGGCCTGGCATGGTGGCTCAAGCCTGTAATCCTAGCACTCTGGGAGGCCAAGGTGGGAGGATCGATTGAGGCCAGGAGTTTGAGACCAGCCTGAGCAAGAGTGAGACCCCATCTCTACAAAAATAAAAATAAAAATAATTAGCCAGATGTGGTGGCGTGTGCCTGTAGTCCCAGCCACACAGGAGGCTGAGGCAGGAGGATCACTTGAGCCCAGGAGTTCGAGGTTGCAGTGAACTGTGATGAGGCCACTGTACTCTAGCCTGGGTGACAGAGCTAGACCCGGTGTCAAAAATAAATAACAGTAAACTAAACAGAATAGGTTTCATTTTCATTGAAATTTGGGCCAACTTCAGCATTTTCTCTTTTTGAAGGAACTTCTGCCTGGCCAGTTTACCTTTTTATTTGGGTGGTTTTTGAACACAAAAGAAAAGCTCAGTGAATGAACATGAGATAAAAGTAAACATAAGATGTTTATATAAATTAAGAAATTATTTTCCTGTCTCTCCCTCTCTTCTATCAGAGTATATAGTCTATGATTCTGTGTCAGCAAACCCCAAAAAATAAGTCTTTTAGGAGAATTCTGTTAGAAGTACTACTTGCTATTTTTGCTCACTTGGCATGCCAGAACTTTGATTTTGTTTCATAGATACCATCTAATCCAGATACTCATGCATAGTAGTAATAAAAGGGATTCTTTAATTCAGAAATTTATGAATCAAAAAATTCTCTTGGAGTGGGGGGAGAGAGGCTCCCAATAGCCTAGACATGCATCCTAAATATTTAAACCTTTTAAGTCCCCTAACTTTAATTTTCTGTGAGGAAATCCTACCAACCACTCTAAATATAGAAAAAGTCTCTTTCAGTTCTTTCTTTCTGCCACAAATAATGGTATAGCCTTTCCCACTCTACCCAGTTGGCATTACTATAATCTTTCTTCTATATTCTCATTCCACTTTGCTAATACCTCCCTTAGGGCATCCTTGTGTTGTAGTTAGGTTGTACATGTTTGCCTGCAACTAGATTGTAAGCTTAAGAGGAGGGTGCATGCCTTATTCTTTTCTATACTTTTTATAATTATCAGCACAGTATTTTGAACCAGTGCATTCACAATAAACAGTTGTTGAATTAATTTAAAGTTCATTAACCCGCCAACTTATAATCAAAATTGTATTAATTAAAGACTAAGCAGAGCTGTTAGAGAACTTCTAAATTCCCAGTGGGGCTAACGGGGATAACTTAAATATACTTGACAGTACCTTTTAGTTCTAAAAATATCGCAAAAGGAAAAATAATCTAGACCCATTTGGACATTTTGCAAAGTAATTTTGATCAAGGTATTTATAAGTCTGCAAATTATTTATTCCACAGATACACTAAGATTAGGTTTCTTAAAAAAAAGAAGAAGGAGCACTAAGACTAGGTAAGATAAATAATTCAAATTCCTGTTCTGCTTTTCTTACAATTGCCTGGACTATTTCTTAGGCTTTCCTTTGCTTGGTTTAGATAGAAACTTTAAAGTTCTTAACTAGAAGAGCAGTAGGACTGCAAAGTTTCTGTCAAGTTTTCTTAAACATCACTAATAAGCCTTATTTGAAAAAGGAAACCCTACTGTGGAATTAAAAGCACAAGACTAGAAGTCAGAAGACCTGCTTCTAATCTTGTTGCTGCTACTAACTGACTATGTTACCTTATCCAAAACACTTAAAGCATTCTGGGCCTCAGTTTCCTTACTAATAAACTTAGTAGGATTATACCAGATAATTTCCAAGGTTCTACCCAATTCTTAAAATCCTGTGGATTCATTACAAATAGCATTAATTCTTATCTTTTGAATTAAAGGAGACCCTTTATTGGAAAAAGTAATATATGCAAGTGGTAGATTTAAAATAGCCACATATTCTTTGCAGCTCCTCCCAGTAAGAAGTGGAGTCTATTTCCCCACTCCTTGAATCTGGACTGGCTTTATGACTTTCTTGACTAATAGAATGTGGTATTATCATGTGAGTTCCTCTGGAATCTAGGCCTCAAGAGGCTTTGCAGTGTCTTCTCTTGCTCTCCTTCCACAATGGAATCATATGAAGGAGTCCAGTCTAACCTGCTAGAGACAGGTGGCTCAGATGCCAGCCAGCATCAACAGCTAGACATTTACATGAGGCCATCTTTTTTTTTTTTTTTTGAGACTGGGTCTCACTCTGTTGCCTGGACTAGAGTGCAGTGGCATCATCATAGCTCACTGCAACCTCAAACTCCTGGGTTCAAGAGATCCTCTGGCCTCAGCCTCCCAAGTTGCTGGGCCTACAGGCACACCCCACCACTCCCCGCTAATTTTTCTATTTTTGGTAGAGATGGGGTCTCACTCTTGCTCAAGCTGGTCTCAAACTCCTGGCCCTAAGCAATCCTCCTGCCTCGGCCTCCCAAAGTGCTAGGATTACAGTTGTGAGCCACCGCACCCAGCCTCATCTTAGACCATCCAGTTCCAGATGACAGCAGCCATATGAGTGACTTTGGGCAAGGCCAGGAGAAATGACCAGCTGAGCCCAGGCCTAATTTCTGACCCTAATAATTGTAACCAAGTAAAATATTAGTTTAGCCATTAAGTTTGAGGTGATTTGTTATAAAGCAATAAATAACTGGCACAATACATCTGGTAAAAAAAAATTTCAAAACAAGCAAAAATATGTCTTTCTTCCTCCTCAAACCCTTAGTCCCCATCCACAGAGACTATAGCCCTTACAATGGAAGCATGTTCTACACACTGCTCTGCATCTACTAGAGTCTCTTAATATAGAACTTGCTCCACATCACTCATATAAATGGCCTCAGATTATTCCATTACATGGATATAATATAATTTATTTAACCAAGCCCCTTCTTCAGATGGATATTTAGGTTGTTTCTGCTTTTTTTGTTATTTACAAACATTAACACAATGATCATCTTGGCACATATACATCTATGCATACATGTAAGTATATCTATAGGAGGTGAGGAGGGGATCAAGGATGGTGCTCCCCCACAAAGATCTCTGGAAACTCTACTCCAGCAAATGAACTTCTACCCAACAACCAGAACTACCAGGGCAGTCCTATGGTCGGGCCAAAGAAGATGGTCCGTACCCAAGGCAGCTTACATTTTTGTTTAGCTTTTGTCTCCCTGCCAAAGTTACTCTTTGCTGTCCTCAGTGCTGTGTGTTCCTCCTGGTAAGCTATAGCAGGCTCCTGATCTTTTGCCAAAAGCTACAGTTGCCAGATCCTTTGCCCAGATGTCTATCCTACGCCAAGGAGTCTACCCAAGCTTTCTGAATATGATCACCAGTCTCATCACTGCCCCTCATTAAGGGGAGTTTGCCTCCTGACGAGAGAGCTACCAAACAAGTAAATGCTGATAAAAATAATGCCTCGCTTTCTCTGCATTGTATCCCTAAAATATGGTATCCCAAAAGTCTCCATACAAAGGAAAAATTTGTAAAATTTTGTAATGAATGTTTTGTAAATAAAAGTACATTTAGCTACAATTCCCCATTATTCCCTATGTATAGTGACTTTTGGGACACCCTGTAGTATACTTGATTTTACTTTTGTCACCCCTCTCCACTGCAGCTCTTACCCCCTTTTTTGCTCTCTAGAGCCCTTCTTCTGGCTATAATTTTCCAGCTTTTACTCTTTGTTATTTTGGAACAGGAAATCAACTCATGGAGAGGCCAAGCCCCTTATGACTCTGGTTCAAAGCACACACCAGAACCTCTCAACCAAAGTCTCCCAAATGCTCTCCTTAGAGAAGGATATCCATTCTCACTTTCCAAAACTATCTAAACCCTCAAATATGAAAAGCCCAGTTTCTGAGGCACTCAATCACTCTGCCTCAGCCTGCCAAGGGCAAATGACACTTAGCACATAGGACCAAGACTTTCCAATGGCCCTTCCTCCCAGATGAAAGGCACCTGTAGTCACATGCTCCAAGGTTCTACAACCTTCTTATGCTTTAATTAATAAGGAATTGAACCCATCTGCAAAACTAAGACTGAAAAGTGAGATACTTTCCTACCCTCCTGTGCAGCTACAGGTGGCCATTGTGTCCCAGTTGTGCTCAGTGGTTTATAGGGGAAGTCAGCTGGTAGGATGCCTGTGAACATTTTTGCTCTCTTGACAAAAGGAATGAATGTAGTGTGCTCTGGGTCTTTGACCCCCAGCTCTCCCTCCTGCATTAAATATGAAAGTAATACCTGGAGCTCAGACAGCTGTCTTGCAACCATGGGTGATATATTAGTTTTCTATTGCCAAATTACCACAAACTTAGTGGCTTAAAACACAAATTTATTATATTTCAGTTCTGGAGGTCAGAACTTTTCCAGCTTCTAAAAGCTGTCTGCATTCCTTGGCTCATGGCCCCTTCCTCCATGTTCAAAGCTAGCAGCAGAGTATCTTCAAATCTCTCTCTCTGTCTCTGACCTCTGCTTCTGTCAACACATTTCCTTCTCTGACTCTGACCCTCCTGTCTCCCTCTTACAAAGGCCCTTGTGATTACACTGGACCCAGATGAATAATCCAGGATCACCCCTCCATCTTGATATCCTTAACCCAATCACATCTACATGTAAGGTAATATAGTCATAGGTTCTGGGTATTCGAATGTGGCCTCTTTGTGGGGGAACATTATTCTATCTACCAAAAGTAATATGCGTAATGACAAAAGCTGAGGATGGTGAAACAGAAAGATGGGAATAGCCCAGATTCTTAATGACATTGCAGAATCAAGGTATCAGCTCTGAACTCCCCCCTATAAGTAATGAAATGTCTTCATTGCTTAAGTCACTAGTAATCAGGTTTTCATTTACTTGCAGCTGAACACATTCTAACTGGTCGATTGGTTTCATTGCGCAGGATATTAAAGTGTTGAATTAAATGAGATCATGTTTGGAAAAATGCTATGTGTGCTTTGGTCATGTTGAATTCCCTGAAAGTACCATGTTGTTTTGCCTTTGAGCTGTTGTTTTCCCTTTCTATACTCCATTCCTTTTCTACCCTTTCTCATGTATACCAATCCCCTTGCCGCCCCCATTTCTAGCTAGCTCATATTCATCATTTCCGTCTCTCTAGATGTCTCCCCCTGCCTGCACAGAAGCCGACCTGTGCTCACCAAAGTTCTGGTTTTGTATCCTGTCTTAGTATTTCCACGGCAGCCCGACCCTCCCTCATCTCATCGTCTTTGCATGTCAGCAAGCTCCTCGAAGACAGAGACTGTTTGTCATACTTTTGGCTGGATCCAGACGCTGAAGGATGTCATCAGGAATCAGTTTCCTTCCATTCCTCAGGTCTGTTTTTCTTTCTCGCAGATTTATTCCTGGGCAGATTCTTCCCACATGGAACAAGATGGCCACTGGTAGCTTCAGGCTTACCTTTCACCAACTTGGCAACCTTGATCAAAAGAGACTGTCTCAAAAAAATAAAATAATAAAAGAGAATGTCTCTCTCACATTAGGTCCAGGAAAAGACTTGGCCTGACTCTCATTGGCCTAAATTGGACCAGGCGTGGGCCACGCATCAACTTCTAAAGCAGAGATATGGGGTCAGCTCCACTAGAATCACAAGAATTGAGGATGAGGAAGGAGATGTTTTGCAAAGGAAAATGGAGGCTTTGCAACTAGAAAATGGACGAATACATGCTGGGCAGGCAAAACAAGTGATGACCACTAGAGAGGGAGATACATATAACTTTCTTTTCATAGCACTTACTATGTTCCATGTGTCTTACTGTGTTCCAGACACCAAGCTAAGCCATTGTTATTCATTCGAAAAAGAGTGATTGAGCACCTACTACATGCTAGGCATGAGAACAAGAAAGATATGGTCCCTGTTCTCAAGAGACTCAAAATTCGGAGGGAGTTTCTAAGTATTATTTAGTGCCTTCAATACCCATATAATGTATGTATTTTATTTACCTCCCTACCTAATAGATTACAAAATAAAATGGCCTATAGCATAGAATGCTTAAGTAACTTGCTCAAAGGCACATGGTAGTGAGCGGCAGGGCTGGAATTCAACATTCATCTGAGAGATTAGCCCCAATCTAATACATACACTGCAGATGTGGGTGCGAGATGAGGTGAGAGTGGACAGCATTGCCCCTGTCGGCCTGCAGGACCAGGGCTATCCTAGGAAGTGCTGTAGACCCAGACAAGGCACCCAAATCAAGTAAAAATGAATATCAAGGACAGGTAAAGAAATACATATGTGAAAGATGGAAGACAGATCCCTGTACTTTGTAGTCAAAGGAATTTGGAGACCAGTTATAGTTTCCATTTTTAACACAATTGCGTCCTCATCCTCCCTCTTTGCTCCTTTCCTGCCCCCCCCCCATTCTATAATCATTAGGTTATAGAACCTAAGAGCTAGAAGATGATTTGGGGAGCATCTAGCAAAACCTCTTGGTAACCGAGACGACAGCCAAGATCTGCCTTCCTTGTAAGACCTCATGAGATTGACTCAAACCCCCATTCTACCTCCTGTGGAAAATACAATGCCCTTCTCAACATCTCTGAAAAGACCTCGGGGCTTATTCTCATGGCAGTTGCTTCTGGCTCCAGCCATTTTGTCTTGTAAGTTCTTGGTCTTTATATTGTTGGTCTTTATATTTTTATTGTTGGTCTTTATATTGTCCCTCATCTCAGCCTTGTCATTGACTCAAACATGTAACTCAACCCTATTAAACAAAAGTAAACATGTTAACCTCCTATACTGCATTTTATACTGAGGAGAAAGTCAAGGCATGATAAAGTGAAAAAAACACCCAAGATGACTCAGCTGGTGAGGGCAGGGCTGGGCCAAGAGGTCAGGTCTTGTTCCTGTGCCATTGTTCTGCCAGTTGTCAGGTGCCCCTGCCTAGTGGGGGGGGGGGCGGGTAAGAAAACTCCGGTGACTGCCCCCATTCTTTGGCACATAAATGCAACTCAGAGTTTTCCTCAGGTCTTTACTATACTTATTAACAATCTGTTTTAGTTCCCTCAGGCTGCCATAACAAAATACCATAGACTGAGCAGCTTAAACAACAGAAATTAATTTTCTCACAGCGCTGGAGCCTGAAAGTCCCAGATCAAGGTCTAATAGCGTTTGTTCCCAGGTGAGGGCTCTCTTCCTGGCTTGCAGAGGACCGCTTCCTTGTGTCCTCATGTGGCCTTTCCTTGGTTGGTGCATGAGCCTAGAGAGACATGAATATTGTGGGGGAGGGGGAGGAGATTGAGAGAGATCTTTCCCTTTTTATAAGGCCACCAATCCCATCAGATTAAGGCCCCACTCTTACGACCTCATTTAATTTTAATTATCTTCTAAAGATCCTATCTCCAAATATAGTCACATTGGGGGTTAGGGCTTCAACATATGAATTTTGAGGAGGATACATTTCAGTCCATAGGACAGTGTCATTAAAAGTTAGGGAAAAATAAACAATGTGTCATCTCAGAAAACATTCTCATCTGCTTTCCCAACTCTTAGTGAAGTCTTAATTATGAAACTAATGAACTGTGGATAAACTGTTAAGTTTCGCCAGGGGTGGTGGCTCACACCTGTAATCCTAGCACTCTGGGAGGCTGAGGTGGGAGGATCGTTTGAGGCCAGGAGTTTGAGACCAGTCTGAGCAAGAGCGAGAATCTGGTCTCTACAAAAAATAGAAAAATTAGCCCAGTGTGGTGGTACATGCATGCCTGTAGTCCCAGCTACTCAGGAGAGTGAGGCAGGAGGATTGCTTGAGCACAGAAGTTTGAGGTTGCAGTGAGCTATGATGATGCCACTGCACTCTAGCCTGGGCAACAGAACCAGACTCTGTCTCAAAAAAAAGCTGTTAAGTTTCATTAGTAAGGCAAAGGAACTTTCATATCACCTAACAATTCTTGAGTGCCTACTAGGTGCCAGGCACCATTATAAGCACCTTACATATATTAACTAATTTCATCCTCACAACCATCTTACTAGGTAGATACTATTTTAATTCCATTTTGCAGATAAAAAAATAGAACAAGTCCAATATCACATGGCTAATAAGGGGCTAGGCTGGTGTTCAAACCCAAATAGCCTGCCTCCTGAGACCATGCTCTTAACTTCAACTCCATATTGCTAATACTTAATGTAGGTATTTCTAGTTTCCTGTGGCAAATAAACATGGTTATACAAAACAATTGGAAAGTAATACATATGAATTATTCTTTATATAGCCTACTCATGTAAAGTGCTTAGAACAATAATTTTTAATTAAAAAGCAAAACTAGGAACAATTGAAAATTACAGTCAAATCAAGTCAGCAAGTATAGCAATTCCTCCTAAAAATGTTGGGAGTTCCAGCTATTAATATTTATGTCATATATAGTAGGGATGCTGAGAAATCGCCAAACCTTGCATTTATTGGTAGAATACTGAATTCTAATATAGCCTAACATTACTAAATTTATTCTATAAATATCAAGTATAATTGGAAACAGAAGACCCTCCCAAGTAGGGTGACCAACTGTCCTAGTTTGCCTGGGACTGTCCCTGTCTTCTATTCCAGAGAATTTCTGTCTGCTCTGGAACTAGAAACAACTGTACTCTTCCAAACATGGTTTTTTGTTTTGTTTTCTTGAGACAGAGTCTCACTCTGTCACCCAGCTGAGTGCAGTGGTGTCATCATAGCTCACTGCAACCTCAAACTCCTGGGCTCAAGTGATCCTCCTGCCTCAGCCTCCCAAGTAGCTGGGACTACAGGTGCGTGCCACCATGCCCAGCTAATTTTTCTATTTTTTTTTTCATTTCAGAATATTATGGGGGTACAACATCTTGGCTATATATATTGCCCATGCACTGCCCATGTCAGAGCTACAATCGTGGACATCCCCCAAACTGTGTGCCCCGCATCCATTCAGTGAGAGTTTTCCCACCCCCTCCTGCCTGCCCACCCCTGATGAATATTATTGCCATGTGTGACATAATTATTGATCAGTTAGTACCAATTTGATGGTGAGTACCAGTGGTGTTTATTTTTCCATTCTTGTGACACTTCGCTTCAAAGAATGGGCTCTAGCTCCAACCAGGATAATACCAGATGTGTTAATTCACCATTGTTTTTTATTGCTGAGTAATACTCCATAGTATACATATACCACATTTTATTAATCCACTCGTGTATTGATGGGCACCTTGGTTGTTTCCACATCTTTGCAATTGTGAATTGTGCTGCTATAAACATTCACGTGCAGATGTCTTTATTATAGAATGTCTTTTTTTCCTTTGGGTAAATACCCAGTAGTGGGATTGCTGGATCAAATGGTAGTTCTACTTTTAATTCTTTGAGGTATCTCCGTATTACTTTCCATAGAGGATGTACTGATTTGCAGTCCCACCAGCAGTGTATGAGTGTTCCTGTCTGTCCGCATCCCCACCAACATTTGTTGTTTTGGGACTTTTTGATATGAGCCAATCTCACTGGAGTTAAATGATATCTCATTATGGTTTTGATTTGCATTTCCCTGATGATTAGAGAAGTTGAGCAATTTTTTCCACGCTTGTTGGCCATTATTCTGTCTTATTTTGAAAACTTTCTGTTCATGTCCTTTGCCCATTTTTTCATGGGGTTGTTTGATTTTTTCTTGTTGATTTTCCTAAGTTCTGTATAGATTCTGATTATCAGCCCTTTATCAGATGTGTAGCATGGAAATATTTTCTCCCATTCTGTAGGTTGTCTGTTCACTCTAGTGATAGTTTCCTTGGCTGTGCAGAAGCTTTTTAATTTGATCAGGTCCCATTTATTTATTTTTGTTGCTGCTGTGATTGCTTTGGGGGTCTTCTTCGTAAATTCTTTGCCTAGGCCAATGTCCATAAGAGTTTTTCCAATGTTTCCTTCGAGAATTCTTATGTTTTCACGTCTTAGGTTTAAATCTGTTATCCATCGTGAGTTGATTTTTGTGAGAAGTGAGAGGTGTGGGTCTAGTTTCAGTCTTCTACATATGGCCATCCAGTTTTCCCAGCACCATTTATTGAATAGGGAATCTTTTCCCCAGTGTATGTTTTTGTGGAATTTGTCAAAGATCAGATGACAGTACGAGGTTGGTTTTATATTTGGGTTCTCAGTCCTGTTCCATTGGTTTATGTCTCTGTTCTTGTGCCAGTACCATGCTGTTTTGGTTACTATAGCCTTGTAGTATAGCTGGAAGTCTGGTAGATAGATGCCTCCCAATTTATTCTTTTTGCTTAAGATTGCTTTGGCTAGTAATTTTTCTATTTTTTGAAGACACAGGGTCTTGCTATGTTGCTCAGGTTGGTCTGGAACTCCTCACCTGAAGCAATCCTCCCACCTCCGCCTCAAAAAGTGCTAGGATTATAGGCGTGAGCCACTGTGCCTGGCCTCTTTGCTATGAACTTCAAAATGTCTGTTTTAAAACTCAAAAACTAAGCAGACTTTTTTCTCTATGAATTTCTGCTATAACAAATGATAACAGCTAATATTCATTATGTTTTATAATAAGGGACTACCTCATGGGGTTTTGGTAACAATTAAATGAGTTAATACATACAAAGTGCCTAGTGCAAGTGAGTGCTCTACAAGTGTTTGCTGGCCAAGCATTATTGCAAGCACTTTACATGCACTACTTCACTTAGTTCCACGACAACTTCATGAGGTAGACAGATATAGTTATTATCCTCTTGTTACAGATGAGGACACTAAGTCACAGTAATGTTACGTGGGTCACATGGCTAGTAGGTGGCAGGGCTGGATTTAAATGTTAATAGTAGAATGGTGAGTACACAGGTACTTGCAACAAAATTCTTTCATCTTTTCTGTGTCTGAAATTTTCCATAATAAAATGTTGAACACTCTTTCCCAAACATTACTGCAACACATTTGCATCCTAAGAGACACTCAGGTGATTCTGCCTCTCTTTTTTAAAAAGTCTACCCTATCCAGTATGAGTGCTGGCAGACCAGCTGCAGCTTCCTATAAATACAATGAAAAAGGCTGGTAAAACTCAAGTACAGTCCAGATTTTTAAAAATCATACTTTCTCAGGGATCTCCACAAACTAGTGGTTGTCCTGGCTGTCCCTGTGACAGCCTCTTTCTACAGGTGAGGCTTCAAATGAATTGTAGTTATTCTGTGGGGCACTTTGTATGAAAAAGGGCGTGTACTCCAAAACTTTTTTTTCTAGGTTGTTTGGCCAGTTGCCAAAGATTATGAAAGAATCCAACATAGGATTTTTCTTACTGATAGTAGTTATTCATTGCAGTAAAATAAAGTATAATCCCAACAGGGAATCTTGAATTCTGACCTCCTATATTTTATTTTGATATAACCACTTTATATTTCATTTACTTTTTTTTAATCTGGTGATCTCTTTGGGGTAGGTATCAGATTTTGGCAGTACAACATGAAAGATTAGGAAAAGCATTAATGATGTGTGGGTGGAAAACTTGTTAAAAATCTGAGAGAAGTCTGAGTTAAAAGTTGTTTGGAAAAGAAAAAAAAAACAAAAAACAAAAAGTTGTTTGGACTTGGAATTGAGTGGGAGGCCAAAGATTTAAGAAAGCAGAAGATTCTCTCAAGACATGAGAAATAAATTGTGTGATAATGGTGTGTGCTTTGTGTGCATGAATGGGAATTTGTAAATGTTGAATTCTAGGCTCTGACAATCATTGTCAACAAAAGATCAAGCTGCAGATATTTATATTTTAAAACTTAAATTATAAAGCTAGTTAAATCTTTCTAACAACTAGTTTAATGTTCATGGCCACATTTTACCTAAGTTACAGTTTACATTATATAGAAAAAGATTCATCTTAGGCACAGATTGGATATTGGGAATCTGGGGAAGAGGTTTTTGTGGATTCTTTCATACTACAAAAGAAAAAAATTGCCTTCTAGGGAATTGAACTAATTTCTAATCTAGTCTTTAAGACTAGAATGCTAAAAACAAAAATATGAAGGAAATTAAACCCCTTATTAAATTGATCTGTAAAAACATTGTTACTGGAAATTGATTGGGACTTGAGGCCTTTCTTCCAGAAAATAAGGACTTGATTGTCAGGCCTATATTATGTTCTGAACCTTAATGTCATGTATTTGTACTTATTAAAAGTTGTTTCAGTGAAAAGTATATTAGCAATATGAACTTCTGGTCCAGTTGGAAGTTCTTCCATTTGAAGAATGTGTTATTTGCATGGAACTGTTTGAATCTTTTTATTTTCTAATCTCTTCTCCCTCCTACTAGATAGAATCGAAGCTAGAATTTTCCCTTTTGATAAAGGAACAAAAAATGAACATGTATTTGTAAATTGACCTTTAGTAACTAGTAATAAACTTGAAATACTAGATACATTATAAGCCTTAATCCTAGGTAGTCTTATGAGAATGAATCTCTTTTAACTATCTTTTGAACCTATATTCACATTGGTTTTCAAGATATTTTAAGTTATATTTTTTCTTCTTTTTTTCAGAGCTGCTTATTTTGGTGATACTTTTTTTTATTGAGTTGTAATTCACAAGGGGCTGCATTTTTTTGGATAAGGCTTCTTATAACTATAGCTGGATGTTTTACTTTAGTCTTCCAAGAAGGGCCATTTTATTTTTTTAAGAGTCACTTCTAAAGTCATGTGGTCATTAACTTTGGAGACTATTTTGCATATGAGTGCTGATACAAATTAAAACCCAAGTAGACCTCATTGCATGTTACCCCTCAATGCATGAATGTTGACAATGGAAGGAATACCTTGCCTGTAGTATACTGTCAATTCTGGACTGAAAAGCTGGGGAAGAATCTTAATTTTCTTCTTTTTTGCATAAATCAGAAAAACATACAGCTAGTGTGCCGAGTTTCCTTGTTGACCTCAGTAGATGAAGTGAGCTGATAGTGTTAATTCAGATTGAAGAAATTATCTGAATCTTGGTTTGTGTAGATTTTCAATCTACATGCAATATTAACTAAATCAGGTGGCTTTTACTGTTCCACATGTGTACATAGTCTCCCTCCCACTCTCTTCCACATCCACTAGTTATTGTACTTTGTAAACTGGCATTGAAACATTACAACAATGTTTTGTTGCACCAATTTATAAACTTATACAGTGCAATACATGTTATTTTTCTGAGGCAAACCAAAGGTAAATTTCTCAAGGTTCTTGCTGCCTTCTTTAGCAGCATTTGATGGATCTTTTGTACATTTGTATTAGATGAAAATAAACCACATTGCAGATCCTTTTTTTAAAATTTTAAACCATGTACCAAGTTTTTGGTCCAAATTGTGTAGGATAAGTTAAACTTAAATTGCATTCTATTAACCAATATGAGTGTATTTCTGTAAGCATAGTTATGTTGAAATAAAGTTTCAAAAAGCAAAAAAATTAAAAATTAAAAAAAAAAAAAAATTCTACCCTATCCAGCATCCCAGTACATATGACAGCATACATTTAAATACTAAATTGTGTGGGACAGACAAAGTGCCATGGGCTTCTGAAATAAGAGTGATCACAGTAGACTAGCCTGAAAGTCTCCCCAAGGAATGTCACTGTGAGTCTCATTTCTGCAGATTGTGCAAGTAGAGAAAATGGGAGAAAAAAGACTAACCTACTATATTTAGCACATGGAAGGCCCCTGTGCTAATAATCAGTGACTCAACATTTTTAAAGGAGGTGACTTAGTCTGTTGGGGCTGCTATAAGAAAATATCACAGATTGGGTGATTTATAGACAACAGAAATTTACTTCTTATAGTTCTGGAGGCTGAGAAGTCTGAGAGCAAGGCACCAGCAGATTCAGTGTCTGGTGAGGACCTCGTTCTTCCCAGATGGCTGTCTTTTCACTGTAACCTCACCAAGGTGGAAGGGGCAAGGAATTTCTCTGGGGTGTTTTTCTGTTTTTTTTTTTTTTCTTTTTGTATGATTTCCTTTACTATTATTTTCTTTTGTGACCTTTTATTTTATTTTTATTATATATACTAAAGGTGTACAACATGTTTTGATACATATAGTGAAATGGTTACTATAGTCAAGCAAATTAGGGGCATTAATTCCACTTATAAGGGCTCTGCCCTCATGATCTAATCACCCCCAAAGGCCCCACCCCTAATACCATCGCCTTCAGAGTTAGGATTTCAACATATGAATTTTGGGGAGACATAAACATTCAGTCTATTGCAGGAAGAAAGAAGCTGAATGCAAATTATTTGCAAATATTTAGATTGTATCCTCAGGCTGTTAGTATTCATATAATAATAAGAATAGCTAACACCTGTCGAATGCTTATTATATGCTCAAGACTATTCAAAACACTCTGCATTTTAACTAATTTAATCCTCTCACCAACTCTATGAGGACAGGTCCCAATATTGTCCCTGTTTTAAAGATAAGGTAACTAAGGCACAGAGAGGTTAAGTAACTTGCACAGGGCAACACAGCTAATAAGCGATGGAGCCAGAATTGAAATCAGGCAATCTCATCTCCACACCAGTGCTGTTAACCACTTCCTTATACTGCCTCTTGTTAAGCTTTTAAGTAGTTAATTCATAACCCTTCTATTTCCCATCTAAATTTGAAACCAACTGAGAAGTGGACACAGGAGTCAGAGATAAAAAATGTTAGCTTTATTTCTGGTGAAAGCTAAATCGAAGGGTGTACAACCAAGTTGACTTCCTAATAGTCACTGAACTAGTTAGACTTACCTACCAGCCATAGGCAGCACTAAACAGGTACAGACCTCACCCACAAATATAGAGCATGTTCTGCTAAGGTCACAGCATGGTGGAAACTGAAACCAGAATGTATCCTCTCTGCAAGCAGGCAGGTCTAAAATGCACAGGTGTGGCGAATCCACAAATGCCCAATTCCTTCTTCCAAACTCATCAATCAGTCTTGTCCAGAGGACAGTCACTCACCTTCCCCCAGTTGAGGAGGGAGTAAGAGGAAGAAACTCACATGTTTCTCTAATGAAAATTCCTCCCCATGGAAACATGTTGAGTAGGAAATCAGTATTTCCTCACCTAGCACTTACTAGTTCAGCTCTATAAGAATGAAAAAATACTAGCTACACAGACGCACACAGACAGACACACACACACATACACAGGAGTAATTTGGAGGCTTCCCAGAAAGCATATATAATATTTGAAATTGAAGTACCTCCAGGAGGGCCTGGAGGATAGAAAATCTAAGAGGAAACTCTTCCCAAAACAGTATATAACTGAGATAACCCACTTACGGCACTAAGCACATTTCCTGGCATGTGGTAAGTGGTCAATCAATCTTCTTAGCTCCTCTATCATCATCATCATCATCATGGTTGTTGTTCTGTATTTAGCTACAATTCGCTTTCTGTGTGAAAACACAAAACAAATAAGAGTAAACCCATTTAAATGGATTCCTGGCCAAGTCTTGTCCAGGGGACAGAAACATTTTACATTTCATAGCACTGTGAATTTTGCAAAGCGATTAAACATATATCATTTGATCCCCAGAACAACCCTGGTAAGGCAGATATTACAGTGGAAATTGCATCCTGTACAGAAGGTAAATTCTAAAGTAACAGGTAAGGTAAAAACCAAATATAATAAAATTAGCCACGAAACCCCTTACATTTGCCCTTATAGTATAGTATGCAAGCACACCATCTCTCCATTAATCTAATAGCTTTTCATTTGGTTGAGCTCTAAATGTGATAGCTGACTTGCATTTAGAGGCATGTTGTACAAAAAAATAAGGGCAGTATATTTAAACACCAAGATCCCATTTTTGGCAGCAAGTTGCCCACACTATAAAAGGTATAAGGGAACTCAGATTAACTATGGAAACAGACAACTTCCTGCCACCCTTGCTTTAGTTCTCTGTATCTCATGCCTGTTCAGTGGAATTCAGTGCAGCTTCACATTTAAATGGCTTTTCATTCTCTCTCTCCCTCCCTCCCCCTTACTTTTTAAATGATGTTCAGTTTAATTGGAGTAAGCTAAGCAGATATATAGGTCTCCACAAGATTATAATAATCTAAGTCACCAGCCAGCAAACCCAAATCATCTGACTTCCTTCCCATCCTCCTTTATCAAAACATCACATCCTCCCATTAACCCCATAGTGTAGCTTAGGTGGTTTTACAAGCTCAAAATTAGGTATTGACCTAATCAGATCCAATCTAGGCAGACAGTGACTTCTCCTAGTGAAATCTTAGCGTAGCTCTAGAAAAACATTAAAATTAGTCCACCTAGACCAGAGCTCAGCAGAGAGACATAAGGCACATGTCCTTGTTCTTGTGAAAATGCTATCATATCTTTAATGACTATTGTCAAGACCTCTCATCCACAAGACTGAAAAATACCCTGAAAGTGAAAACGTGATTTACCAAGCAGCACTACAGACTAAATTGTTTCACATTTGTTAAGTTGTGGGAACACAAAAATGATACCTAGCTCAAACAGATGGAAAGGACTGTGGTCTCAGCAACTTCATTTTTAAATATGAAATGTGACAACTATTTGGTATATATCAGAGAAAAAAATAAAGGTAGCCTCATGAAAATATGACCACTGCAAAGCAGCAAAACTATATAGTAATATTAGCCACCATATTTGAACACTCCAAATACACAATAGTAAATCTTCATATTGTGATCCCCATTTTGTAGATAAGAAAACTGAGATCAGAGAGGCTGAGTAACTTTGATCAATATCACATAGTTAGGAAATGGCAGAGCCAGGATTTGACCCTAAGATTATCAAATCCAAAGCCCATGCTTTTTCCAGAATATCATTCTGTGTCTCAAATAAGAAACCCTCCCTAGCAAGAGAATCAATTTGGAAAACACAGTATAGGTATCTCTCAAGTGGCAAGCGTTTAGCTCTTATAACTAATAAAATGCTTCTCAAACTTCATCTCATTTACTATAAGAATATTTTAAAGCAACAGAAAAAAATGTAATCCATTACATATGTATATTGAATACATTGCACTAGAATAGTGGTTCCCAAAGTTGAAGGTGGATTCGCTCACAATCTCTTTGGGGCTTCCTCAAGTCATTCACTGGGCCTCACGGGTGGTAGTAGAAGGGAATGATTCAGTCCCCTACTCTGAAGTACAGTATATAGTATCGATATCAGAGTAAAGGAGTCCTCAAACTGCTGGAGGTTTGAATGACAGATATCTTAGAAGGACAGATATCTTAAATCAAGAAAAAATTAAATTAATGTTTAAAAAAACTCTAAATTTTTTAACAGTTACTCAAAAAGATAAAACTTTGAAATGATAGTTATTATACTATAATTCCTTTCTTTCTTTTTCTCAGCTAAATTTTCAACAGTGGTCTTTACATGGGCTTCCAAGTTCAATGTCAGGACTAGGACTAGGAATTAGTCTTGTCTTTTAATCCAATCTATTAACTCTTGTACTCAATTCCCTCCAGCAATAAGAGCAACTTTATCATAAAGTCATAATTCCTGATGTATGTGAAAGGTGATGCTGTTGAAGTACCATCAATAAAGCAGATGTTTCACAGTGGTTATGATTAATTTCTGCTGATCTTGATACTACCTTGCTCTTGTAACCAACATTTACATTTGCAAGATGGTAGAATTTGAGGGATGGTTTTACAGGTATAATCTGTAACAATGGTAAAGAAAGAAGCTAAAGAAGCTATATAAAGACTAAATCAATGGGAAACTGGGATATAAATTTGCAAAAAATGCATTAAGTATATAGTACAAAAGAGCACATTATCTTGATCCCAATTGGAAGACAATGGCCAAATAATCTAGGATTCTCCTTCTTTCTGTTACTCTATACTAAATAGTGGAATCTACATGAATATCTTTCAGAGAAGACATCAAAGTTCCCAGTTTTGTATGGTGAGTGGTTTAGATGACTGATAGGTAAGAGATAACTTTTACACCAAAGAATACAGCAGTGAAAGAGAAAAATGATTTAACTTTTTAAAAATGTTTTTTATCTGGTTAAAAAACAAGAACACAAAATTATAACAACCATTCCACAAGACTGTTACCACCAGTATAGTCTGAACCTAACCCTTGGTGAGGTAGTAGGTAATTAAGGCTCTCCAAGTAGGTCTCAAAGCAAGGCCTCTGAACCACCCTGGAACATGTGTGCTGAATACAGAATCCTGATGCTCTTTCAAAGCTTTAGCTTTTGCTCAGTTTTCCCCACAAACAGTAGTTTTCATGTAGAAGCCAAATCACAGTGGATTCTTTGTATGTCTAAGGAAAGAAACCCAATACACGGTAATATGACCATCTTTAACATGAAAATCTGAGGAAATGACTCTCAAATTCACTATTCTTTACTAAGGAAACAAAAAGGTTCTATAATGGAAAGACACTTTAACAAATAAAAATGCCCCTAACTGGACTGGATTGTTTTGTGAGGTAGTGGTTCCTCTTCCACTGGAAAAATTGAAGAAGAGGCTGGCTGAAAACCAAGATGTTCTGGAGGGGTTTCTCCATTATGTGGGAGGTGGAACTGGCTGCTGGTATTTCAGGCTGGGAGAAGTTCACCACTAATGGCAGAGAAAACATGCCAGAAAATCCAATTATATTATGAACAGTTGATGGGTCTTATACTTTTTAGATCTCTAATAAATGGTTTTTAAATTCATTCATTTAAAAAATTAACAGGGTGTTTGTAAAAGCATTTGTTATTAAGAAAGGGAACTGAAGAAAAGGAACGGGAAGAAAACAGCCCCCAAAACTCTTGAGAAAGACTTGATTTGATCAGTTAACAGCCTTCAAGATTCCCCATGCCCGCCCCCATGGTCCGAGGCTGTCATTTATGAGAAAAATAATTTGGACCGTCTGCTTTGTGCTCAGCAATGCTAGGCAGTAAGGAACTCACCAGGAACTCAGAGGGCATCGATAATAACAATGGCTCATTAGTTGGCACGGGGCGGGGGGGGGGGGGGGGTCCAAGAAGGAGCAACTGACCCGGGCTGGGAGGCTCAGGAAGGCTTCCCGGAGGAGGTGTTGCCTCCCAGGTGGAGCGTGAGAGCAAAGAGAAAATTTGGGGTTTGGGGTTGCTCTAGCGCTGACAGGAGAGCTCCCTGCGAACCTAGGCACGCGCTCCTTGCAGAAAAGAGTAACAGGGGCTCTTTTGGAGAAAACTGAGTCTTGCTTACCATCAGTTGAGAGTGGGAGGGATGAAGGGAGGAAAAGAACCAAAGCTTCCCTCTTCAATAAGACGTGCACCGCAGCTCCGGTCGCCGGACCCTGCGAAGGAGAATTCCAAATGTCAAGTCCGCTTGAGCAGGAGCGACAGGGGCCCGATGGCGGAGAGGATACTTTTCACTGTGCGTTGGGGGCCGGGCGAGCACACAGGCTTGAGGGCACTCCCGTCCATCCCCCAGCCTGGCCGAGTTGCCAGGAGTCCTCACGCTAGCGCTATGGTCTAATGCGTGCCAAACTTGCCCCTAGTTCCCCAGAGATCCCAGGCTGGGTCGTCTCGGCCGCCCAGGTTCACTCGGCGGGGATTTATTTTTTTTGTCCTGAACCTCCCAAGAGCAGTGAACTGAGGCTCCGCTTGAGAGAGCCCGGCGGCAAGCCCCTAGCGCGCACCCAGCTGCACGCCCAGCTCCGCTGCGGGTGCCTTTTACAGCTCGGTTTCCTCCCTAATTAATTCGAATTCTCCTCTTCCTTCCATCCCTCCAGGAAGGGCGAGCTGGAGTCCCGCAGGCCGAGCCCTCGAGGCTGGCGAGGGGGTGATCTCAGCGTGGGCTGGGGATTGGGGGACGCCCGTGGGGACCCACCGCAGACACGGCAGTACTGTGGCTGGCCCGGTGGCCCGCTGGGTGAGGGGAGCTTCGGGCCTGCAGTTCTTGCCTTCTTTCTTCCCTCCCAAATCGCGAGGCAAGGAGGAAATGGGGCCGTCGGTCCCCGCAGAACCGCCTGGCGCTGGGCTGGCCGCACGGCGCCCGCGGATTAGGCAGAGCCGGCGGCCTAGGCCGCGGGAAGCCCTCGGGGTCTAGGTCTACATCTTCGCGGAACTGAGTCTCTATGGGTCAGCGTTTGTGCTTGTCCTTTTTTCTTCTCCTTTCCACCCTTCCCAACCTTCCTTGACCCGGTGTTTGCTATTTTCCTTTCCTCGAGTGGCGCATTCTTCCTAGGTAAAGAACATTTTTTCCTTCTTTAAGTATTTCCATCGCTTAGACTGGGGCTGCTGAGTGGCCTTGGGTAAGTCACGGAACCTTCTGGGTGGGCCTACGTGAAAAGAGGGATAGGTTGATCCCCAAGGCCACTTCTAATGCCGATATTCTAGGACTGTTTTTTCCTAAAGAAGCGTCCGAAATTCAGCGCCGGAAGACTTAGACAAGGGGATGAAGGTGTCCCCTTCTTCCCCATCTCGCCAGGGACGGGACGGAGCTGTGTGCATAAGCACAAAGTCATCTGGAAAAGAAGAACTTTTGGTACGAGTTTTATATTAAAATGGGGGAGAGGACTAATTTAACTCTTCATTCAGGAAAATTCTAATGTAAGACACCTCCTCGGGGGAAATAAAAATGAGAGGACTATGCTTTCTTAAGATATCCTGGCTGTTTCTACATTTCTTTTCAAATCGTGTTGTGCGCACCCCAGGGAGCAATGAATGCCCCAAGAGGGCAAGGGGAGTGGGAGGGGCTAAGAGAGTTGGCTCTGCGTGTAACTCTGCCAACTGTTGCAGGGCAGAGAAAGGAGGGTGGTCTTTTACGCGGGTTTGGAATCTGGTTACTTTTAATTTGCCTGCGCGGCCGCGTCTTGCACTTATGGGCCTCGGTTAGTGGAGGGCTCAGGTTTCCCACTTGCCTCGGATAGTGGAAGCATAGGGGCAAACAGCAAAGTAGACAGCTCAGCCAGAAAGAAATATGCCTGGCCTCTGGGGCTGGGAAGTGGGTAGAAGGGGGGGGTGGATACCACGGGCTTCTCAGACATGTTCGAAGAACTCAAGAGCAGGAGGAGGCTCTATCTTTTAAAAGCCCCTGCTGACCAGCTTCTCATTTGCTCCATCTTTCCAGGCAGCCGGGCGCCAGGGTAGGTTCCACCACCCCTCTTAGGAAAACCCATTTTTCACACCTAAAATCGAGTCGTTCAAAACCAAGCCAAACACTACTGGTGCTTAGAACAGAGTTATTTCTTTGTCCAGAGGCTTTTGTTTTTTAAGCCAAATTCTTTATATGCCCTCAGCTCTTTATGAAATATTTTTCACTGATGCTCACCTAATTCTGCAAGCCCAAGCGTCAGGCAGACACATTCTCGTTGTAGAGTCAAGGAAATGGAGAGATTCAAAGAGAAACTTAGCAGTTTGTCCAAAGTAACAGTTGGGAAATACCTAATCCCTGAATCCGGTACCTTCTCCAATGAAATAGACCTGCCCCCCCCCCATACACACACCCAGACTGGGCCTGGCACTCTCAGATTGCCCGTCCAACCCCCACTCCCTTCACTACTTTATTCTGCAGTTTGCACCACCATGGACACAGGTGGAGTCGGTGGATACATGGTTCTGGAACCAGCTTTCTTTCCAATCACATACTCTTCAGGACAGTTTCTCAAGTGATGCACGTTAAAACGCCCCCGCACACAGCCTTTCATGTTCTCCTCACTACTAAAACTTCCTATAAACCATGTAAAATAAATAACCTCAGATATAATTCTTAATTGCTTCTAAGTCAATGTTTCCTCATCACTAAACTTTATTGCTTCCCAATCTTTAGGACACACTCCCCTGGGGACTCTGTCCCTTCCAGTAGACAGGCTGAGGAAAGCAACTTCTCTGAGATTCGACCTGAGCGTCCAGGGCCCTGAACATGAGCAAGGGTGACAAGAGGCTCAGAGCCTGGGAGGGAAGGAGAGGCCTGCGAGGGCTGGGGCTGGACCCCCGGAGACAAATCGGGAAGTTTTCCGCCTGCTCATCGCCCCCTACAGGCCACATCTGCTATCGCATCGAGAGCCCTGCGCAGCCGGTACAAGTATTTCACTCCACTCTGCGCTCGAATTTCCCTGGACATCCGGATCTACTCTTCGTTCCCCGAGGGACTGGGTGCGGGGGCCCCACTTAGGAACTCCGTCCTGAGGACGCTTGAGAGGCCACAGGCCTCGGGACTGGATTGATTTCCTCGAAATGAGTGTCAGAGGAAGTGGAAACGTGTCGAAATTTGTGTGTAGCCGAAAGCTAAAATCTTCCCTATAAAAATCAACCCGTTTCCTCCTTTTATTGCAAATAAATCTGCCCCCTTTCCTTTAGTTTTTTTTTTCTTAAGTGGAATAAAAAGCAGATATCAATCGTGTTCCCTTTAAATCTCAATGTGAGAACGGTTTCCAGTGCCTTTCGTCGCAGGTGCCTGCGTTCCATAACATCAAACGTGGGTTTCAAGCTTTCCCCCACACCTACCCCACCCCCCACTAAATGCTTGAGATCATTATCTAGGATATCTGCATTTCCCCTTCTGCTCTAAACCTTCGTAGTTTAAAAAGCTTAAACCAAAACGAGCTTTTGAGGGTGTTCGAACTGGCATATCTTCCTGCCATCTGCCAGAACTTTAAACAGCCGCAGGCCGGTTGGGGGGGGGTCTGGGTCTGAGAATGTCCTACCCTCCAATACATAAAGGACCGGGACCATCTCCAGGCTGTAGTTCAAGGGTAAGAAGTGGCTGGAAGGAAAGTTGCTGGCGGTTCTCTACACTCCGCCGCCTAATGAATGCATCGCTGGAAAAAGTCCTGCGAATCTTGTGGCTGAGTGTCACGCTGCGGGCCCAGGCTCGGCCGGTATTGCTGCTATGCGCGGAAATATGAGCGAGTAATTTTATAAGTAACAAAGGATCAGAGATGGAATGAGGCCCCTGTTATCCAATGTCATTTAGAAGCCTTGGATCAGCAGCTTCTTGAAGCTAAAAGTGAATTCAAGAAGCCCTGCCTTTCTCTTTTCCCAGGGGGTGTCAGCTAAATTTAGAAATAACCTCTATGTGTTTGCACAAATCATGTACCATTTGCTGTTTGTGTAAAAACCGATTAGCCAGACACAACTGTGAAACAACTTGTTACTTTTATAGCTGCAACACACAAACAAATTTAGATCCGTTTCGTTTTCTTGTAAAGGGAGATTAGAAGGGACCCGCCCGGAGACCGTGTGGTCCATAATCTCTTCTCGGTGAAGGTTACTGTTGCTCCGCACGGCGGTGGTTGGTTATCAGGTTCTTGTTTATCAAGTTAAACAATCTCACCCCCGGCAGCTTGTTTTATTTTAGGATCCTGATCCCGAAGGAATGTTTACTCAGGACACAATAATGTTTACTGTTTACCAGGAAAACTGATTCGGTGTTTGCAAGGAAGTGTTTTTCAAAGAGAGACCCCCTAGCCCACGGCGGCAGCGGAAAATAAGGCTCGGATCCGCGGTCGGGAGGCAACTGCACCACCAAGGAGGCGAGGTGGACGACAACGCCAGGGACTGGCTGTTTTACAAACAGGACGCGCACAGGGCCGAGCTGACAGTACTGCTACCCGCTCCTGCTTTAAAAAGCGATTTCACACAAGTAATTGTAACAGCTAAATTAATTACAAAATAATTAGAATTGATGCCGTTTGAGAATATGCTTGTGGTGGTGGGAACCAGCCTCCTGCATCAAGATGTTTCATTTCTACTTTAATATTTTTTTTAAAAAAGGTTTAAACAGCTGAAATGCATATTAAAAATAATCTACGAGGACCTTCCCCATTCCTGCCCTACAATCTCGCATTTCACACTAACCTAGCCTAAGGTAAAGAAAAAAACAGGGTAGAGGTGATGTGCAGCTGTTTTTAAAAGGGTATTAAGCCACCATTCCTTGGCCCTCAGAAAGGCTTCGGGTTGGAGGGAGGGGAAGCATCTATATAAATCCTTTAGAAATCCAATTATGTTGTGGATTGATTATTGCCACAGAAAAGAGGTATCTTATTTGAAAATATTATGAAAATAAAACAACTATGTATTATCAGGTTAATATAAATAATACAATCCGACTGCAAAATTTAAAATGTCATAACATAAAAATTTAGAAATCAACTGGATTTATTTACCACTTTCACTTACGGGATGAAAAATAATTTCAAAAATCTAAGATTTAAATGCTAAAAAGAGATGTTTGGAATTTGCTTACTTTTGAAAGGATAATTGAAATAATGAAGAACTCTCTCATTTGGGAAGTTTTCTTTATGGAAGATATTGGTCTGGTCTTTTAAAAAAATTTAAAAGACTGTGCTCTTGTTTAGGTGCTTTTTTAAAAAAAATGACAGCTTATTTTATCTACAGAAATGTCTGGTCATTTAGATTTAATGGGTTAATATGAATGAGATTATCGCCCACATCCTGATTTTATGTGAAAACTAAAAGAAAAATATTAATACGATTTAAATTAGACATACTCTTTCCTCTCGCCAATTAAAATTTTTTTACATTCAAATTATGAATTAGCAAAGTTTGAAAATGCCCTTACTTGAAATTCCTCGATTTTCTGGGGTAAATAAAATGCAAATACCATTTTAAAATCTTGCCATTTACTTCAGACACCTAAATAAAACACTAGGCTGAGCATTTTAAAAATTTATTTACAAAGTTGTGTACAACACGATGGAATAACATTTAGAATACCATATATATTCATTCATATATAAACAGACTTTTATAATAGAATGACACTTTTCGCCTTTTTGAAAATTTTTTTATATTTAAAATCTGCCAACGTCTCTATACATTCTTTTCTCAGATAAAACTGCGGAGAGTGAACCTTCAAAAAAAATGAAAGTTCAGAGCTCTAAATCTACTGAATTTGTTTTTTCTTAAAAAAATAAAAACCCCAAAAGGAAAGTCAATAATTTTTATACAAATATGTACAAAGAATTTCCCTCCCATCCCCACGGTACTGAGAGCAGGCGCCGTCGGGGTGCATTTTTGGAAAATTCGGTTTTCAGTTTTACCTGTACGGAAAGCTATTCCCGCCGGGCGCGCGGTGAGTTTGCTCGGCCAGCTTAGGTGTGCGCGAGGGGGTGGAGGCCGCGGAAGGTGTTGGGGGGTCAAGGGAGAAGAAATGGGGAAGTGGCAGAGTCCGGATTGGGCATGGGGACCGGGACCGGGGCGGGGCGCGCAGCCTGGAAGTGCAGGCGCTGCTCAAGGCCGCCGCCGGGCCCCGGGTCCCGGCCACCGGCGCGTCCCTATTGCGCGGGCCATTTGGCTTGAGCGGCGGCGGCGGCAGCGGCAGCAGCCGAGGCTGCGGGCTGCAGAAACTGTCCAGAGAGCGGCACGCTCAGGATGGGCGCGATGGTGGCGGTCGTCCGGCTCAGAGACAGAGGCTGGTGCGTGGCCATGAGCGCTGCGGACTGCACAGTCCCGGGCGGCCGCAGGAAGGACTGCGCCGTGCTGCCGCCCCCGCCCCCTCCAGTGCCGCCGGCGCCCCCGGCGCCCGCAGCCGAGCCCCCGGGAGCCGCCGGGCCCCCGCCGATGATGTTCTCTATGCTGAACGACGGCCGCGCGCTTGGCTCTGACTTGATGAGCGACGCCGTGGTGCCCGCGGCGCCCGCTGTGCCTGCAGCGGCCGCAGCGGCGCCCAGGCTGTTGAGCTGCAGCTGCAGGCCCGGGCCAAGCTGCGAGCCGAAGGCGGCCGCTTTGCGGCCCAGCTCGCCCGAGGGCAGCAGCGGCACAGCGGGCGGCAGCACTGGCGCCACCGGCGGCAGCGCGTACGGGTACTGGAGTGCCGCAGCCGCTGCCGCAGCCGCCGCGGCTGCCGGGTGCGAATAGGCGCCGGCCGCAGCCGCCGGGTGCAGGCCGTAGGGGCGGCCGTACGGTCCCGCGGCGCCTGCAGCCGCCGCCAGGCTGTAGGCGCCGAAGCTCTGCATCATGAGCGCCGTCTGCTCACGCAGGTGCTCCTGCTGGTGGCGCTTGAAGCGTTTCCGGCGCCGCAGGAAGCTGCCGTTGTCGAACATGTCCTCGGACTGGGGGTCCAGAGTCCAGTAGTTGCCCTTGCCCGGGTTGCCTGGCTCGCGGGGGATCTTGACGAAGCAGTCGTTGAGTGAGAGGTTGTGGCGGATGCTGTTCTGCCAAGCGGGGAACTTCTCCCGGTAGTAGGGGAAGCGGTTGCTGATGAACTCGCAGATGCCGCTCAGGGTCAGCTTCTTCTGGGGGCTCTGTAGGATGGCCATAGTGATGAGCGCGATGTACGAGTAGGGCGGCTTCACCAGGCTGTTCTTGGGCTTGCTCGGGGCCAGGCCGCCCGCGGAACCGCTGCCCGTGCCCGGTCCGCCGCCGCTTGCGCCGCCCTCCTCGCCACCAACGCCACCCTTACAGCCGTCCGCCTCGGGAGCGCCCACCTCGCCCCCTGGCCCGGCCCCGGCTCCGGCCGCCTCCTTGGGCAGTGCCAGGGGCTGCTGATGGGGCGGCTGAGGCTGCCCGTGATGGGGCGCCGCCGGCGGCGCCTCGTCCGCCTCGTCCAGGCGCAGCTCCGGCGGCCCCGCGGGGCTATCGCAACCCGCATCGCTATCCTTCTCTTCCAGCCCGTCGTCGCCCTCGCCCACCACATCGATGTCCACGTCCTCGGCCGTCAGCACCGTCTGGCCGGACATGTCGCTGGCGCTGCCGCTGCCGGAGAGGGTCATCCCTCCTCGGGGTTGGTAGCGGCGGCGGGGAGGGGGCAGCGGGCGATGGGGGTGGTCAGGGGCTGCCGCGGAGCTCAGGGGAAGAGGATTTGGGCGCCCCCGAAAGACGGGGGGCAGAGAGAGGGGAGGGGGCCGCAGGTGGCTCGGGGCCCGCCCAGCTCTGCTCACACTCGGCGGCCCCGCATCGTGCGGCGCGGGCGCTGCCGTCTGCCCCCCGCGGCCGCGCTCTGCGAACTCCTGCCGTCCCTGGCGCTCGGTACTAGGCACTCGTTACCGCTCCTGGCCCGGGCGGCTTCTCCACGCCGCGCCCCCTCACTTAGCCCTCCTTTCTCGGCCTCTAGCTCGGGCGTGGGGCGCAGGAGCGGTCCTGGAGGGCGCGGGACGCTGGGCGCCGAGCAGCTCCGGAGGGCGCGGGCAGGGGCAACCGCGAGGGGGGGTGTCAGGGACGCCGAAGCCCCCGTAGTCGAAAGTCCCGTTTTAAGGACTGGCCTGATAGATTACTTTCTACTTAAAGATCCAGCGGGAGGCGGGGCCACGTGACCGCGCGTGACGTCAGGGCCGCCGCGGAGCTGGCCAAACTCAAGTTGGTTCAGGGAATTGTCAACAAAGGGACGGGAGAAGCGCAACTCTGCACCGCACCGTGCGCCAGCATCCCGCAGGTCCCGAGGGCGCTCCGGCACGCCCGGAGACCCCCGCCCGGGCTGGAGCCCAACTCAGGGGTCCAGAGAGCGTGTGGGTGGGGTGGGTTTGAGCGAGCGAGGGCAGGGGCCTGGGAGCGTCGGCCGGACCCTGCCCTGCCTTCCCCGCCCCCTCTCCCTTCCCCCTCTCCTTTCACCCTTTGCCTGCACTCCTTAGACTGGGACTGGGCAACATAGAACAAGATTCCCATCCCATTTTTTTAAAAAAGAAAAACTTAGTAGTCTCTGTTCTTTTTTGTTTGATTGTTTTTACCTCTAAAGAGTAAGAGCGGCGCATCGAGCTCCCTTTTGCTAATTAGACCTCAGACCCTTCTCGAGCCTCAGTGCTCATTCCAGGGAAGACACCTGCTGAGGTGTCTCCCTCCTCCCCACAAACCAAACCACTTAGATCCTGCCTTCGCTTCCCCCGGCTCTATGCGGTCGTGTTTTTCTGTGTATATTTTTTTCGCGCGGCCACAACAGCATTAGCTGGGGTTCCCCAAGGTCAGAAAATGGCTATTGATTAATCTATTAGAATAGTTGCCGAGAGAAATAAAAACGACGTAAAATAACAGGGAACCTATAAATAAAGAAGCCATAACTAGCTGCTTGGAGTTGCTAAACGATTTAGCATATGAAAAAGTCGGAAATGAGGCGCTGAGGAAGGAGCCGGCATTGTCAGCGGCCTGGGTAAGTCTAGTGGAGCCGGGAAGAGGCCTTGGGCCTCTAGGTTAGACGCCGCGCCCCTTCCGGGGCGGCTGAAGAACAGTGAGGGGAGCGGACGATGACTTCCCAGGCGGTGGGTACGGCCTCCGGGGAACCTGGGAGACCTCGGGCATGCTGGCGGGCTGGGTTCTGCGTTGCTGGTAACTAACGTGGATTCTCTCCTGTTAAGACGTAGACAAACCCTCCAAGATTTAACTTCCGCGGAAACCGGCGGCAGAGCGAGTGCAGGAGGAGGTGAGAATGTGTGGCCAGTGCACAAGGAGTTTCCTTAACAAGGAAAGTCACTGATGGTAGGAAAAACTGTAGGGATTTCACTGGGACGGGTGGACGGCGGGGGGCGGGGGAACACTGCAAACCGACCCTAGGTGAGTGGCTGGGGCGCGTGGACCTCACACCTTCAAGGGTAATCAGCGTTCCTGTCCCGGTGAATCCCCGACGCGCCGCCTCTTTCCTCCCGCATTTAGGCCACCTAGTTGCAAGCCGCAAGCGCCTGCCGGTGTGGCGGGCACATGGAACCCAAGCCCAGTCTGTATGCTGAGGCCTGGGAGGGGAGCGCCGGCCTCACCAGAGGAAGGAGCACCAGGGGAGAAGGTCTGAGAGGAAATAATCAGTGAAATATTTACAGAAGACGATGGGAAACTGAGTTAATTCCTGGTGGACACGGGTGCTTCTGATTTCCTCAGTCTGTGTCTCCCCACGATCCCTCTTTCCCTGGCTTAGATACACCAAAAAAATTAATTAACTCAATAAAATAAAAAATCTGTAAACTTACTTCATTATAGGCATTGCGACACAGATTGACTTTCATCTCCATGAGACAATTCCCCCAGATATAACACTAGCCCACTGGATCCTGATTTCACAGCATGTTTCTGGTTGGGGGTGGGGGCAGTGACTCCATCCTGAGATAACCGAGAATCTCCATGGTTTTTCTGTATCTAAATGATCCCGGGGTTGCACCTGGCCTTAAAAAGCATCTCAGAGTTGATTTCCTCAGCCGCGCAGCTTTGTGTCTCCCAGGATCCGAACCGTTTACAAATGCTGTCTAGACAGCCTCCAAAGAAACCGATCCGAGCTGCGATCTGGCTGCCCATCGCCCTGGGCTGCAGAGGTCGCCGCTACTACTGCCTAAGCAGCCCAAAGGCAGGTCAGAAGGACAAAAAAAAAAAAAAAAAAAAGCCGAAATTTACACATTCAGAAACTCCTTTTGCTCTGCTTGGGTTGGCCAGCCCGAGAGGTGGGCGCGGGGCACATTGCGGGCCCTACCGCGGCCTTGGTGGCTGGGCCTGCGTGGACACGTGCTTGTGTATGCGCGCGGGAGGGTGGTGGCTCCAGGGCTGCCCTCGCCGGTCTTCTTGAAGTAGCCTCCAAATGAGCCTAATTTCGATTCCGCCGCCTACCGGGGCTGGCTCTCGGGACTCCCTCCACAACGCTGGTCGCTGCCTCTCACCCTCCCTCCGCCGCGGCCCAGCCTGATCCGTCCATTCCCCACTGTCTCCTTGGAACCTCCCTGGGGAAGAGGGGTGGGGGATGAACAACTCCCAGCTGCGGGTTCCATTTGTTGCGCTTTTTTCCTTCGACACAATAAAAGTCAAATTAATTGATTCATACCATTAATTACGGCGCGTAGCGTGAAAAGCAACGCTTCCCCTCGGTTAGAGATCTATTGTGCTAATCTCTTGTTCAATCAGTGTTACCATCTGATGCCGGGTCCGGCCCTTACAGAAACTTTTCGACTCGATTAGCTAAATGATGAGACGTGCAGGACCTACTGGCTGCTTTCCCGACGTACCGCGCCCGCGCCGGCCTAAAGGCTTAATATCGACTTCCAGCGGAGGCCCCGGATTTTTCGGTGGCCACACTAGGCTCGGGAACCCGCCGACGGTTTCCTCCTTCCGGGCGGACAGTAGTACCCGCACAACCTCCCGGGGAGGAAAGGAGGTGAAGCGGCAGCACAGGTGGGAGGCAGGAAGGTTCCTGCTGTCCTCGACGCGGGAGGCTGCCCCAGCGGAAGAGTCTGAGCCCGACGCAGTGTAGGGTCCTGCCCAAAACCGGCTAGATTCCGGCTAAATAAATTATGTTCGCCGCATAATTGCAGTTTACAGCTAAAAGCCCACAGGTCGTCAGATACCGCCAAACTTTAGAATAGAGATGGAAGAAGTGAGACAGAAACATAAAATGAGACACATTAGTGGGGGCAAGAAAAATGTGATAGAAGGAAGAAATGGGGGGGATATGGATAAACAGTTTCTGAGTCTCAAAGGGTTATTGGTGGAGGTAGAAGGAGAACGAGTACACACACACACACACACACACACACACACACAATTATGAGAGTGACTACTTGAGTCTCAACAAGCACACTTCCCCGGAGAGATTTAAAGAGGAAGATGGCAGCTAGCTGCCTCTCCTGCTCAAGCGTTTGAAACATGGCAACCAAAGGAGAGTAGAATGAAACTCCGTCAGTTCTTCCTGGGGCGGGCGGAGTACGTGGTAAGCAGCTGGGAAAGCCACCCGGACATGGTCTGGGTGGGGGGTGGGATCTAGGTTCTAGCAACAGGAGGCAAGAAGAGTGGAGTCCGGATCGATAGGAAGGAAATTGAGACGTCTCCAGGGGAGGGGAGAGATTTAGTGTGTGCGTCCAGGTGGGGGGAGATGGGGGAGGAAGTGGATGGAAAAATTTATGATGGAGAAGGGGAAATTAATTACAGCTCAATTTGAGTTAAGTGGTCAACACGGGAGGAGGAGCTTGGTGAGAGTGCAGGAGACGGAAGTGGCCCACCTACCCCTCGCCAGGCCCAAGCGAACCCAGATGCCCTCTTGCTCCTCCTTTAATTCAGACACCATGCCAATGGCTTGAATAAATCGTTGGTGCGATGTGAAATAGAATCATCATGCCCGAGAACGGGTGCAATTTTCTTACGATCCGGGGAGTTGGGACCAGGTTCTTCAGAGTGAAGGGAGAGCCTCCCCACCCCCAGAAAGTAACTACTGTCTCTCTCACAGAGGAAACAAAACATGGATGGAGCCATTTGGAAAATACCCCTCCTGTCTCTTCTACTCCCCCCTACCCCAACAAAGTCGGCTTCTTCTAGACAATCTTCACAGATTGATTAAACTATTATCAGCCTCTTTGGATGGACGCCACCGAAGAAGGGGGGGCAGAGGTGACACTTGAGGCCCCAACCCACCCAAATTATTTCCATTACCCAGTGGGTGGGGTTCTCAACTCCCTTCCCACCACCACCAACCGCCCTTGTATACCTCTCCAGATCTCTTCGGGGTGAAAAAAGAGGCTAATTTAATGTTCTTGTTTGGATTTGCGTTTCAAAACTTCATTTATTTTCAAGGTGTCTGCCACTCAGGGTCCACGCCAAGGCGTGCCTATAAATGGCGAGAGACCAAAAGGAAAGGAGAGAGAGAGAAAGAGAGAGAGGATGGTTTCGAATTTATTTATATTGGAAATGTATAAACATCCATTCTGTAAAAGGCAACACGTTTAATTAACGATGAGAGAGCAGTTAGGGGCAGAAAGCTAGTAAAATTGTGTGATAAATTTATGGCATTGTTAGCGTGCTTTTAATTATGGCTATTATGTTAATTATTTCACATTAGCATGGAGTTATCAGCAGCATGTCAGATTTAATCAAAACGAGCCTTTCTCTCGAAAATTGTTCTTTTCATCCGCGAGGAGAGAGGTCCTGGACAGAATCGGGGCTTAAAAATGACTTGGCATTGAAAGCCGGAGTCTTTCCGACACAGTTTAGAGCGATGCGGCCCGGCCCGGCTGTGCGCTGGGTCCCTCCAGGCTATCTGCAGCTCGCGGAGGAGCCGAGGACTGGGTTTTTAGGAATTCACCATTTTCACCCCCTTCGGAGCCGACACTTCATCATGCGAGATCATTCTGTCAAACAATATGATGCTGCTCATTTTTATCTGTCCCGCTTTACAAAATCCCCATTCAGCCGGCCGAGCAGCAACAAAAGCCTGTGAGCAGCTCGGCGGCCGCAGGCGGCCACAGCCTCCCCGGCGCGCAAGACAGAAAGGCGAGAGGGGCCGAGGAAAGCAGGCGGCGGGCGCGCGCCCCTCGCCGCCCGAGGGAACGCGGCCTACCGGGGCCTGCGCGCCCAGGTGGCGGGTCCTCGGGTGTGGCCCGGGCGGGACACGCCTCTCTCAGGCCGGCGCCCACCCTCGGTCTCCCGGCGGGCTCTGGGCGAAAGCGCCTTTCCCTCCCCGCGAGCGACTCGCCCACCCAGGCCACATCGATTTCCTAATCACCGCCGATCGATTTATTGGGAGCAAATAAATAGCCCGTTTTGGAAACGTTTCAATTGTTGGCTTGATGGTTGGGGCGCTGACGCAGGAGGGCGGGCAGGGCCGCGGGGCGCGCGCGGGAAGGGGCTTGTGGGAAGGCGGGGAGCGTGGAGGCCGAGCGCCACCCGCCCCAGGAACCTCCAGCGGAGCGCGCGGGCCGCCCGCCGCGAGTGCCCCAGCACTTCGATCTCCGGCGACGCCCGGGCCTCCTCGAAGGCTCCCTTCTCCTTCCCTCGCGCCCAGCTCCCTCTGGCGGCGGGGCAGGCAGGACCTCAGCGCCCAGCCCCTCTACCTGGTTACGTCCAGGCAAGTGCGCCCGGCTTTCGGATTCCTTTGGAAAGTCCCTCTTTAGGCCGCCGACGGACCCTGAGTCCAGGCCCCGGGACCCTCGCAGGGACAGGCCTCCCAGGCCTTGTGCAGTCGGGCCCACTTCGCGGACGCCACGGGCTCCTAGCCCCTGGGCCGGGAGCGGCCTTCCTGCACAAGACCACTCAGGCCCCCGCCCTTCCCGGGACGGGGCTGTAGACAGGCCAGCTGTTGCCTTATTTTTAGTGCCATTCCATTCGCGCGGTTATATTTAACTCGATCCACTCCTCCGAGGAGGTCGCTCGGACATCGAATTCTCCACATCGCAGCTTGGGCCCGCCCGCTTTGCCTCAGGGGCAGTTTCTCAACGGGCGGATTGGAAAACCCCAGTTTAAGAATCTTTGACATCTCCGGAGCTTGGCGAGGACAGGGGAGAGAGGGAGGTCAGGTTCCAGGAGCAGTCGCTACCATGCCTGCCTGGGCGCTGCGAGGGGGTTCCGCCTTGTGTGGGGAGGGGCGGGGGAGGAGGATTCAGTGCTCTGGGAAGGAGTCTCTGCGGGGAGTACCGGGTCCATTTCCTACTTATGCGAGACCCAGAACATCTAGGAGACCTGGAAGACCTCTTACAAAAAGTTTATGATTTTGTATTCATGCAGGATCCCCTCTCCTCCCTACTCTCCAACACACCCAACAGGATACTTAATTTCGAATAGTATGTTGGCTCCTCGATTCCAGCAAAATCTCGAAAAGACCATGCCACTGGCTCACTCACATCCTGGGGAAAGGCTCCACTTGGATAACATACAGAAACACCGTTGCGGTACACATTTTATTGACAAAGAAGGTCAAACTGAATTTGCAAACAATGCAAAAGCCATGTATTAAAGGTACACATACAGATGTGACATGATCAGGGATATTGAAAACACACTTTTAAACTTAAATTCTTCTAACATTCTTAAAGAAACAACTTTCTTTTCCTTGGGTCAAAAGTGGGTATCTCTGGCTGCCTCTTTTTGTAGATCTCCTTTCAATGTAGAAATTTCTTGGATTGAAGTCATACTGACAGCTGAATTTCGGGGAAGAGGGTATATATGAGAGAAGAGAGAGAGAGAGAAATACATATACATATTTACTCATGTATTCCTTTATTAATAATCTATTGAACTATTGTAGACTCTGGAAAGTGCTAGGGATGAAAACAAGAATTAAACCTAAGGTCCCTCAAGGAAGAGCCAGGTAAGAGAATCAGTGTTTCTAGTGCAGGTTATAGGTACTATGGCAGAGCGAAACAGAGCCCTGAGGAGGGCCTTTCTCACTGGGTGGGGAATGAGAAATTATGAAGCCTTCCAATACAGAAGATAATATTGACCAGCTAGCTATGACTTTAGGAGTATTCAGGGAAGATTAGGGAGGAGATTAATAAATTAGAACCTAGGATACTTTGGGAAAGGGAAGTACTAAGTAGGATGCCTAACATTACTTCTGGACAGCCAGAAGGTACTTGGTCTCAAGGGAAATGGGCAAATAGAATTGTGACAAGGAAACAGACGAAGGAAGGATAGAAGAAGACAGAAGGCAAAGTGTAAGATTTGAACTTTGCTTAGAAATTGTGTCTAGGAGTCTAGTATATTTAGATTACACAGTAGTACTTTGACTAACAAATGCGTGGGAGAAATTTAAAAGAGAACATAGGTAAAAGGAGAATATCTGAGGAAAGGTAATGATAGAGAGAGAATATTGAAAAGGCTGGTTGGTAGACCCAGATAATTTTCTAACCTTATCATATTTGTCAAGGGCCAGGCACTGGAACTACAAGGGTGAATAAGAAGGTAGGCTTGGGCGCGGTGGTGCCTGACTGTAGTCCCAGCTACTGGGGAGGCTCAAGCCCAGCAGCTCAAGGTTACAGTGAGCTATGATCACACCCTTGCACTCCAGCCTTGGGTGACAGAGCAAGACCCTGTCTCTTAAAAAAAAAAAAAAGAAGGTAGCCTCCACCTCTAGAAGGTTAACTCCACAAGAAAGGGCAGGAATTTTTATCTATTCTATCCCTAGCCTCCAGCTAGCCAAGCTCTTGGAGTGTGGGGGTGTAGGTGGAGCTCAGTAAATATTAGTTAGATGACCAGATCAGTAAGACACAGCCCCTCTCTTATGGGAGACTTCTTCAAGAAAGTCTGTAGTTAAAACACAGTGTGATGAGTTATAAATACACATGATAGAATGTTACAGGAGTGAAGAGCAGACATAACTAACTCTGCCTGGATAAGAGGTGTGTAGAGAGGTTTCCCGCAGGAGAAATGCCTGAGCTGTCTTGAATGCTGAGTAGCAGTTAGGTGGATGAAGGGAGGAACAGAGTTCTAGGCAAAGAACACAGCGTGAGCAAAGACACAGAGGTATGCAAGACATGAACAGTAGCATGTAACTTGGTGTAACTGAAAGGAGGTAGAGGAGTGGCTGGCATTGATACTGGAGTGGGTAGACAAGGGTAAAATAGTGAAGATTCCTGAATATTGGGCTAAAGAGCCCGAAGTTGATAAGGAGCCACCAAAGGGCTTTAACTTTTTGATTGGCATGATCTGCATAAAATTTTGGAGCCATCCTTTAGGGGAATGTGAAGGATAAACTGAAGGGAATAAAAGATAGTAAGGAGGCTATTTCAGTTATCTTAGTAAGAAGTGATGAAGGTGTGATTTAAATTATTGATAGTAGGACTGGAGAAGAGGGGATGAATTGGAGAGTATTTAGCAGGTAAAATTAATAGAATAAGTGTCTAATTAATAAGGGAGAGAGAGTTGATGGCAGCTCCCAGGTATGAAATTTGGGTGTCTGGAGGAAATGGTGGTATCATTAATTGAGAAGGAGAATACAGATGGAGGAACACTCTCCAGTGTCTTGTTTCTCAATCATCCACATGACTACCCAAATTATCTCTTTATATATGAGTTGGAGCATGCCAGTCACTCCCTGATCAAAAATCTTTGATTCCACTTCATTATAGAAGAAAACCCAGACTCCAAGACATTTCAGGTGTGCCATGATCTGGCTCCAATTTACCCTCTAATTGTGTTTGTACTCCATGCTCCAGCCCCATGGGACCATCACCCATTCCCAGGACACACTGTGGTGACCTCCATCTTTTACCCATTGTGTGACCTTGAGCAAGTTCCTTAGACTCTCTGTGCCTCATTTCCTCATCCATAAAATGGAGATAATAGTACCTTCCTTATGGGGCTGTTGTAAGGGTTAAGTACATCCAAAACACTTAGGGCAGGGTTTGGCATATAGTTAAGAAGCACTCAAAAAAATTTTTTTTAATGGATTGTGTCTTTGTAATGCCTTTTCTTGTCTTCTGATTGAGAGACACAGTCTCAGCCTTCTAGGAGTTTTCAGTTTAGTTGTGAAGAGTAAGAGAGGCAGACATTGTAAGCCCTTGAAAGTAGAGATTGGGAGGCTTAGATTATTATTATTTTTATCCTGAAAGTGACTATTATAGAATTTTGAGCAGGGAAGTAATGTGACTGGATATGTGTTTTAGCAATATCACTCTATCATCAGTGTGGAGAATGGACTGAAAGAGGAAGATGGTGAGTTTAGTTTTGCACATACTGAATTTGAGGTGCTGGTGGAATTTCTGAATAGAGATAATTAGTAGGAAATAAGAGTTTGGAGTAGTGCTATCTAATGGAAATTTAATGTAAGCCACCAATGTGAGCCATGTATGTACTTTTAAATTTCTAATAGCCACATCTTAAAAAGTGAACAGAAACACATAAAATTGATTTTAATGATATGTTTTATTTAACCAAAAAATATTTATTTGTTTTTATTGATATCTAAAAATATTGCCATTTCAGCCTAGTAGATGGGACTACAGGCAGGTACCACCTCACCTGGCTGTATGTAATTTTTATATAGATATTATTATAAGGGTTTTGTCATCTCTGATAGCAATTATTTAAATATAAGTAGATTGCTTATTTAATAATAATTCTGATAGGAATTATTTAACTATAAGTGGATTGCTGCTGGTGAGTTAATTATTGAGTGTAGATACCATTTCTTCATTCTGTGCATAGTTGTAAAATGTTATTGTTTGATTTCATTACAGCTCATGTGTATTGCCTTTCTATGAACTTGTCCCACAGTCACAGTGACAAATCATTTATCCTTATTGGCTTAGAACAGTTCCAGTTTAAGCCTACTTTTCAAGTAAAATCTTTTCTAAGTCCTATTTTATTCTTGGAAGTGTCCTAGTTTGGATAATAAATTATTTGGCTATCCCATACATAGTAGATGTAACTTTCAACACTTCCAGCCTTCTGTGAAGCTGCCCATCACGTCTTCTACTAATGTATAGGGAAGTGCTTGAAACAAATATAGGTACCACTTATTATAGTTTTCATTGCCTCCCAGTTAGGTTAGGGCTTCTCTTTGCACTCTCCTAAGGTTTTCTGAAGGCAAATTAAACCAGCAAGGCCTACCAAATAAGACTGTGACTGAATCTTTTTTGTGACCCCAAATACAATCTACACAATCCCACCCCATCCATACCATAAATGATGAAAGTGATTTATTATGCATTTGCTATGTGCTAGATGCTCTCCCATGCAATTTACATGTACTTGTTTAATCCTTACAACACTCTTATGAAGGAAGAGTTATAATTATTCCCATTTTACAGTTGAGGAAATTCACTCAGACAGGGTTTGAATGCAGTTTGGCCTCAGAGCCCATACTCTTAACTACTCCACTGCACTGCCCTGTGATATCATCCTGCTTTTCATCTGCCCCTTCCTGCCCTTCCTTTCCCCAATTGCTTTCTCACTTGCACCCACAACTGAATTAAAACTTTCAATGGGGCATATTGATTAAATATTTTATAATTTTAATATTAATTAATTGAATTATGGAAGATCATGCACAAAGAACAAATAAAGGTCTTTATTGTCTAATCATTATTGCAGAGTATGATTTTTTTTCTTTTATAGGATGAAGGTATGTGTCAACCATTTTGTGCTATTTTTTTTTAAAGGGGCCACAGTACTTTTTTGATAACGCGGCAAGGTGAACAAAACCATCATATCTTTTTTGATTGCAAGAGCCTCTCAGAACGGACAGTCTTTAGGAAAAAATGAATATAGAATTTTTAGTAACTACCTCTAATTGTCATCTATTACTGCATTACCCCAAAATCTAGCAGCTTAAAATAACACTTATTCAAACACGTATTTTCTCACAGTTTCTGTGGATTAGGAATTCAGAAGGGGCATATCTTGGCAGTTCTTGCCCAGGATCTCTCATGAGGTTGTAGACAAGCTGTTGACTGGAGGTGCAGCCATCTGAAGACTTGACAGACTTACTTATGGCTGTTTGCAGGAAGCCTTAGTTTCTCGTCATGCAGGTTTCTCCATAGGACTGCTTAGGTGTCCTTATGACATGGCAGATGGCCCTCTAGAGCAAGGGATAGAAGAGATAAAGCAAGGATGAAGCCACAAAGTCTTTTCTGACCTAGCCTCAGCATATGCTATCACTTTTGCTGAGTCTGTTGGTCACACAGGCCAATCTTGATGCAGTGTAGGAGTGCGCTATATAAAGATGTGAACACTAGAAGATGAGGATCACTGGGGCCATCTTGGAGGCTAGTTGCCATCGTCTATCCTATATTCATGTCACTCCCACATACAAAATGTGCTCACTTCCTCCCAAGGTTCCCCAAAGTCTCATTGCATTACCACATCACCTAAAGTTCATAATCTCATCATATAAATCAAATTCAGGTGTAAATGACACTTCTTGGGTATAGTTTCATAAGTACACAGCTTCTTGTGTACAGTTTTTCTTGATCTGAAGACCTGTGAACTAAAGAGACAAGTTATCTTTCTCCATACGTACCCCAACATAAAATGGTAGGATGGGCATAAGATAACTGCTATTTAGACACTCCTATTCAAAAAGGGGGAATAGGGAAGTCACAGGAGAATAACTGGCCCATAGCAATTCTGAAATCCAGCTGGGCACAGGTTGATGTTTCCTTGATTAGGGCTCAATGCCTGGGAATAATTTTCTACCTTCTTGGCTCTTGTTCCACCTTCTGAGTCATTCTTCCTTCCCCTTGAAAGACAGCATGTGTTTGCAGCTAAGTAGTTTTTTTGGCCTGCTTACTGCTTGTAGAAGTTTGCCGGGGGGGTGGTCTAGAGAACTCTTTTCACTTTGTACTGTCTATGTACCTTTTACTTCAAGCTGGTAGTGTTTCTGTCAATATAATTCTCTTCTGCTAATATAATTCTCCAGGTATCTCCTGTCTTCCTCATGGCTATGAATATTGATGGAAATGAACTCCATTCCAGTTCCAGAGGGTGAAACTTGCTTGATTTAATATAGATATGATGGTTTTGTTCACCTTGCCAAAGATTGATTAAGACATGGTCAAGTAATGCCATCTGGCCAGTGAGACACAAGGGGATGATTGTTTGGGGGTTTCTGTGAAAGGTTTTCTTTGCAGACAAAAAGATATCCAGGGCAGAAATAGTCCCTCTTCTACTAGACATTGTTTTGTCTGCATATCATACTTGCAATTGTCATCTCATGGCTCTGAGGCTGGCAAAGGACAAAAAAGAAAAAGATGGAAAGCACCTAGGTTCTTCATTACATAATTGTGCAATTGAACTAACTGATGCTGGAAAAACAAATTTTCTTTATTTTTAAGCCAGTTGCAAGTTATGGTCATGAATACCAAGTGAAACCCAGTCAGCGTGGTGGTGTGGTTGGTTTTTGTGGGGAGGGGTCAGTTGCTGAGGTGAAGGCTGGAGGAAGTGGATAATGAGGTACAAGCAAGGTTATGTGATTATGCGTTTACCAAGTGCAGTGGGCATATTTTACAAAGAAGTGATGATAATTGTGGACCTTCCTCCTTCCCCTTTCCTCTCCCCTCACCACTTTCCACTACCCCCACCTTTCTTCTGTACCCCCACCCCTTTCCCCTATCCCCTTCCCCTTCACTTTTCCTTATCCTATTTTCCTTGCCCCTTCCTCCTGTAAAGCTTTTTGATTCTCAGTCTTCTTTGAGCTACCATTTATTTGCATGCACTGTTTTATTCAGTCCTTATAACAACCTGTCTAGTAGATACTAATAATATTTTCATTTTTTTAGTTGAGAGATTCAATTAAGCAATTTGCTCATGGTCATACAGCTAAAAAGTGGCCAATGGGCATCCAGCTCAAACCTCTTATTCCAAAGTCTGTGCTTTCACCACTACACAGGAGTGAAAAGGACTCTTCTAAAAAGAAGACAATTTGCTAGCTCTCAGTGTCAAACTAGTTAAGTTCGTATACCTAACCTGTGGATATAGATAAAAAGAAAAGTATGGCCAAGGCCTGTAATACTTGTGGAGGCCAATACTGTAGCTTTAAAAGAATCAAATTTTAAGTGTTTATTTTCCTTTAAAACAAAGGAGATGAAAACCTGAAAGTTTAAAACAAGATCAAGATTCTAATTTCTCTAACCAGTCTTCACCTGTTAAATTAGCTGCTTCTGTAGAAGAGACCTGATTATTTTGCCACAGCTTAGGTAGCTAGACAGGAGTAAAATTTCAGTCCCAGGTACTCTCATCCACCCCCACCTATAATGAGCCACTAAAAGGGTGGCAACCACCTCTTTTATTTATCTTTTTTTCTAGAAAATTTTATACCAAACCATGGCCAAGGGACCTAGGGGAATGAATCTTTGTTTATTAGCTTAGATGACTTTACTCTTAGTGTCCTGATTATGCAGTTGTTTAATGGGAGTCATATTTAGTATTGACATCTATCTTTCCTTTTTAGGAGCAGGAAACTGGTCTCAAAAATGCTCATGGAATCTTCTGTCTCTGGTGGTCTTATCAGTCTGTAACTCATTGGGACTCCTTAGCAATTCAAATTTTTTGAATAGAGTGCCTTAAAGAGGAAAATGTTTTTCTTTGTGATCTGATTTGGGTGTTGTTTAGAGAAAGTAAAATTTAGTTTGGAGGTAGGCAGTCCTCTTGCCCTAAGGCATTTACAGTTTTTGAATATTCACTTCTATTTATTTAAAAGACTTAGAGGAAAACAGCTATACCTACTCTTTTATTATGTTAATTAATTTACATACCAACTGGAATTGTTTATATAGGAGATTTTGACTGTGGTATTGTTTGCCTAAGGAAAAAAACATGGTAACAATCTTGTCATGCAATATTTACAGTCTGCAAGCAGTATATATTTAGGGAATCTTGCTAAAATACTGCATGACAGGAAATTTCAATAAGCATGTTTAAATGAATTCTAAGAAACCAGACAGAGAGGAAATATGCCTCTCTGGTTCTGAAACATTTATCTCCCTGGGTAGAAAAGGGTAGGGGTAAGCCTTTGAATGATAGATAGTGCAAGAGAAAAATGAACATTAATCTGTGGAATAATGTGTTCCCTAAATGTCTTAATTGCTTTTAAAGCCATGTAAATAAATAACATTCAAAGGATGTGAATTAATATCCTAAGAAAATTACTTTCCTATCGAAGAGTTCCTATTTCAGATAATATTTATAAGGTACTGCAAATAATATTCAGGCTAGAATTAAGAAACCTGCAGTTGGGAAACCTGAATTTACCAACTGTTAAGGTAGGAATATTTTTGTTAATTTTGTTTTTCTAGGAGGCTTATCCTTGCCCTAGGTATTCACATGTTATTTTACAAAGGAAGGAAGGATCAACTCTCCCAGGGAGGGGACAGGCTTTAGAAGAATCCCAGAGGATCTTGGATTGCTAAATCTTATTGGCAATTACAGTACTTTAAAGCTAGGAATTGAACCTGAAAATAAATTCAGCATACGCTTGGCTTTGTTTCTGAACAGAACATTTTAAGTCTTATAGAGAGAGGTTGAAAAAAAAAATTTGTTTTAAATGAGCATCAGTTTTCTGAATTAAAAGTAAATGAGTCTGGTCATAATGTTTCTTACTTTCCCTTCAATTAGTTAAAACAGAAATCTACAAGCTAATTACCATTTTGGAGAAGTTTTAATATTGAACTTTATTTGATTCATAAAACTCAGCTTATTCTCTCAATCTTGCCCCTAGGGGTGACCCCCTCCTTACTCTTCCCCAACATGTGAAGGTTCTGTGGTATTTTAAAATTTGACCATGATTCACAATGAGAAAAACATTTTATATTGTGATCCAGTATATAAAATACATGTAACTACATCCGTACATACATGAAACATTAGTTTCATGGAACAAGATTCACACTGTGTGTGCAGTGCTATAATTTTATTTTCTATTCTAGAAAAAAAAATGCTAGTCATGACCCACAACATTGATTTTATGGCCCACTAATGAGTTAGGACCAACAGTTTGATAAAACACTATCTAGACTCTGAGAAATAACAGAATTGAACACACACATTCTTGTTCACTTTCAGGAATTCTTTACATCGTCCTCCATGTTTTTTACCTAACCATTTATTCCTCTCTACATTATATGCAGACCTGGGATTTTACAGGTTGAAAGATAGAAAGGCAATTAAAAAAAAAAAAGGACTGTATTTCTTAGAGTAGTTTTAGGTTCACAGCAAAATTGAGAGGAAGGTACAGAGATTTCCCATATACCCCCTGCCCCCACACATGCATAGCCTCCCACCCACATTATCAACATGCCTCATCAGAGTGGTACATTTATTACAGCTGATGAACCTACAATAGTTCCCAGTTATCCATGGTTTCAGTTATCTGAGGTCAATTGTAGTCCAAAAATGTTAAATGGAAAATTCCAGAAATAAACAATAAGTTTTAAATTGCATGCTGTTCTTAGAAATCTTGTGCCATTCTGTTCTGTCCTGACCAGGATGTGAATCATCCATTTGTCCAGTGTATCCATGCTGTGTATGTTCCCCACCTGTTAGTCACTTAGTAGTCGTGGTTATCAGATTGACTGTCCAAGTATCATGGTGTTTGTTCTCAACTAACACTTACTTTACCTAATTTTGGCCCCAAAGTGCAAGAATAATGATGCTGGCAATTTGGATATGCCAAGGAGATGCTGTAAAGTGCTTCCTTTAAGTGAAAAGGTGAAAGTTCTCAGCTTAATAAGGAAAGAAAAAAATCATATGTTGAGATTGCTAAGATTTATGGTAAGAATGAAACTTCTATCTGTGAAATTGTGAAGAAGGAAAAGGAAATTTATGCATAGTATATATAGGGTTTGGTATTTTCCATGGTTTCAGGCATCCATTGGGGGTCTTGGAATGTATCCCCCGGTGATAAATGGGGACTACTCTACATTGACAAATCATTATCACCCAAATCCATAGTTTACATTAGGGTCCAGTCTTAGTGTTGTACATTCTATTGATTTGGACAAATGTGTAATGACATGTATCCATCATTATAGTATCATACAGAGTATTTTCACTGCCTTAAAAATTCTCTGTGTTCTGCTTATTCATCCTCCCTACCCAAAACCTGGTGACCACTGATCTTTTCACTGTCTCCATAGTTTTGCCTGGTAAGGCAATTTTTATCACGGCTAGCTTCAGGAGTGGAGGAAGTTGCAGGCAGGGAAGTGTCTCATAGAATAATAACCTATTAAGGAACGAAACAGCTGTAACTTGAATATGACTATCAGATTCTTGCTGGATACACTTTAAACCTATTGTAGAGGTGTTCTTTTATTTTAGATGTACTCACTTTATGTGATAGATTAATCTTTAGAATGCTCATCTAAATTCATTAATGAGAATACATTTATTAAATGTTAGAATATGCTTAATATTTCTAAATGATCTTGCTTTTTAAGCACAGTTTATGGCTATTTAAAAGAATTCCTTTTTTAAAAATTCACAAGTTTTCTAAAATTCACAAATCCTTTTGTATCATAGCAAATAATACTAGAATGTCAACCCCAGGAAGGCAGGGATTTTTGTCTATTTCATTCACTGGTATATCCCTCACCTGACCCATAGAATACTACCTGGCACATAACTGGTGCTCATTAAATATTTGTTCAATGAATCTAGACATAGTGTTTCCTAAAGATTTCCCAAACTGGGACACACGTGTATTCGTACAGCATGGAAGTTTATATACAGTGTTGTTGGTCAACATATCTTAACACATTATCTGGAAGATCTTTGAGCCAAGATCACGTTTAAAAGTAACCTTATTAACTTAAAATTGTTGCTTTAAGTGAGGCAATTAATGCAAGGAAACAAAGAACAAATAACCAGTGGGAGACAAAAGAAATTCTGATATGAATAATAATATCAACCATTTATTGAGTGCTTAATAGCTGCTTTGGGAGGGAGGAATATTGTCATTCAGTTCTCACAAAGCTGAGAAGTAGATACTATTTTTAGCCCCTTTTTGAAGAAATTGAGATTTGGAGGGTTTAAGTAAATTGCTCAAGGTTACATTGCTAGTAAGTAATTAAACTGGAATTTGAACCCAGGTCCAATGTTTTAACCATTATAGTACTTGAAGTTGAAGCTTATTGAGACACTGAAGTCAACTTAGACACTACAATTTGAAATCCATGTATTTGGCATTTTTTCGTTCATTCATTTAGGCAAATGAATTGAGAACCAACTATACACCGGGTATTAGGTATATAGTGGTAGCCAAACAGATGTGGCCCCACTCTTATGACCATAGGGTCTGATGGCGCAGACAGATAAAAGGCAAGAAGAGAAACAGAAAAGTACAAAATGTGATAAAGGAGGAAAAGAGTGTTATTATAGAAAACACAGTCAACCTTTGGTATTGAAGTCTTACTAAGTGACTCAGGTATAAATCCTAACCTAATGAACTTGTAGACTAGTAGCAGAGTTAAGATACATAAAATGTTAGTAAGCCCTATTGGCAAGTAACACTGTCACCAGAAAAAAAAAAAGTCAGTAAGCCCTAATCCCAAACCAGAGTTTCTGGGAGTTATGTTCTAATATGTAAAATATTTTTTAAAAGTCTTAAAAATGTGAATTGAAAATACTTTTTCTTTTATCTTTTATACCAAAGTTTTAACTTTTTGACATTTACCAATATCAAACCAGGTTCAGTACAGACTGGTCTTCTGGGAATGGGAAATAAGCTTTCTTGGAGATGGCGTACTAAGAAGAGGGTTAGCCTTGTAAATAAAATTATGGATGTGTGTACTTACGGCCAGCTATAAGATAGAACATTAATGATACTAATTATATAAATTTTTCCCAACTTTAAATATATTTCTCTAAGGCGTAACAAAACTTTCATTATCCTATATATATGTGTATGTAAAAATATCTGTATATACATGTTTTAAATCTTGCTTATTATTTTGGACCAAAGAAATAGATCCTTAAAACTGGTTCAATAGCTGATAATATAGAGCTATTGGCAATTGTTTTTGATTGTAAATAATGAATGTTATAATTTAAATACTTTTTTTTTCTTTCTCCCCATCTTTTCTTTGTGGTACCAGGTATCATTTCTGAGTTCTCTTCTGTAAAGTACTCCAAAATGATTATGAAGTATTATAAAATTTGGGATACATTATAGATAAGAAGAAAATTGGTCCAGTTATTATACTTTATACTCACATGTAACTTTTGACCCTTTAATTAGCACTGTCTTGATTATCCACTTTTCTATAACTTACTTTTGGAGGCTGTTGTCTAAAATAAGAGCCAACCTCAGATAATGACAATTTCTCATCCTTAAGGATGACCAAAAGTATGTGCTTTAGTCTGCAAAGGCCTTTGCAAATAGTATATAACCTTCCAAGATGATCTTTCAGAAAGACAACACTCATCTTGACAGAGAAGAACAGCTTTAAGCAACACTGATTTTCTATATCTGTCTGTGAACTATTTCCCATATAAACATAATGTATGTTACTGACATTTAAGTATATACATACACACCCCCCCCATCATGTTCTCTGAGCTGTAGTACACACTTGGTCTTAGGACTCTTAGGATATCTGAACTCTGGCCATCTGCTCATCCTCAGAGCTCTTTATCCTGCAGTCCCGAGTTGAGTGAGCTTTGCAATGGGTGTACTCTACTGTAGCCTCTTTGTGCCATTTATCCTGCGTTCTGGCAAACCCTTAATGGCTGACAAAAGATATACATGAATAGTACTTTGTTACAAAGTAACAAAGAAGGGCATCATACTGGGTGTTAAAATGCATTTTCAAGGCAGATTGAGGTGTCTTCTAGTGAAAGGTAGGGGAAAAAAGACTCAGGAACAGCCAGGAAGCCTTTAAAGATTGTTGGAACCCTTTGACATTATGAAGGGCATAATAAACATTACTGAAGTCTTGGAGGATTGACCGATAATTGTAGGAATGGTAGCAGAAGGTGACTGTTACCCAAGGGATGCAGTGACTTCAGGGGATTTGAAGAGAACAATGCTGACTTACAAAGCATCTCCACAGGGGCTATGCTAAAAGAACTACACATAGACTGATTTCGTTTGCACACCTATTTCAGGAATGCAACCCAACCCCCTTCCAGGACTAAACAGGATATTCAGGCAATTAGCCTTTACTCTGACAGAAAAACCTAATAATAGTCTGTGATATGGGGTGGGAAAGGTACCCAGATTTGCCATTTTCCTCATCCCTAAGGACAAAAATATGTAATTTGTGCTTTCTTTTGCTTTGGTCCCTTAAAATAGTACTCTCCTAGGTGGAGGTAGTTGTGACTAAAGTAGATGAAGTGTTCTGAGAGAAGAGTAGGGGCTTCTAGGAATCTTTGATTCTTTTGCTTTCTTCCAGCTTACTGTAAGGTTGTTGCAGTTAGCATTTGTTGGGTTAAGTGAATTTATAGATTATAATATATAGTTAAATTAAAATAATGCTTACAAATTGTACAGATAACTTAAGCCTGAAAAGATTGCTGCAAAGAAATTTTGTTTTGGAGACAGCACTAATGATAAAATGGCAGAGCTGACTCTTCTCCCCCCATGATAGAGTTCTTCCTCAGCCACATCACAAGATAAAAACAACGATGATCTAATTACAGCTCTTCTTTGGCACATTACAAAAACCCCCACAACTCGATGGTGATGTAATTAGATCTGACAAGATATTGCTGAAAACCTCAACATTATCAAGAAAGAATTTTTTTTAGTTTCAATTTTTTTAGAGAGACAGAGTCTCACTCTGTTACCCAGGCTGGAGTGCAGTGGCAAGATCATAGCTTATTGCAACCTCAGACTCCTGGGCTCAAGGGATCTTCCCACCTCAGCCTCCCGAATAGCTGGGACTACAGATGCGTGCCACCATGCCCTGCTAATTTTTCTATTTTTTGTGGAGATGGGGTCTCTTTCTTACTCAGGCCGGTCTCAAACTCCTGAGCTCAAGCAATCCTCCCGCCTCGGCCTCCCAAAGTACTAGGATTATAGGCATGAGCCACTGTGCCTGGCCTCTAATAATCTTTAGTATTCCACCTCTGTTTAATGAATAAACTGTTATTGATGTGGCCCCGACCTACTTATCCTTGATCCTGCTTCTCTGCCTTTTTTCCCTTATTAAAATCTGTATGGTTTTCAAATTACAGCTTCCTAGAAGAGTGAAATGCTTCTATTACTAGGAATGTCTACACAGAGAGTCTGGAGATAAGAGATAATGTAAAAGGAATAACTGTAGTATAGGGCATACAAATTTTTAATTTTTAATTAAACTTTTAATAGAAATAGTATGATATAGTGGTTATTATTAGAGACCTTGGAGTTAACCATGTACAAAACATTATATGCTTTGGAGAAAATTACTTAGACCCTCTGAAATTTCAATTTCCTCATCTCAATAGCATCAGATTCTTGGGTATTTATTCGAATTTGCTTTGCAACCTAGTACCTGGTCATTTTTGTTGTTGTTGTTAGATGTTCCATATGTGCTTTAAAAGAATGTGTATTATTCAACTATTGAATTCAGAATTCTATCATTAGCTCAAGCATTATGAACTATGTTGTTCAAAAAAACCCCTATCTATATCTATACATATCTGTATCCTCACACAGATCTATCATTGCTGAAAGAGGTGAGTTATAATCTCACATCATAACAGTAGATTTGACAGTTTCTAATTGTGTGCATTTTTGCTTCTGGTATTTTGAGGCTGTTTTTAGGTGCATATAAATTCAGAATTGTTAGAGCTTCATTGTGAACTTTTTTTGTCATTATATAGTGATTCTTCTTGTACATATGGATATTTACCTTAAGGTCTATCTTAAGTAATATTAATAGTCTACATCAGCTTTCCTTTGGCAAGAATTTGAATGGAATAACTTTTTTTCTTTCCTTTCCTTTCAGCTTTTCTATGATCTGTTCTAATATTTTAAGTTTTCCATTATAAATGGTATATATGTTTTGTTTTATTAATTCAATATTAGTTTCTGCCCTTTAACTGACAAATTTAGTTGATTTATGTTAATTTGAGTTGTTGATATTTATTGTCATCATCTCATTTTGTGCTTCCTAGTTATCCATGCTTTTCTTTGTTCTTTCTCCTTGCCTGGATCTTTTCCTGCATTCTATTGCATTGCTTAAGCTTTCTGTATTCCTTTTTTCTTTCCCTCTCTGTTGCTTTATTTATTTATTTATAATCGATAAATAAAAATTGTATATATTTATGGTGTATAACATGATGTTTTGAAATATATACACATTGTGGAATGGCTAAATGAAGCTAATTAACATATTCATTACCTCACATATTTATTTGATGTGAACACTTAAAATCTACTCTCTTAGCAATTTTCAAGTATGCAATACATTGTTACTAACTGTAGTCACCATGTTGTACAACAGATCTCTTGAACTTATTCCTTCTGTCTAACTGAAATTTTGTATCCTTTTACCAACTTCTTCCCAATCCCCACCTACACACCCCTAGCCTCTCATAACTATCATTCTACTCTCTGCTTCTGTGAGTTCAACTTTTTTAGATTCTATGTGTCAGTGAGATCATGCAGTATTTGTTTTTCTCTTCCCGGTTTATTTTACTTGACATACTGTCCTCCAGGTTCATCCATGTTGTCCTAAATGACAAGATTCCTTTCTTTTTTGAGGCTGAATAGTACTCAGTTGTGTATATAAAAATGGTCCCTGACTTAAAATGGTTCAACTTAATGATTTTTCAACTTTATGATGGTGCAAAAGCCATAAGCAGTCAGTAGAAACCGTACTTGGAGTACCCACACAACCATTCTCTTTTTCATTTTTAGTGCAGTATTCAACACTTTATTATAAATAGGCTTTGCGTTAGACGATTTTGCCCAACTGTAGGCTGATGTAAGTGTTCTGGGCATGTTTAAGGTAGGCTAGGCTAAGCTATGATGTTTGGTAAGTTAGTTGTATTAAATACACTTTTGATTTATAAGATTTTTAACTTATGATGGGTTTATCAGGATGTAACCCCATCATAACTCAGGGAGCATCTGAGTTATGTTACATTTTCTTTATCCATTCATCCATTAATGAACATTTAGGTTGAGTCCATATCTTGGCTATTGTGAATAATGCTGCAATGAACATGGGAATGGAATGAACGTGGGACTCAACATACTGATTTCATTCCTTTGGATATACACCAAGTAGTGGGACTGCTGGATCATATGTTAGTTCTATTTTTAATTTTTTAAGGAACCTCCATTCTGTTTTATATAATAGCTGTACTAATTTACACTTCCACCAACAGTGTACAAAAGTTCCTTTTTCTCCACATCCTTGCCAACACTTGTTATCTTTTGTCTTTTTGATAATAGCCATTCTACCAGCTGTAAGGTGATATTTCAGCATGGTTTTAATTTGTATTTCCCTGATGATTAGAAATGTTAAGCATTTTTTCATATAGTTTTTGGTCATTTGTATGTCTTCTTTTGAAAAATGTCTATTCAGGTCCTTTGCCCATTTTTCAATTATTTTTCTTGCCATTGAGTTGAATTCCTTATATAGCATATTTTGGAATCAACCCCTTATCACATGTATGGTTTACAAATATTTCCTCCCAATCTGTAGGTTGTCTCCTCACTCTGCTGATTGTTTTCTTTGCTATGCAGCTTTTTAGTTTGATGTACAGTTAGCCCTCTGTATCCATGGGTTCTACATCCTCAGATTCAACCAACCTTGAATAGAAAATATATAAAACAAGGCTGGATGTGGCGGCTCAGACCTGTAATCATAGCACTTTGGGAAGCTGAGGCAGGAGGATCACTGGAGGCCAGGAGTTTGAGACCAGCCTGGGCAACAAAGCAAGATCCTATCTCTACACAAAATAAAAAATAAAATAAAAAAATTAGCTAGGCATGGTGGCATGTGCCTGTAGTCCCAGCTACTCAGGAGGCTGAGGCAGGAGGATGGCTTGAGCCCAGGAGTTTAAGGTTGTGGTGAGCTATGATGATGCCACTGTACTCTTCCCTGGGCAACAGAGTGAAACCCTGTCTCAAAAAGGAAAAAAGAAAAAAAATATATATACAAAACAAAAGCCAATAAAAAATAACAATACAACAATAAAAATAATACAAATAAAAACCAATACAGTATAACAATGATTTATATAGCATTTACATTGCATTGTGTATTATTAATATAAGCAATTTAGAGATGATTTAAAGTATACGGGAGGATGTGTGTAGGTTATATGCAAAACTATGTCATTTTATTTAAGGGACTTGAGTATTCTCGGATTTTGGTATTGCAGGAGGTCCTGGAACCAATTCCCTTAGGATGACTATAATCCCACTTGTTTATTTTTGCTTTTGTTGCCTGTGCTTTTGGAGTCATATAAAAAATCATTGCCCAGACCAATGTCAAGGAGTTTTACTCTATTTTTTTTTTTTAGTAGTTTCATAGTTTCAGCTCTTATGTTTAAGTCTTAATACATTTTGAGTTAATTTTTGTACATGGTGTGAAATAAGAGTCTAATTTTATTTTTCAGCCTGTGGATATCCAGTTTTCCCGACACCATTTATTGAGGAGACTATCCTTTCCCCGTTGTTTGTTCTTCACACCTTTGTCAAAAATTAATTGACCATAAATGTGTGGATTTATTTCTGGACTTTCTATCCTGTTCCTTTGGTCGGTATGTCTGTTGTTATGCCATTACTATGCTATTTTGGTTAGCACAGTTCTGTAGTATACTTTGAAGTCTGGTAGTGTGATGCCTCCATCTTTGTACTTTTTGTTCCAGATGGCTTTAGCTAGTTGGGATCTCTTGTGGTTCCATATGAATTTTAGCATTATTTTTTTATTTCTTGAAAAATGTTACTGGAATTTTTTAGGGATTACATTAAATCTGTAGATCACTTTGGGTAGTATGGATATTTTAACAATGTTAATTATTCCAATCCACAAATACAAGATATCTTTGCATTTATTTGTGTCTTCAATTCTTTAATTTCTTTCATCAATTTTTTTTCTTTTTTTTAGAGATGGGGTCTTACTCTGTCACCCAGGCTGGAGTGCGTGCACTGGTGTGATCACAGCTCATTGCAGGCTCCAACTCCTGGGCTCAAGTGATCCTCCTGCCTCAACCTCCTAAGTAGCTGGGACTACAGGCAAGCACCACCGTGCCTGGCTAATTTTTCTATTTTTTAGTAGAGATGGGGTCTCACTCTTGCTGAGGCTAGTCTTGAACTCCTAAGCTCAAGCGATCCTCCCACCTTGGCCTCCCAAAGTGTTAGGATTACAGACATGAGACACCATGCCAGGCCCCTTGTGTTATTTTTTAAAAAAGGGTCATAGTACTTTCTTGATAACTTGGCAAGCTGAACAAAACCATCATATCTTTTTTGATTTTGAGAGCCGCTCAGAACAGTCTTTAGGAAAAAATGAATATAGAATTTTTCATAATTACTGCTAATTATAATCTATTACTGCATTACCCCAAAATCATCAGAAAATAGAACTAAAACCTATGAGTTGAAGTCATAGCAAGACAAAATTAGGCCCAATAGAAGACTAAACTTTCTAATAGTCTGAGCTAAACCAACATCAAAGGCCAAGTTTCCCATCACTCTAAGTATGAAAACACAGACTGACCATTTGGCAGAGATTTTGTAAATTGGATTCAAATGTTGTATAGGAAATTGGATTAGACAGCATTTAAAAACCTAATCTTTAAGTCTTTTTAAACATTTACATGATCCAACTCTATGATCCTAAATGCTTTGGTGGTCATAGAAGGGGCTTCCTTTGTCTCAATTTTTATTTTTTATTTTTTATTTTTTTTTTGAGTCAGGGCCTTGCTCTGCCACCTTGGCTAGAGTCAGCAGGGTGGTTGTAGCTCACTGCAGCCTCCAACTCCTGGGCTCAATTGATCTTCCCACCTCAGCCTCCCAAGTAGCTAGGACTACAGGTGCATGCCACCACACTCAGCTAATTTTTTATTTTTTGTAGAGATAGTGGTCTCTCTGTGTTGCCCAGGCTGGTCTTGAACTCCTGGCCTCAAGCAATCCTCCCACCTCAGCCTCTCAAAGTGCTGGGATTACAGGTATGAGCCTCCATGTTTTATAGTTTTCCTCATCAATGTTTTATAGTTTTCATTGTACAGATATTTTACCTCCTTGGTTAAATTTATTCCTAAGTATTTTATTTTTTGTAGCTTTTGTAAGTGAAATTGTTTTCTTGATTTCTTTTTAGGATAAGTTGTTATTAGTGTGTAGAAATGCTACTGATTTTTATGTGTTGATTTTGTACCTTGCAGCTTTATTGATTTTGTTTATTAGTTCTAACAGTTTCTTGGTGGAGTCTTTAGAGTTTTCTATATTTAAGATCATGTCATCTGCAAACAGAGACAATTTAACTCTTCTGTTCCAATTTGGATGACATTTGTTTCTTTCTCTTACCTAATCACTCTGTCTGGGACTTCTAGTGCTATGTTCAACAGAAGTGGTGAGAATGGGCATCCTTGTTTTGTTCCTGATCTTAGAGGAAATCTTTCACCTTTTCACTCTTAAATTTAATGTTAGCTGTGGGCTTGTCGTATATGACCTTTATTGTGTTGAGGTACATTCTGTATATACCTAATTTGTTGAGAATTTTTTATCATGAAAGGATATTAATTTTGTCATATAGTTTTTCTGCATTTATTGAAATGATCATTTGGTTTTGGTCCTTCATTCTGTTAATGTGGTGTATCACATTTATTGATTTACATATCTTGAGTCATTCTTGCATCCCAGTGATAAATCCCACATGATCAAGGTGAATGATCCTTTAAATGTGCTGTGGAATTTGGTTTGCTAGTATTTTGTTGGGGAATTTTATATCTAGGTTCATCAGGGATATTGGCATGTAATTTTCTTTTCTTGTAGTGCCTCTATCTGGCTTTGGTATCAGGGTAATGCTGGCCTCATAAAATGAGTTTGGAAGTATTCCCTCTTCTTCAACTTTTTGGCAGAGTTTGAGAAGGATCGGTATTTAGTTCTTTTTTAAATAGTGAGCAGAATTCAAAAGTGAAGCCATGAGATTCTGGGCTTTTCTGTGATGGGAGACTTTATCACTGATTCAATCTCCTTACTTGTTATTGGTCTGCTCAGATTTTTTTATTTCTTCATGATTCCTTTTCAAAAATTGTATGTTTCTAGGAATTTATCCATTTCTTCTGGGTTATCCAATTTGTTGGCTTGTAGTTGTTAACAGTAGTCTCACGGATTCTTTGTATTTCAGTGGTGTCAGTAGTAATGTCTCCTCTTTCATTTCTGATTTTATTTGTTTGAGTCTTCTCTCTTTTTTTCTTAGTCTAGCTAAAGGTTTGTCAGTTTTATTTATTTTTTCAAAAAATTAACTCCTAGTTTTGTGGATCTTATCTATTTTTTTCTAGTCTCTTTTTCATTTATTTGCTCTTTATTATAATATTTTGTTCCTTCTATTAACTTTGGACTTAGGTTGTTCTTCTTTTTCTAGTTCCTTGAGGTGTAATGTTAGGTTATTTATTTGATATCTTTCATCTTTCTTGGCATAGGCATTTGTTGCTATAAACTGCTTTTGTTGCATACCGTAAGTATGTTGTGTTTTTATTTTCATTTGTCTCAAGTTTTTTTTTTTTAATTTGTTTTTTTTTAGAGACATAATCTCATTATGTTGCCCAGGCGACACTCGAACTCCTAGGCTCAAGTGGTTCTCCCACCTCAGCCTCCTGAGTAGCTGGGACTACAGGCACTTGTCATCATGTCGATGTCTGTGGGCGCGCCATCCTGGTGCAGTAGTGGGGCTACAGGTTAGGTCTACAAGTGCTAGCCTGGAGTCTGGGGCCATGGGCTTGACTTGGTGCTGGGATGGGCCTGGAGGCTGAGTCAGCAGGGACTGGCCTGGTGCTGGGGCTGCCCTGACACTGGGGCAGGCCCAGAGGCTGGATCTGTGGAGGTGGGCTTGGGTCCTGGAGCTGTGGGGACCAGCCTGGAGTTGGGGTCTGTGGGTGCCATCCTGGAGTATAAGGCTGCAGGGGTAGTCCTGGAGGCTTGGGGCCATGGGAGCTGGCCCACTTTCTGGGGGTGTTCTGGAGCCTGGAACCTCTGGGGCCGGCTGGGTGATGGGGCACACCTACAGCCTCCTGCAGGCCTGTACCTTGAGTCTGCAGGGTTGGCCTAAGACCTGGGTTGTGGGGACTGTCCTGGTGCTGGGGTTGGCCTGGAGCTTCTGTTCTCCCTTGGCTATAGTCCTGGAGTCCAGGGCAGTGGGGGCCTGCCTGGTGCTGGGTTTTACTGGGGTTGGCCCAGTATTGGGGTCTGAGGCAAAGTTCAGTGCTCTCTTCCTTCTCCTTATAGTACCTCTCCCCATGCTGTGCTGCCTGTGGTTGGGGGAGAGAGGTAATGTGGGTAATGTAAAACTGTCCTTCCTCTCCCTCTTCAATGTGTCTTTCTCAATTCTGTGATATACCAGGTGCTGTAACCTCTCACTTGATTTCCTTGACTCCTGGGAAGGTATTTTGGTACATAGATAGTTGTTCAGATTGATGTTTCTGTGAGGAGATGAGTACTGGAAGTCCTATTCTGCCCTCTTGCTGTCATCCCTCTTTGTTGCTTTAGAAGTTATACATTTTATTCTTTTAGTGATTACTTACATATTTTATTGAAATTTTGATTATGAAATATTTTATAATACAAAAGAATATGTATAACGTACACATAAATTATAAAGAATAATAAAATGAACATCTGTATAACCAACCCACAGCTTAAAAAAAATCGAACTTTAACAACTCAACTGAAGCCTTCAATGTACCATTTCTTACCATCTTTGCTAGAGAAAATTATAATTCTGAATATTTGTTCATACTTCCCTTGCTTTTATTTATACTTTTATTATGTATGTTACACATACATACACACACACACACTTTTACATGTTTTTGAACTTACGTGGAATCATACTGTATATATTCTTTTGCAACTTGTTTTTCCCTTTCTGCATTATGCATTATATTTGTGATATTTATCTGAGTTAATGTGTATAGTTGTAATTCATTTATTCTATACTCTTAAATTTTCTTGATCAATGTGGCTATAGGTTTATCAATTTTACCAGTCTTCTCAAATAACCATCATTTGGTTTCATTGATTTTTCTCTATTTAATTAATTTTTCTCAGTTTTTATTACTTTCTTTTTTGCTTATTTTTAGATTTAATTTTCTCCTCTTTTTCCAGCTTCTTAACATAGGAGGCTGAGAAATCGACTTGAAATCTTTCTTCCTTTATAATATAGATGTTTTAGGTCTATAAATTTTGATCTGAGTATGACTTTAGCAGCATCCTACACATTTTGGCATGTTGTGTTTTTATTTTTATAATTCAAAATACTTTCTAAGTTCTCTTTTGATTTCTTTTTTGACCCATGGGTTATTTAGAAGCTTAGTTTTTAAATATTTGGAGATTTTCTACATGTTCTTATATTACTGATTTCTAATTTAATTCCACCTTGGTCACTTTGTGTGACCTGAATAATTTTAAATGTATTGAGACTTATTTTATTGCTCAGAATATGGTCTATTGTAGTAAATGTTCTCTGTACACTTGAAAACACTGTATTTTGCTGTTGTTGGGTGTAGTGTTCTATAAGTATCAAATAGGTCAGATTGGTTGATAGTGTTTTTCAATTCTGTATGTTTGCTGGGTTTCTATATAATTATTGTATTACTTTTCATAGAGGAGTATTGAAATCTCTGACTATAATTGTGGATTTACCTACTTATAGTTCAATTAGGTTTTCTTTCATCTATCTTAAAACTTAGTTATTAGGTTCATAAATGTTTAGAATTTTTATGTCATCTTGATGAATTTTTATCTTTATCTTTATGAAATATCCTTGCTTATCCCTAATAATAGTCTTTGCTGTGATATCTTTGATATTACTATAGCTCCTCCAGTTTTCTTTTGATTAGCATTAGCATGATATAACTTTTTCCATTTTTCTATTTTTAACCTGTTTGTGTCTTCATATTCAAAGTGGCAGCATATAGTTGGTCCTTGCTTTTTTTTACTTAATTTGATAATCTGTGCTTTTTCATTGGGGACATTTGCACCATTTACATTGAATGTGATTATTGATTATGGTTATGGTTAAATCTGCCATCTTGTTTGTTCAATTTTTCTTTGTTTCCCTTTTCTCCTTCTTCTGCCTTCTTTTGTATTGAGTACTTTTTATGATTCCATTTTATTTCCTATGTTGGCTTAATTAGTCATAACTTTTTTGGTTGTCATTTTAGTATTTGCTTTAGAATATATAATATAGATTTTTAATTGATCACAGTTTACATTCAAGTGATTTTGTACTACTTCATATACAGTATAAACACCTTATACTAGTATATTTCCATTTCTCCCTTCTGTATTTCTTACTGATATTGTTTTCCTTCTACCAGAAGGACATTCTTTAACATTTTTCTTATGTTGCAGGCCTGCTGGTGATGAATTCTTTCAGCTTTTGTATGTCTAAGGAAATCTTTATGTCACCTTCATTTTTAAAGTACAGGTTTATTAAGTGATATATTTCACACATTTAAATTGTATAAATCAGTGGTTTTTAGTATGTTCACAGATATGTGCAACCATCACCACAGTCAATTTTACAACATTTTTATCACTTCAAGAAGAAACTCTGTTTTTCTACCACTGACGGAAAAAAAAAGAAGAAACTCTGTATCCTTTAGCTATCATTCCCTATCCCTGTTTCTTCCTCCACCCCAATCTCTAAGCAACCATTAAACTACTTTCTGTGCTTACATAACAGATTTCCCTATTCTAGACTTTTATATGAATGGAATCATATAATATTATATTATAACTGGTATCTTTCACTTAGCATAATGTTTTTAAGATTCATCCATATTTTAACATGTATCAGTGCTTTATTCCTTTTTATTGGTAAATAATATTCCTTTGTTTGGTTACACCACATTTTATTTATCCAATCATCTTTTGGTGGAAATTTATGTTGCTTCTACCTCTTGGATCTGATGAATAGTCAACTTCATTTTTGAAAGATATTTTCACTGGGCATAGAATTGTAGTTTGGCAGTTTTTTTCCCCAGCACTTTATAAATTTTTAAATTTTTCTGTCTTCTCACTTGTCCTGATGAGAAACCTGCTGTCATTCTTATCTTTGTCCTCTGTAAGTAATGTGTCTTTTTTCTCTAACTGCTTTTACGATTTTCTTTTTATCACTGGTTTTGAGCAATTTGATTATGATGTGCAGTGTCATATGTTTCTCTGTGCTTGGGGTTCATTGAAATTCTTGGATCTGTGGGTTTATGGTTTATATCAAATTTGAGAAAATTTCAGCCATTATTTCTTCAAATATTTTTTCTGTCTCCCTCTTCCTTTTTTGGAAATTCCAGTTACAACTATACTAGGCCACTTGAAGTTGTTTCACGGCCTATTGATACTCTTTCCTTCCTTCCTTCCTGTCTTTTTTTTTTACTATTTTTTCTCTTTGTGTTTATTTTTGGACAGTTTCTATTGCTATGTCCTCAAATTCACCTTTCTTTGTTTGTTTTTTAGCAATGTCTACCCTGCCATTTAATCTCATCTAGTACATTTTTCATTTCAGACATTGCAATTTTTAATCTCTAGAGGTTTGATTTGTTTTTAATATTTTTAAATGCCTCTACTTAGCATGTTTAATATTTCCTCTAGCCTTTTGAACATTTGAAATACAGTTATAATAACTCTTTTAATATCTTCATCTAATAATTCTAACATCTATGTCAGTTCTGGGTTGGTTTGGTTGGTTGATTGATTTTCTCTTCATTCTGACATACCCTTAAACGTTAAACATGCATACTAATGTTAATATTAATCAATATCTCTAACTTCCTTTCAAATAATAAAGAGGCTCTAGAGCACTTTAACTTCAGTTATTCCCTTCCATTATACATGTTATTATTGTCATGTATTTTTATTCTACTTTGATTATAAATTAGACTTCATTATTTTTGTTTCATATAGTCAATTCCTGTTTTGTGTTACCCACATATTTACCAATTTCTTTGTTAATTATTCTTCAAAATTCAAAATTTTGGATTTCATTTTTTCTTTCTGTGATATATACTGAATAATTCTTTAAGTGTGGGTTTATTTGAAATAAATGTTCTCAGTCTTTGTCTAATAAAAATGTCTTTACTTTGTTCTCATTCTTACAGCATAATTTAGCTGACTATAGAATTCTGTGGTCATAGATATTTCTTCTTCACCTTTTGAAGATATTATTGTATCATATTCTGGCTTCTATAGCTGCTAATGAGAAGTCTGTTTTTAGCTTAATTATGGTTCCTTTGTGGATTATCTCTGTTTTTTCTCTGGCTATTCTGAAGATATTTCTCTTTATTTTTGTTGTTCTGTGGTTTCTTACATTGTGCTAATTGTGTCTTTAATTTCATTTATCCTATTTGAGACTCGTGTTTTGAATTCATCAATTCTGGAAAATTCTCAGTCATTGTGTTCTAAAATTATTTTAAAAATTGAGATACAGGCCAGATGTGGTGGCTCACGTCTGTAATCCTCCTAGCACCCTGGGAGGCTGAGGTGGGAGGATTGCTTGAGCTCAGGAGTTCAAGACCAGCCTGAGCAAGAGCAAGACCCTATCTCTACTAAAAATAGAAAAAATTAGCCGGGCGTGGTGGTGCACGCCTGTAGTCCCACCTACTCAGGAGGCTGAGGCAGGAGGATCGCTTGAGCCCAGGAATTTGAGGTTGCTGTGAGCTAGGCTGATGCCAGGGCACTCTAGCCCAGGCAACAGAGGAAGACTCTGTCTCCAAAAACAAACAAACAAACAAAAAAACAGATTAAAGAAATTTATATAAATATTAAAAAAAATTGAGATACAGTGTTCTCTTTGGCAGCACACATACTATAATTGGAACGGTACAGAGAAGATTAGCATGGCCCCTGCACAAGGATGACACACACATTCATGAAGCGTTCTGTATTTTTGCACGTTCCTAGGCAGGGCAGAGACCTGTGTGTTTTTCCCCCCCAGATAAGAAGGTAGAAAGATTGGATACAGGTGATTTGGACGAGATTGAGAAAATAGCCAGCTGAGAAGCTCCACCAGGCACTGGTGCCTGCCCTGGCGCCGCCCCTGCCGGAGAGACTAGTGCTTTCTCGGCACCGGCCTGGACAGTCACCACCACAACAAAGGCACGAGTAGAGAGAAACTACCTACCTTGTTTCAAATTACGTTTGGACTTCACCAAAATTTGTGCAAATTATGGGGGAAAATAGAAGGAAAATTTTGCATTTTGGGAAATTTAGTCCTTCCCCCCGCCCCTTTTTTAAGCCATGGTTTCCCCCATCTTTATAGTAATCTGGTTGCTATTGGTAATCGCTGGCCCCAGGACTCCTTGCCTGTTTTCTGGCTTGGGGTGTTAGGAGCAGCCTCCAGCCCCTGAGGAAATGCTAGAGGTAGAGGTCATGCTAGGGGGCTGGGCAGGACACAGTGTGGCCCCACTGCCGTGGGTGGAGCAGGGGGTGGCAGCAGAGAGTCCTGGGAGCTGCCCCCTTCCTTGGCCCTTCCCTGGACCCATCATGAGCGTTTCTCCTGCCCTTGAGGCTGGCCTCCTCCTCCTGAAATCTAGAAACATTCCAGCTCACCCCTTTTACCTCTGTGCTCCATCGCAGAAGATATCCATTTCTCCCTGATGAGCATCTTGGCTACTTTTGTAAACTTCAGATTTGGGGAGAACTGTAGAAGTCAATGGATCCCAGCCCCCTGAGAGATTGGTCCAGCCAGGGTAGATGAATCCTTCAAGGATCTGGCCTGCCTTCTCCTGTCACTTGCCCCATGTGCTTATTCTTGGCAGCCAGGAGACACCCGGTGATTGTCTGAACACATGTCTGACCAAGTTAGTTGGTTCTTATCCAACTAAATGGAGTGTCACACTGTGCCTGGAGCCAAGCAGCAGTTTGGAAAAGAAGTTATGACCAAGTGAAAACTCTGACTATGCTGTTCATCCATAATAGTGGACTTTTGGGGTTACTTTAATTCATCCATTGTATGAATAAGGATAGATAAATTATACCTATATGTACCATTCATTATGCTAAGACATTTTAAAGTAATTATGAGAAATGCTTTACTAATCATGATTTGTTTTTATTTGTATTTTTCTGTTTACTAGAGTAATAAATACTCATTTTTTAAAAATTGAGATACAATTCACATACAATAAAATTCACCCTTTTAAAGTATGTGACTCAGTGGCTTTTAGTATGCTTATAGGGTTGTACAACCATCACCACTATCTAATTCAGAACACTTTTATCACCCTAAAAAGAAACACCATATCCATGAACAATCATTCTTGCTCATCATGGATTATTTCCTCATGTTTTTTTTGTTTGTTTGTTTGTTTGTTTTGAGACAAAGTCTTGCTCTGTTGCCTGGGCTAGAGTGCAGTGGTGTCATCATAGCTCACTGCAACCTCAAACTCCTGGGCTCAAATGATCCTCCTGCCTCAGCCTCCTGAGTAGCTGGGACTACAAGCATGCACCACCATGCCCAGCTAATTTTTGTGTTTTTTGTAGAGATGAGGTCTTGCTGTGTTGTTCAGGCTGGTCTTGAACTTCTGGCCTCAAGTGATTCTCCCACCTAACCTCCCAAAGTGCTGGGATTACAGGTGTGAGCCCTTGAGCCTGGACTCCTCATGTGTTTTATTGTGAGTTTATCTTTATTGAGGTTTTCTTTCTTTCTCTGAGAATTCATCATGGCCTAGTTATGAGAGGATCTCCCCAGAGTAGTTTTGCATTTGCTTCTACCAGTTGCTTCAGGGAGATTCCCAACCATAGATCAATCATGGCATTAACTTCTCAGTTTGAGATCTTCCAAACCATGCATATTGTGTTGATTTTAACCCCAAATTTACAGGAGGTACAGGCCTAAGATTTTGAATTTTGGGGAAGACTTTATTTTCCTCCATCTTAGAGCCCAGATGAGACAGAAAGCTTTATCTTCTTGTCCTGATAAACATATTTCTTTTCTAGTTCATCTGTTCTCAGAAGCAGCAGCTATTTGAGGGTATTGGCTTTATCCACGGATTCTCAGTTACTCACAAACACGGAAAGCCTCATTTTTTTTTCCTGAATATTAAAACCTAAGTCTTTAAGTTACTGGAACCAATATTCCTCCAAGGCAATTGAAGGTCCACCCTAGCTTATAGTTCAACAACTTCTTCAGTTTTGGCACCTAGGGTGGATTGTGGAGTCTGTCTCTCCCTTCCTTTTTTTTCTTTTTCTTTTCTTTTTAGTTCAGCTACACTTTAAAAGTAATGTTTGTTTTATTTCTTCTAGCATTTTTAGGTCTTTGTAGTGGACAATTGGTTTTTAGTTCTCCTAGCTCATTATATTGTCAGAAGTCCCAGTTTCCTCACCAGTAATGTGGGGAAAATAATTTATTTACCTCATAGGGTTTTTAGGATTAAATGAAATAATGTATATAAAGTGCGTAGCATAGTGCATGATACATAAGTGCTCAATAAATATCAGCTATTATAATAATTAATGCTGACTGAGAAGCTCTAGATAAGAACTCAAATCTGCATAAGGAAAACTACTAAAATGAATTTAAAAATTAATGTTTTGGCTCTCTCTTAGGATGTTATGTTGGCTAATTGAAGTTAGCTCCCTTTTCGACATAAAGTAAATACGCAAACTTATTGCTTAAGTATATACCATCTTGTATTTTATCTTGCATTTTATGTCCTTTAGTATTTTGTCTCACCTTTACCCTCCTCCACTTAGCATGTGGGTGGGCACAGCACAGTATTTATAAATATTTGATGCCTGACTCAACTGAAAAGTATATGTTTTTGATTTTACAGATAAATTTCAATTCAGTTCCTCATAATTGTGGCTTATTTTATAAACATGCTTATAGTTTCTCTATTAAAAATTATCACATCTTAAGGTGACATAAAAATAGAAAACTTGAAATTCATTTTATTAAGAAAAAAATCTCTTAGTCTTGTTTCTAAAATATTTATTTACTTCAAAATATGAACTTAGAAAAACATTCCATGGCTTATTAACAGATTATCTGATTTATTTCTACTGAAGGAACATAATTAATTTAAACAAAGGCATATCTGATTAAAATGCTGTGTGGAAGTAATCTTTTTCATGTTCTTAAAACAGAGGAATGATGGAGGAAAAAAATAATAGGTAGTATTTTAAATCTGAATCTTTATGTGGACACTGTTCTTTCTATTTCTTCTCTATAACAGATTGTATTTGTGATTCTGTCTGTGTGTGTATAGACCCACTTTTGTTAATGCATCTTCATTTCTGGGTGAAATGAAAGCTGACCTAGAACTGTGGTCATTTCTGTGTCAAAGTTGCAACAACTGTGGTCACCGAGCAATTACTATGGCAATCTGACTGGTCCTAAAGGGATAGTTGTGTTAGACCAAGATCTAAAATAATCTGTGGAAGGGGAATGAACTGAAGTTTCAAGCTGTAATACAGTTTCATCTTGTGTCAGTATTTAACCAAGAGAACCAAATTTGCAAACAAATAACTTATGTGGCGGAAGGATAAAAGGCCTAGAAAACATTTAAATGCTGCTTTTTACTCAGTTACTTTTTCTTGACAATTTTATTTTAATACTGAAATATCATCAGAGCTCTAAGCAATGACACAGACAATTATGTGGTTTCTATGGCCAAATAAAATGCTATTTTTATAAAACCATCAAATTCTTTGAACTGGCATATAAATGAAGATGTTATTTCTTTCTTAACATGAGGTCCTAAAATATATATGAGGGGCTTAATTGAGACGGGTTGTTAATATACAGAAGAAAATAAGAAAGTGACAAGGTATGTAACAGCAGGACATGTGTTTTCATTTTTTTTTCCCGGAGAGGTCATAGATTTGCACTGCTCCATCTACCTTTTCTCACCTTGCTCACATCCATTTTGTAGTTGTGAGATTTTTGGCTGGAGTTAGCACATAGCTGGAAGCAAATGAACATCCTGCCGCTGTCAAAGCTGGTTTTGGTTTGTTTTGTTTTGGTTTGTTTTGTTTGGTTGTCCATACCCTTTCATTCATTCAGCATATACTGAACACCTGCTGTGTCCCAGGCACTGGGGTAGGTGGTGGGAACATTTTATTGAACAAGACAATCAGGGCTCCCTTGATGAGTTTCAAGTCTTGGATGATTCTTCCCTTTCTTTTGTTTCATCTTATACTTTCCTACCGTTTTCTTTCTCCAAACCTTCTCTTCTTCACCTTTATTTCTTTTCCTCATTTTCTTCTCTTCCTTTCTCTCTTTGTCAGGGAAATTGCTAAAGGACTTCCCTTTCTTCTTCAAGCTTGTTTAGGCCCAATAGATGAGATGCCTTTCTTTGCATTACACTCTTTTCCCGTGGGAATTCATAACTTGTGGCCTGATTTAGCTATGTCTGTACCTCCTCTGAGGAAAATTGGTTGCCAGCTGACGAGAGTATCATTTCCTCTACTGCCATGGAGTCACACTCCTCTGCCTTTCATCGTGCTGCCAGACTTGGCAAAGAGGGAATCCTCTGGGGAAAGGCATATTCCTCTCTATGTCTATGAGTAATCATTTTTTGTTAAAACCATTTTTAAAAAATTGGTTTTATATTCATGTACCTAAATTTATCACCAGTTTGCTTCCATTGATCCCCTTACCGGCCGAGTATTTTCATTTCTGTTGGGCTTTTCACAGTGAATATTACAGAGCATTTTTTCCAGCACTATTTGGTGAGGTAGGGAAGGGAGAGGGAGGAATGCCTAATATAAATTCAGATATGGACATTGTCCTATTGTTTTATGACTCAGTGTAGTTAAAAGAAAAAATCAGTGTAATTAGAGTCGTAAGTGAAAGTAGATAAGGATAAGCAAGGTGGGTTCACCTGAAAGCACAGATTAATCAGAATGGTAGAATTTATTTTAGCCCTGGAAGAGTTCTTTTGATCTAACACTGGCTCTTTAAAGTTGAAGATCAGAGATGTCAAGTGACTTGCTAGAGATAACACAGCAAGTTAATGACAGAGCTGGGACTAGAACCTAGGTCCCAGTTGCCAGTTTCATTTTTCACTAGGCAGGATATAGGAAGTAGGGTATGGGAGTAATTATCTTTTGATGGAGATGAATTTGTCAGAGCCATTGAGATTCAGACTTTTATACTCTGCAGCTGAGAATTAAAGAATCTAATTTTGTATGATCCTTGTGCAACCAGCTAAGGTGTTGAAAAGTACTGGTATGATAAAATTAAGTGCTGCCTGCTGAATATATGGCCTGTATTGTTAGCACCTATACTCATAGGGTAGGTTTATTTTATTAAATATATCTTGGTTATTGATATTAGTTATTGCTTAGGAGAAAAATGATTGTCTCCTAACCCCAAGTGCTACAGTTATAAGTAACATTGGGTAAGGTGAATTCAGTGGATAAATAATACATAGAAGAGTTTTGGATATAAAAACCACAGGACAGAGGAGTTTCAACTTGAATAAGGCATCAGAACCTCAAGTTCATTCATTTACTTAATTAATTTATTATTACTAGAGGTGGCTTAGTACAGAGTTTAATCTCAGTTCTTGGGAAATCATTTGGTCTCTGGCTTTCCATCCCCTGAAAATCAAGAAATCATTACTTCTCTGCTCCACTGGTGTGGATATTTATTTTTACTGGCATGGTAGCAAGGCCCCAAGATGGTCCCCAATGATCCCTTGTCTCCTGGTAATCATGGCTTTATAAAGTCCTTTCTCACATTGTATCAGGGTTGGTCTGTGTGACCAATAGAATATGGCAGAAATAATGGTATGTCATCTCTAAGGCTAGCTCACAGAACACATTGTGGCTTCTGCCTTGTATTCTCTTGAATCCCTCACTCTGGGGGAAGCCAGCTGCCAGGCCATGAGGACACTCAGACAGCTCTATGAGAGATCCATGTGGTACGGAACTAAGGCCTCTGCCAACAACCAGTGAGGAATTGTGGCCTCTGTCAATAGCCATGTGAGTGAACCATCTTGGAAGCAGATCCACCAACCTGGTCAAACCTTCAGGTGACTACAGCAGCAGCTGATTGCTTGAATGCAACCTCGTGAGACCCTGAGCCAGAACCACCCAGCTTAGTCACTCTCAGCTTATTGACCCCAGAAACAGTATGAGGTAATAAATGCTTGTTGTTTTAAACTGCTAAATTTGGGAAATAATTTGTTATACAGCAATAGATAACTAATAAAGTTGAAAAAAAAAGTTGAATGTTCTTAATTTAAGAGAAATTATAATAATAATAAATGTAGATTTTTATTATGAGATTTGACCCTTAGAAACAAGCACTATTATCTATACTTGGCTTGTATTCAGTATTTTCATTTGATTAAAAGGGAAACTGAGGAACAGAAAAGTTAAATGATTTATTTTTTGGAGGTAGTGGTGGTGGCTAAGAATTGAAATAGATCCCTTTTCTGTTTCCACTTCTCTTTGAAATATAGCTATATTAAAATATAAGTGATGACTAGGTCCAAAATGACACCAACAAATTCAAAAGATAGACTTATGGTTTGAGCAAACTTATTTAAAGAGAAGTTTTCTGAGAGGTATTGTTTTAGTATTAAATCATTTCATTTTATCTGAATCACTTTATCTTTATACGCAGGTCAACTATGCCTCTTAATAAACGTGGAGGAGATTTCAAGGATCATTTAATTTAGGGCTAAATATGAATATTTTTGATCAATTCAGCAAAGATTTGTCAAGAACATCACTATGGGCCAGGGGATACAAAGATAAATAAGATAATAACATCTCTGCTCATGAATAGTTTATAGGTTAGTGGAGGGACAGATAGTTTCAATAATGTGGGAAGAGTTCTGATACAGGTATTTACAGGGTAGAGGTGGAGAGTGTAGAGGAGGTGTACCTAACCCAGAGTGGGAGCTCAGGGAAGACAAATGACTTTCTCAAAGGCATACTGCTGCTTTGTGGCATTGCGAATCTGTCTTGGCTGTTTTCTGGAGCCCTGGGAGTGGTCATAACAGGACTGCGTGCTCCCTGCCTATTCCCTTTCAAATATTGGTAAGGAGCTCTCTACGTTTTTCTGTAGAGACCCCATTCTATGACCACTAATTACTGAGATAGTATTCAAACTTTTTTAAACAAAATGACTTCTTTGTCTTTCAACCAGGATAAATGGAATGGGACAGAGAAACTAAGAAACAAAAACATTAAAATACAAAACAAAATCCAGGAACTATAGAGGTGTTGGAAACATGAATTAGGAGACTGAAATATGTAATGTCAAACTAAGAATAAAACATTTGGGGTGTGGAATTCTAAAAACAACTTATTAAACAATTCTTCTTAGTGACTTATCACATATTTCTAGCTACTAGTCAGTAAGAAATTTGTGGCTATGTGCTGATTTGGCTTTAAGGAAAGATTATACCTGTGGATCAATTTGGTAGAATCTGGACCTTAATTCTATCAGTTTGAACAAGCGAGTTTCAAACATTATAGAGCCAAGGAAACTTCCAACAATCTCCCGTGAATGAGGCAGTGTGAATGAAGAGGCCTTTCATAACTTCATTTTGAACGCTGCCCACAAATCAAAGGTCAGCAGGCCCTTCAATCCAAAGAGGCTCCAGAATGCCTGGAGGTGCTGCTGGTGCTGCTGGTGCCAGTGGTTGGTCCTGTGGGATAGGCAGGGGGAAAAAAAAAAAGGAAAAAGGAAGAGGGGACAAAAGGCAAAAAGAAGAGACTGGAAGAAGAGAAGAGGGATACAATGACAGGAGAAAGAAAAGGAAGAACTAATAACTATTGCTTGTTGAGCACTGCAAGCTGCCTTGCTAAGTACTTTCTCACAAGGGCCCTGTGAGGTAGTCCTGGCAGTGCCTCTGTTTTACTGATTAGGATACTGAAGCCAAAAGAAGATAATTTGCTGAAAAGCATACAGCTAGTAAGTAGCAAAGTTGTGATTTGAACCCAGGTCCGTCTGACTCCAAAATTTAGCGCTCTTAACCATAATGCTGCAAAGGAAATATGTTTACCTACTGGAGTCCGAGAGAGGACCATTACGGAAGACTGCCTGGGCTATTCTGTGGGCTGGCCCTTGGATTTCTTTTTTTTTTTTTCCTTCAAGTTTGTAGACAAGTCTTTAACAGGATGAAGATCCCTTAATTGGATTTGCCTGTTATCCAATACTGCACACCACATCACATGCCGTGCTTCAGATCCCCACATGAATCAGTTAAAACCTTCCCATTTAGTCTAATGAACCCTAATTTCAGACAAAGGTAACTGTCACCTTTTGTTTCATCCTGTGCTTTTATTTTTCAAATACCACAGCCTACCTCTGAACTCAATCTGCACTTGCCTATTGATGCATAAATATCTATAATATCACAGTAAATTAAATTCTATTTTAAAGGGTTTCTATTTAACAATCTGTCAGAACTTTCACAGCATTTGATTTCTGGTCTCCTCTGTCCAGTGACAGGTTTATCTCAATATGGCTTGATTAATGAAACCTTTTATTTGGTGTAAGCACACCTATTATTACCATAATCTCTTAATGCTTGCTTAGGCAACACTGAGGTCTGGCAGCAGAGACTCTCAAAACTTCTAGCTTCTTTATCTCCACCAGAACATTGGGTGAGATTAACGGGCCGGGAGACTGATGCCCTCCTAATGGGGAGCATGGTAATGTTAGTGCCAGTTAAATGATATAGCACTCTGTCTCAGAGGCTTGGCCAAACTCTCTTTTAACCTCTAGGGTTTAAAAAATGTTTCCGACTTAGTGCCAACAAATCCGCCTTCCTCTCCATTGCTACGATGTCCTTGCATGTCAGTCACTGGGGGGCGTGGTTGACGTCTCCCTCGGGAGCCGAGAAATTGCAATGTGCACCGTTAGCTGAGAAGTAGTTTGCAGTCTAAAATAAAAGAATATATTGAAAAAGAGAGTCTTAATGAAGCCAAGGGGCCAGGCACTAACAGCTCTTAAGAAATAGAAATGACTTTATGATGGATATTCCACAAGCAACCTTTTCAGAAAAGAAGAGTGCAATTGAATTATGTTTTGTTCTTGACAAGTATTTACCTCCGAGAGAAGCTGCCATTGCTGCTGGATTAGCTCCTTCGCGTCCTACGTGCTTCCAAAACACTGGGGAAAAAATATCTCGGATTTTACGTAGACTCAAAACGTTGTCACTGTATTCTACATTGCTATTAAATATTTAATAACGTTAAAAGTGAGACATGGAAAATAAAATCTGAAACTTATTTGTGCTGCAGAAATTGTCTTCTCTGCAGTTTTCCTGTCTAGTATTTGCTGTACTGGTAAAATGATAGGCTTCTGCCATATATTATACTGCTCCCTTATTTGTACCCTGTCTCCCGCGAATGCTTAAAACATCTCATACTTTTTTTTTTTACTTTTTTTTTTTTAGTTTGTGGTCACTGTGGCTTTAAGTGCAGTTTATTTAAACTTCTTGAGGTAGGAAAGAGAATAAGGTAATATTAATAAGTATTATTCAAGTTCCTAATAAATAATAAAATAAAATAAAATAAATGAAACAAATGAGTCTGTTATTTTGAAAGAGCATTTTGATAGTTAACATTCTTTGTTAAGACTTGCATATTTAAAGGGAAAATAACCCCTAAAAACATTAGAAAAAAGCATTTTATTTATCTAATGACCGTATTGGATTGATTATTAATTTGATTACTTGAGTTTGCAATTTGTTGTTAAGTATATATGCTCATATAGACTTTAAAACACAGAAGTTTTCTTTCTGGAAGTTTTAGTACTAAAAAGAAAAATATTATAGGAAATATTTCTTTTAAAGGGGTAATATCAGATTTTTTATTATCAGTTTAGTGTTAATTGAATTTATTATAGTCATACTAAAAAAATAAAGTCTGGTTTAACTGTACTTTCAAAATTAGATACATGGTTTAAGAATATTCAATAAAATCAGAAAGTAGAGGACCTAGTTTAATTTAAAGTGATGCTGAATGTTAATCAAATAATTTTCAATAACATAATTAATATTAAGGATCTTGTGTTCTGTTTGAAAAATATATGCCATTTTTCTTCATTAAAAATGTTCTTTTGCAAAAAATTACAGAACCCTCTTAATAAGATTCTGAGTAGAGGATTATTATAATTCTCCAACATGTTTCTCAGTTTTTAGTTTATTTCACATCATGCTTTTTAACCTTCAACAACAAATATTGTTGTACCATGAAGACAGCAAATCTAAACAATTACATGTGTAGTCCAAAGGCATACACAAGAAAATCAATATTTGACATCTTTGCAACTCCCTCTTTGCAGTAGCGTTCAATAGCTCTTATTCATTATACACTTATATCTCTTTCAGATTTGCCTTTGTCACTAGAAACCCATTTTTTTTTCTCCTTTGACTTCCACATAACTTCTTTGCCCTGTACTTTTACAGATGCCTTCTGGCTATAAATACTAATGAAATCTCTTTGCTTAATTCAATTTTGCTGGTACACTTACAGTTATGACCTAACTTTCCCACGAGAGAGACTGATTGAACATTCCACTACCTTATGGATGGGAGCAAACATTCTTACAGAACTGGACTGACAATTTCCATAATTATAGAATTCACAGCCTAATGACCTTAAAAAACAATAAAAAGATCTCTTGTTAATTCCATTTCTGTTACTGACATTCAAGATATTTCATTTTTCACGGGACAACAAATTTACTTTTTTATTTTCCAAAGAGCAGTCTATCCTTTCCCCCCAGATTAAATTTTCTGAATATTGAAGTATTCCATTGAATATTTAGCATTTCTTTGTCTTTTAAAAGTTAGAATATTTATGATCCTTAGAATGAGTTTGACTGATTTATAGCAATCAATTATAAGAGTACGTTTTCAAATAGCCCTTTTAAAAATGAAGAATAGAATAATTAAAAAGATCACAAGTCCTCCCTTGCATATAATTATTTCATTATTTCATTACAGTGCAGAAATTATTTTTGCTGACTGTGAGCAATTTTAATTGAGTGAGATCTGTGTTAATATACGATAGCAAGCAGTTCTTCCTAGGAAATAAGATCACTAATTGCCTAAATTTTTATTCAGTACAGTGAGTCTTATGAGTCACATTGCAATATAAACCTAATCACTAGGTAGAGTGGGTACAATACCTTTTCTGTAGTGTAGATATCTTAAAAGCATAACCTGCCTGCTAATTTATTCCTTCAACAGGTTTATTGCCTTATTAAGCATTTGTTTTGTATAAAATTCTTAATCTATCCAGATTATCACAGAACTATGATAATGAAACATTAAAATTCAGACTTGAAGTTTACTAAAGCCAGCATGAGTAAGCAAAGCTAAAACACAGCATCTTTGATTCTTCATAAACACCAAAATTCTCAGCACCCTAGAATATATTCTGATATATTCGCTTTTGGCTTACAAATAAAGACTTTGTTGAGGTATGGAAATCTTGAGTATAGCCAGATAGCCTGTTATTAAGTGAACTTAAATTAAATCTTAATAATAGCCATTTTCTTGCAAAAATCTAACATTCATCATAAACATTATGGCATCCTTGGCATATCTAAATATTTTATACATATCTAAGATATTTTCTTCTCAATAAATATTTTACATATATTTATTGCCACAGAGAGAATGTATAAATTGTAATAAAATTCATCAGAACCACTATCTTCATGGCACAGACTGTTTTGATGAAATCTGAGTGAACATTTAAAAAAACATATTTGTATTAGTATTGAATAGTTAGTTTAGTATTGAATATGCTGTTGCTGGTCTAACTTAGACCCTAAAGTGAAAGGTACAATATTTGAGTGTATTCTTAGTTTAAATATAACTTTTGAAAATAGAAGTAAAATAGTGGAAAAATTCAATGATATTTATTGGTAAATTCATTTATTCATTTAGCGAATATTTATTGAGCATCTCCTATGTGTTAGATATAATTCTAATTAGCATGTGACTTTTCCACACTCTTCCAAGAGCAGTGCTAACATTTTTGCTTTCTTTGCTCAGATTCAAGTATGCTCATTTGCTGCTAAAAGAAGTTTACCAAGTTGATATTTAACTACCAGTGTAGAAGTTACAGAGTTGTTTACAATTCTGGTTTCTGAATTTCAATATTTAATATGTCAGTGATAACTGAAACCTTCTGGAACTCTATAAGAGATGAGTTACTATTGTGAATAGAACAATTTTTGTATTTGGAATTTTTTCTACTGGAGGTCAAGAATTATGTGTGTTATGGAGGGTAAAATAAACTATTACCTGTAGAAGTCTTTCTTATGGTGAAGGGATTCTAGCATAGTGTAGTGGGATATGATCTGCAAGAGAGTAAGAACTAGAGTGCCCAGAGTCCTGGGTTCTACTACTGCTGTTTAACTAGCTGTGAGACTTTGAGCAAGTCTTGAAACCTCTCTGAACCTTCGTTTCCAGATTTGGAAAATGTGATTACTAATCCTTGCTCTGCCTCCTCATGGGGATGCTAACATGATAAATAGTAGCTTCCTCATTTGCAAAGTGAAAGTTTTCAAATTAGAGCAGAACTTAAAGTAAGGGTAGTTCATAAATCCCCTTCAAACGATGCAAATTTTTGTGTAGATGTTCATATGTACATCTTTCTGGGTATGAGGTCCTTAGCTTTTGTCAGATTCTCAAATAGGCAAATGATCCAAAGAAGGTTAAGAAACAATGGATTTGAGAATCTCTTACATCCTTTCTACTCTTAAATTCAAATTCCATTCTCTCTTTCTGAATAATAGATATGAAAGCACTTTGAAAGAGTGCAAAACAAATGCAAAGTATCATTCTCCATCTCTCTTTATGGATCTAGTCTATGTAAAAGTCATAGCCATACTTGAAATAGTGATATTATATTATGTTGCATAGGCTATTGAATAAACATATTGCCTGAGGGGATCCCTCAAATGCAAGGTTAAGTATTAGACCCCTAGGAGAATTAGAGAAAATAGAAAAGAAATCTAGATGAGAGCGTAAAAATATTTTAATATAGGTTCACTGTAGTTTACTGGGCAACATTAAACTAGTAATTAAACTAGTATGAGGCTACTTCCTTTTGAGCTGGAGCTCCAAGGAAAAAAAAGAATATGAAAATTTTAAATTTCACAAATGAACTAAAAAGAAGGAAAAAAAGACTAGTATGAGGCTACTGATCTAGTTCTAGTCTGGATTATGACAATTATAGCTATGCCTCAATTTCCTCCTCTCTAATTTGTACCTCAGAGGAGTGTGGGAAAGATTAGGTTAGTAAGTTAGATTAGTTAGTGTAGTTGAAAGTGTTTTTAGTCAACTGTACAGTGTTACACAAAAACAAGGCATTCTCTATCAAAGGAGGAAAATCCCACTATTAAGGATTTCCTGATGGGGGTGTTGCTGGGGTGGGGCTATCAAGCTGGAGTCCCTTAACCATAGTGAAAAAAATCTACTGCATAGGAAGAATGTTATTCATCTAAGAAATAGTTGACCAAAGTCTAAGCTTACCTCTTTCTTTCTATATTTGAATCAGAATAGAACGAAAAGAATATTTGCTCCTAGAACTTGTTCTCTTTCTTACTAAGGGTGAGCGTGAGTTCTTAGACAGAAGGCAGTGATTGGGTCTTGTACATTTTTATATCCACAGCCCTATGCAGGTACTCAATAGAGTTTATACATTGAATTCCCTTACTTTCTCTGAGTGTGTTTCCTTTATTTGTAGGAATAATAATAATAATAATAACCACCTGGGTACCATTCATTGAGTAAGTACTCTGTACCAATTGCTTTACCTATGTCATTTTGTTCTAACCTAACATAACTCTATGTGAGACTTTGGGCAAGTCTCCCATTATCCCCATTTTAAAGGTGAGGATTCTGAAGTTCACAGAGGATAAGTGACTTACCTAAGGCCATAACCACCTTATAAATTTATTGGAAAGATGATAAAGTTATGTAATGTATTTCACATGATCATGCTTAGAAAACTATTTAGGCTACATACATGTAATGCTGCTGCTGCTCTTTCACTTTCTGTTCTTTTTGTCAGATGCTCTAGCTTCAAAGATTTTACTTTATTAACAGCCTTCCCATTGAAATAAGAGGGTGCTTTGCTAGAAGGTTTAAGGCACACTGTGTCCCAGAAATGCAGATTTGGTGATGACAAGAAGTGGTTGTTGTCAGGTCATTTTTGATATATCTGTTGTGTTACCAAGTAGCTGCTGCTGTTATTCTGTTTGGGGCTCCTCCCCTTCCTTCGCCATTAAAATAGATTAGTGCCTAAATGAAGATCACAAAAATCAAGAAGTTCAGATTTGAAGCTAAGATTCAGGTTGAAGAATCAGTCTTAACTCATAAGCGCAAAACCAGTAATCTCTATGGGACCAAGACCATGACTTTGCTCTGAATCTCTTGGTTACTGTGGAGCTGAGATTTATATTGCTCTACTACATAAAGTTGAAATACTTATAATTATAGAATAGGACCATTTCCCTGCTTATCATTGGAGGAGTGGTAAAGTCAAGTTAGAGGAGAACTGCTGATTTCCGTGAGGAGTTACCTTTTATTTCTGAAAACTGTATTTCTACTTGGTTTAAAAAATACCTGTTTATGGGGCAATTTGATTTTGTGCAATTTTTTATGCTTAAAAAATTTAATAGGAGACCTGATGGAGGAGTTTGATCATTTACTGTACATGTACACATTCACTGATAATGATGAAAGATTTGTTGGTTGTCTAGTTTATCTGAGAGGGATGAGCTGCGCCAGAAGACAGGGTGGGGAATCTGGGCTCAGTGCCCGGGATTTTTCTTTGCTATTTGGATCACAGTGTTTGCTAGAATATTTAATTAATCCCACTCTTGGAGTAATGCTCATTGCTGATGGCCATTGCTGAACTGAAATATTAAACCATATGTAATATATCTTCAATAAAATTTAGACTTAAAAGTCCCTAAATGATGTATGTGTTTGACAGTCCTTAATGAAAACTGATTAAAGAAATTTCAGAGAATGGATAGGCTTAATAGTAACAATTCTTTTCATTCATGTGGAAGGAAGTTCAGAATTATAAAGTGAAACATAAGGAATTAGCACAACATATAGGGTAGGACTGTGCCAATTCTTGGATATATAGGTTTTTGTTTTTTGTTTTGTTAAATATTTGGCTCTTTTACTATATCTCTGGTGAGGGACTTTACTGAAGTTCTTTAAGATAGTTCTTTTTGGAGTATAGTTTAGCCATAGGTAGACCATCAGGAGACTCTGATAATTCTCTTTTGGGTAATGCAATACATGGCATGATTTTCTCTTACTATTGAACCGATGTCTCAGCAAAGGGTTAGAGGAATTCTGCTGTTTGTAGCGAAAATCTTGTGCCAGGAACATTAACCTTGAAGTTCTATACACTTTTCAGGTCAGGCAATTACCACAGTTATCCTAGTTACTTATTTAAGGATATGGCAAGGAGAGTCTCCAAAAAATGAACTGATAAATGTGAGTTGAGGAAAAAAAATCAATTTATTTTTTTGAAAGGACAGATCCAGAATTGTAATGACAGAAAGAATTCTAAGATTCAGTTAAAATGTCTCTTGAACAGGTTGGAAGAGGCAAATGGTCTGATGTATTGGAGTGTGCCCTGTGCAGTCAACAGGGATAGAATATTTGAAATGAGACAGTGCTTAAGAATTCCACTGGCTGGGTACAGTGACTCATGCCTGTAATCCTAGCACTTTGGGAGGCCAAGGTGGGAGGATTGCTTGAGGCCAGGAATTCGAGAACAGCCTGAGCAAGAGTGAGACCCCATCTCTATAAAAAATAGAAAAAGGTGTGGTGGTGTGCATCTGTAGTCCCAGCTACTCAGGAGGCTGAGGCAGGAGGATCACTTGAGCCCAGGAGTTTGAGGCTGCAGTAAGCTATGATCATGCCACTGCACTCTAGCCCAGGCGACAGAGTGAGACCCTGTCTCAAAAAAAAAGAATTCAATCAAATCTAGTGGTCTTCAAACTTTGTAAAGCCTTAGGTTTATGCAAACAAAATCTCATATGCTTAATATGTAAAACAGATATAAGGGTAGCTATTCTCCCTGAAGCCAAAGAGGTTGCACCTGTTCATATGCTTCCCCCTTTTCTTTCCTTATTAGCACAGTTTGAAAATTGCTCATCTAATTCAGCTCTTTCATTTGACATTTATGAACCTTCATTTCGAAGAGGAGTAAAATGACTTGTTTAAGGTTGTGTAACTGAAAGCATCAGGGCTGATTCCCAGACCAGTGCTCTGCTCTGGTACAAACATCCTACTTCAAATACTCTCTGCGTCTTGTGTGTAACTCTGGAAAGAAAGCAACCCTCTCTACTAGAATTCTAGGAAACAGTCATGTGGTCAGGGGTTGTGAAGACAAGTGGGGAATACAGATCACAAATACCATTCTCTCGGTTCATAGGACAGGCATTTATTGATCATCTATTATGTGCAAGGCGCAGCTTGAGGCTACAGAGAAAGTACACAATTCCAGAATGGAAGAAAAAAATCATGTCTTTACTATTCTTTGCTCTGTATTTTCTCCTTGGAAATATGAACAAAGTGATAACTTAGAGAATACAAATCATATACTCACCATAATGGTTTTGGGTATGGACTCTGGAGTTAGACTACCTACTTTTGAAGTCTGGCTCTGACAGGTACCTTGGGCAAATCGCTTAACTTCTCGGTGCCTCAGATTTCTCATCTGTAAAGTAGGAATAATAATGTTACCTGCATCACAGAATACTTGTGAGGATTAAATGAATATATGTATTCATTTATTATGTAAATGAATATTAAATATGTATATATAAATCTTAGAACAGGTAAATCTTAGGTAAATCTTAGCTATTATCATTATATCTATGTTGCTTACAGTGACAATTCAAGGGTCTCTCTAAATCAGCATTTGGTTTCTTATGTATATTGTTGAACAAATCATATGGAATTATATTCTGCATAACTAAGTTGCTAAAGCATTGCCAATTCAATTTGGTAATCTTCATTTCTTAATTTAGCAAATGATATGTTTAACTTCTACACAGTATATATGATATATACAGTATGATATACTTCACTCACTTGTGACTCTTAAGATGCTTTGTACATCTTGAATGGGAATCTTGATCAGAAATATGTGACACTCACTGGTGATAACCTTAGGCCATTACTTTATCTTTTCAATACATGTAGTATCTCCTCAAACAAAAAGTAAAACTTTGGGTGTGGAAAATATCATATGTATCTCTTTAGGTTTCTAGAGTCTAGCTCTGTAACTTGTACATAGAAGGCAATCAACAGATGTTTGCTATGTGTTTATGTCATGAATTCTACTGTTAATGGCAACATCTCTTCTCAATTTTAGTTTTTCTCTTCTAATTTTAAACTGTCAGCCTAATTATAATATCTTCTGTACTAATTTTTCTTTGTTCCACTGGATCTAAAGTTCATAAATTTGTTGAACCATGAATAAAAGCAAAAAGCTAGCACATGTAGGTACAAGCCATATGCATTGCTTTAATGAATAGTCATCGTGACATATGGAGGAGGACTGCCCGATTAATTATTGGGTTTGATGGAGTTGCTGCTTGCCTGCATGAGTTAGTCCAGGGGCCAATTTATAGTGGTAAAATCCTGTGATGGGCTGGTCTGACCGATAAACAAAGTAAATAAATGAACCAAGTTGATTCAGTAGCCTAGATAATTTGCTAGATTAGCATGAAAACATTATATTGCTTCTTAACAAGAAGGTTTACATATATTTTGGAAGTATGTCTACATACTTTCTTATGGTGAAATCCCATTTACGTATGTTTTTAGTAATTTAATGGTTTTCTTCAGCATGTGGAAACAAGCTATTTTTGTTCTTTGAGAGGCAATGATATGAATTGTGAGTCAGGTTAATAGACAGTCAAGTAAACAGGTGTTTTTAAGACTAACTTTTTAAAGTAATAAATGTAATGTGTACTCAGGTGAATGAATTAAAACTCCACAGGATACAAAGTGAAAAGTAAATGTTTTCTTCCTGCCACTCCTAGCTCCCTAGTACTTCTTCCCCAGCAACAGGTAGTGTGAGACATTTTTTGGACAGTCTTCCAGATATTTTTAATGTATTTATACAAGCAGGGCCATATTTGCCTATTTTTTTACAAATTTTTTTCTCTTAATAAATTATTAGACTTTCCATATCAGAATGTATAGATCTTGTTAAAAATTATTTTGCAATATTCTTCTCTATGGATGTGTCATAATTTAACAACTTCCATATCAATGAACAGTGTTTTGCTATTACAGTGAGTGCTTCGGTGATCATGCTTTAATTAACATCTTTGCACACTGGTGTGATTTATCTGTAGGATAAATTTCTTGAAGTGGAATTGGGTAAAAAGAATGTGCATTTGAATTTTTGATAGATATTGCCAGATTGCTCACTCAGAATAATATATGAGAATGTCTGTTTCCTTGTTTGGTGTTTTGATAGTCATTTGTTAAAAAGGAATTTTATTTTACCTTCTAATAGATATTTGTTTTTCCTGATCCTTATTATTTCTGGTAGATACCCAAATATCCTTTGGAGAACCCTCTCTTTCCCATGTAGTCGCTGGGGCTCCACCAGTAATAGACCATGTGTCTCAGCCCTGGCCAATCAGAGTATCAAATCTTCCTAATAACATTGTTGACTTAGGGGTGGACCCATGACCTAACTTATTCCAATGCCCAAGACTCATGTGACAGTCACCAGGAAGAGTCACTTTCTTTTTTGCTGGACTGACTCCCGGGAGGACACAGGCATGGAGTTGCTGGATGGCACTTTGTTTCCTTGTGGTATACCAGTATGGAGGAGGGCAAAGCTGAGAGATGGAGGCGGACGGTGCCCCTAGATCAAATTTAAATGAAAGTCAGAAAAACCCACCTCTGGATTTTTCAGTTGTGTGAGCTAAAAAATTTCACTTTTTGCTCAATCTGGTTTGGGTTGGGTTTTTGGTCACTTGCAACCTGAAGAGTTCTGTTGGATATATGACTGGTTCTCAGTGCCCCAAAACACTAGAAATTTTAAGTAATGTTAATAATTTCCTTTTATTGAGTACCTGTTATGTTAGTAGCTGTATGGCCTTGGCCAACTCAATTAATTTCCCTGAGTCTCAGTTTCTTTATTTTTCAAGTGGGGATGATACTATTAATAATATTTGCCTTACAGGATAACTGTGACACCAAATATAAAATATGGTAAGTGTTTGAGTGTAGTAGACATTCAATAAATCATTGTTATTATTAGTAGTAGTTACTTCAGTATGTGAGAGAACAAGCTGTTAGAGGCCCAAAGAGATTTGGTAGTATTTTGGGGGCTGATCTTTGAGTATACGGTCTTTTGTATACTGGTGAGAAGGGCATACATTTTGGATTTTGATAGGCCTGGATTCGGATCTGAGCTGTGGCACTTACCAGTTGTGCAAACAGGCAGGTTGTTTAACCACTTTGAGCTTCAACCTCTTCATTTGAAAAACAGGAATAATATCAATCTCACAGAGGCTTTTGAGGCTTAACTGAAATAGCATATGTAAAGGATGACAGTGATTTTAAAAATGCATATTCTCCATATGACATTGTTACTGAATGTCCCAATATTTGTTATGTGTTATTATATTCATCTTTGTGCTTCCAGCACTTAGGGGTGTCATCACATAGTTAGGAGCTAAAAAATGCTTGTTGGACTGAATGGGCCCTTGAGCTGACCATAAGACAACCAAAGTGTTAACACTTAAAGTTTTTTTTTTTTTTTAGAAACTCATTTTTCTGTCAAAAATTTTTTTTTAGAAACTAATTTCAGTTTTCTGTTTAAGAGTCTGTGGAAGAACAACTTAAGACCACTCAGTGGTTGTTCCTACCAATTCAATGGCCTAAGCAGTGACAGCTGCAGACAATAGTGCAGTGTCAGGCCGAGCGTTTCAGTCTTCAGTAGGGCATTGCTGAATAGGCACAGAGGGCAGTTGCACACCTTCAGACCGCTCTGCAACCTTGGGTAGGGTAGCAGTAAACTCAGGAGCCGAGGCAGCCCATTTACTTGGAAATTCCTCCTTGATCGTGGTTTTTCCAGCAGTGGCCTATTCTTCCTTTTCAATATCTTCTACATCTCTGTAGAAGTAGACATCAGGCATGACCTCCCATGGGTGCTCCAGGAGATAGCACCACGCATGCGCAGAACTTCCCAGGCCAGCATCTACCATATAAGCCCCACTGAGTGAGCTCCCTTGTTGTTGCATACGATAGCAATGACCACATAGTATAGAGAAGAATCTGTGTGTCACAGAGCGATGGTAGTCAGGTTAACATGAAAGACCTCTGTAAAGGGTTGGTGGTCAACCCTGGGATCAGTAACCATCAGAACATATGGCTCCCGGAAGGCTGCCTCAATCCAGTTAGTACAGGTACCAAGAGGAAGGCGCCTGGCAATAAGAGTGGCTCCAGTGGCAGCAGCAAACTTCAGCACACCCTGATGGCTGGTGTTCCTGGAGAATATGACACTGACATCAGCTGGGTTCTCAATGGCAACAGTGGCACAAGCCACCAGCAGAAGCTTCCTCTAGATCTTCAGATTTATGATGTAGACATCATCACTTTTCCTTTTGTAGTGTTCCACTTGGAAGTCAAAGTTGGTGCCACCTAAGTGGGTTCCTGCTACAAGGAATTTGAGGACATCCTCCTCCTTCACCTGCAGAGCACTAAGGGCTCCAAACATTGTGAAAGTTTACCTTTAAGTTACAACGGGAACCTAGGACAATGCCATATGAACCCTTCTCTGGGTAGCATGGAAAGGTACATCCAAAGTTTGATTGCTAGTTTGCTCATTCTTCTGTGGAAATCCTGGAGAATAAAACATTAAGGGAGTTATTAAGCTAAGTGCAACACTTAGGCTTAGAAACTAGTATGCATAAGACCTCGAATTTCTTTCTGGCTCTCAATATGAAAGTCATGACTGTTTCCCTTGCGTCATCCTCTGCATGTGGCTTTTCATCTCACATTCTGGCTTTGCTCCAGGAGACGACACACTGTCTTACGCCAGGGATCTGGTGGAAAGGTCACCCCCAGAATGGCCAGGCTGGGAGAAGCTCACTTAACAGTATGGGTCCCTAACTGTGTTCCTTAATGCTTCACCTCAGTGAGGTAAAAGCAAGAGTGAAAAATTCCAAAGGGGTCTAAAATTTAGACTTTGACCCGATAGTATAACTAGAAGGTTTTTTGCTTTGAATTACTGTAACTAAGAGTGAGTGAGTTTCTGTCATTCCCCCACTGAATAAAAAATGGATTTATGATGAGTGGTTGTTAAATAGAGTGATTTGGACTTATTCCTTCCCGCCTAGTGAGACCCATCCCAACATTTTGCAGACAATTTCTTTAAATACAACATGAGAAACCTCAGAGTCCTCCTGGAGGTTTTTGTAAATGGATGCCAGCCCAGTCTTTATTAAACTGGGTTTATACATCACATAATTGCCTGTCTTGACATACCTCTTCCAGACTCTTTGCTTGAACACGAACAAAATGAGTTAAGGGTTTTCTTCTGCTGTAAATACTGATTCTTAGTGGTCTTTTTTTTGTTGTTGCTTCAACTTCATCTTTTTCCATGATGATCCCGAATTTTTTGAAGCTTCTACCTTTCTCAGTTTTTTTAAAAAAAATCAATATAGATTATGTCTACTGATTTACTTCAATCTGATTCAAAGTACTATAGCAGACATTTACAGAGCACCTATTCTATATAAAGCACGCTGGTGCTGTTTTCTAAAGCTTCAACATAGTCTTTAGAGCTGTAGCATCCAGTATAGTAGCTATTTAATTAAAATAAAATAAAATAAAATAAAACAATTCATGTCTTCGGTTGTACTAGTTATATTTCAAATGCTCAGTAGCCACGTGTGGCTAGTGGCTATGACATTAGCCAGCGCAGATATAGAAAGTTTCCAAAACTGTGGGAAAGTTCTATTGGACAGTGCTGTTATAGTGTTTCAGTTATTTAGAACTATAACTCACTACTTGTCTTTCATTTATAAGATAGTCAAAAACTTACATCTTTCAATGAGAACTTTTTTAGTAATTCAGATAACATTTATTGAATTTTACTGTTAGGCACTATGGGAAATACAAGAGGAAATATGTTTCTTATCCTCAAGGAACTTTAAATATATTGAGGGAAACTGGAACATAACACAACTAATGAGATTGCAAGGCAGGATATACAAAGTGGGGTAACAGAGGCATAGTTGGGGTACAATGGATGCATTTGAGGAAGGATTTATTTCTGCTCTGCACAGGGTCTTCATGCATAGGGTGGTGTCTAGGAAGGAAAGGATATGGGGAAGGGAGAAAGTCGTTTTAGGAGCTCAGGAAATAACATGAGCAAAGACACGGAATAGGGAAAGCAGCTCAATCTGAGGCAGATAATACTGCATAGAGATTAAGAGCATAGCCGCTGGGGACAAACTGCCTGCACTAAAAACTTTGGCTTTGCCTCTAGTCAGCAAGTTAATTCATCTCTCTAAGTCTCAGTTTCTTAATCTGTGAAATGGTACTAATACTAGTCGCTACCTAACAGGGTCTTTGTGAGGATTAAATGAGACGTTGTGTTTAGAGACTTAACACAGTGCCTGGCTCCTAGCAGGCCACGAGGGGAAGACCTAGAGGAAAGGGAGGTTGTTATACTGAGGCTATGACTTGAGAGTGGTCTTAATTTGTGAACAATAGTCTCTAAATTTAGTGACTGAAATAAGATAGAAGATAATTTCCCTTTTGGTTAAAGATGTGGAGGTGAGTGATCCAGGACTGGTATGGTGGCTATATTCCACAAAATCATCAGGGACCCGGTTCCTTCTAATTTTCTGCTTCACCATTCCTAGGGTGTGGCCCCTGTCATCATAATCCAGTATGGAACTTCAGTCAAGACATTCATGTCCCAACCAGCAGGATGAGATGTACACCCATTATCTCTTAAGGTTCCCAGAAGTTGCCACCTGACATTTCCACTTGCATCCCATTAGCCTCACCTTGGTCAGATGGCCACACGTAGCTGCAGGGGAAACTGGGCAACATAATCTTTTTTCCAGGAGGCCATGTTTCCCACTAAAAGTTTTATTACTAATAGAAGAAGGGGAAAATGGATAGTGGAAGAAACTAGCAGTCTCTGTTACAAAGAGAGACAAGACTGAAGCCAGATTACAGAGGTCTTACATGCAGTCCAAGAAGGAGTTTGTGCTTTATTGCTTGGGCTCTGTGGAATTATTGATACTCTCCACGTAAGGACTTAATACAGTTAGCGTCTGTTCATGCTACTAGACTTTGACGTGGTTCTTCAAACCATCAATACTCACCCCAGCAATACTCAGATACTTTCAAAAACAGTTACTTTCAATTTTTTCCAAAAAAGTTGTCTCCCCTAATATTCCAACATTCTCCTCAACTCTCCCTCCTCTTTCAGGAAGGGAAAAGGTAACCTGAGGGGAGGAAATGTGAGAAGACAACCGTTTTTCCTGGCAGCTCTCCTTTAGACTTGTTCCAGTGTGTCAGTGGCCCTCTAAAATGTGCTGAGAATGGAAATCAGTTCTTCATATGAGGTGGGTTGTGCCAAGTAGAAAGAATTCGTACTTTTTTGGATCAGGATACTGTTGTCTCTCTGTGAGCACCTGTGCTTACCTCAGACCCTGCACTTAGCACCCAGCACTGCATCGTGGATAGTGTGCACCCCTTGATTCTAAGCAGCTTGAGGGCAGAGCTCAGATCTTACTGGAGTCTATGTCCTCTGCGGTTATCCCAGTGCCTGGTGCAACACAAAGTTATTAAATGTCTGGATAAATGCTGAGTGTGGAATGCTGCCTAGCTTATGTTGGCTTTAAAGCAGCTGGACTAGAGCTTAAATCCTTATACTGTTGATCATTGCTGAGTTTGTGGTGAAAGCATTTCAGGCAAAGGCTAAGAGAAAGACTTGTGTAAGGGAAAAATGTCGTTTTGTCCACCTGGAGTATGGTTCTGCTCAGAGTACCCTGGACAGTGAAACAATGAGATCAGGTTGAATAATTTCTGTTAAATCCTGAAGTCTCTCCTCTCTTTTCTTACTTTGTCTGTGTTATTGTAGGCACTGGTTTATACTAAGACATTCAAAAAATACACTGATTTTGGTGCTTATTAAATATATCCCAAGGTAAGCCCCTCCAACAAGATTTTTAAATGAACAAATATTTACTGAGTATGTGTGAAGCATTGGTTGGGCTGTGAGGAATAAAAGTAAATGAAAAAAAGAACCAATCCTTGCTTTCAAGGAATTTACAATCAACAAACACTGGGCCAGGAATTCCTAGGTTGTAGGAATCTAAATATGGTTGACTAGGCTTTTACCCACAAGGGGCTTCTATATGGTGTGAAAAATAGACAGATAAGCAGATGATTACGGGCACTGTGATCCAGTGTTTGAAGCTTTCTTGGGACCAAATGTATGTATCTTGGTTAAAAAGTTGAAGAAATTGTACGTTTGAGATTTTGTAAAATCTGCACATACATTCTAGTTAACTAGCATGTAAGATGTTTTCGGGGAGCTGAATCTATTTTAGGAGTGGTGGTGATCTGATATGCAACCAGGAGAGCGGGGGAGGGAGAAAAAAGAGGGCCGATCATTCTGAGATGACATTAAATTATCTTTTGACACCAGCTGTATCTTTTTTATAACAGAAAATGGAAACAACTCTGTCCTTGACCTTCAAAAAGAAATTGACTTACCTAGCTTAACTATTCAAACAAACAACTGTGTACTCTCTTCAATTCCTATGATCATTTTGATTTACTGTAAATGACTGAATTTAATGAACTAAATTATGCTATTTAAATGCATTTTGTGAATGGTATTGTAGTTTGTTACAAAGCATTATGTCTATGCTAAATTGTGCTGTAAATGATATGGTATGGAACATATGTGCTGTATTCATAATTTAACTGTTGCTGTGGAGTGCCTTCTTGGATAGGACACACTGAAAAAAGGAGCCTTTATTTACCTGGTGAAATGAAGGTGATATCTCAGCAAATCACTAGGTCTCACTGACCTTGGCAAAATTACAGTGCTAATATTTTCACATGGATGAACTGTTCTTGAACAATTTCTCTAATGTATATGGCAGAAATAGGCTTTCCATTAAAACTGGGTATATACGGTATATCTTCTCTTTCCATTTTTTTCCCCCTTCAACAAACATTTACTGCAGTCATCGCAAGGATAATTCCACTTCCATTAAGGTTCATGTTTTCTCCTGGCCTCTCAAATGGTAGAGATAATAGAATACAGAGGTTTGTCCTGCATTTGTGCTGGTGATCTCTAAAGGGACCTGCATTAAATAGCACCCTGTCTTTCTTCTTTCTGAACAACTTAAGAAATTAAAGAGAGTAAATACTGAGGCCAAAATACCCCTTTATTATGGGTATAGACTAAGTTGGCTTTGTGTGGGAGCCAAATGTGCTTTCTAACAGAATCCTGGCATTAGGTACATTAACCCAAAGTCCTACCTTCCTTATATGGAAGGACTCCCTAAGTAATATTTAAAACATGCAAGAGCAAAGAATTTGTGCTTTCTGTGGACAGGCTCATCTCAAGAGAAAGAAAAGTTCAGCCAAATGCAGCATACCCAGTTATTCTTTACAAAATTTACCTGTTATATTTGAATGAGTAAAGGGGTAGAGAGAGGCCTGAGCTTTTGTCATAGGAAGGAAACATTAGACATAAGTAAAAAATTATTCTCCAATAACAAGTTGAATTTTTTAGGAAAGGAATTAGTTCAAAAGTTTGTTGCTAGAGAGAAATCCACATGATTTGTTAGCATTTATGATGATGCTTTCATTTCTCCCATCTCAGAGGTATCTTCATGATAGCAATACTACTATTTGATGGAAGAAGAAGAGACAGGAGCTTTGGGGACAGCTGCAATTACAGGTTCAGAAAAAAATTACTTGAAATTTAAGTGATCATTGTAAGTAGTTCAGTACTGGCCATTATATTAATACTTTACTGAGGTAGATAAGACAAAGGGTCAACAGGTTTGGGTTTTAGAAGTTTCATGATCATTAGCTCTGTCTTACGATTTCCATAACAAAAACCATAACATAATACCATAGACTGGGTGGCTTAAACAACAGACGTTTATTTCTTCAGAGTTCTGGAGGCTGGAAGTTCAAGATTAGGATGCCAGCACAGTTAGTTTTTGGTGAGGCCTCTCTTCCTGGCTTGCAGGTGACTACCATCTCACTGTATGTTCACATGACCTCTTCTTTGTGGGCACATGCAGAGAAACAGAGAAGGCCAGCTCTCTGGAATCTCTTCTTGTAAGGACACTAATCCTATCAGATCAGGGCCCCACCTTTATGACCTCATTTAACCTTAATTACTTCCCTATAGGCCCTATCTCCAAATACAGTCACACTGGGGGTTAAGGGTTGAACATATGAATTTGAGTGTGAGATGAGTTGACATAATTCAGTCCATAGCAAGCTCAATGTGTGACAAAGCAAGTGATTTGTCTCATTTTCCCTTCCTGTAAATGGGAATTCATGTCTTACTGAACTGGTTACCTGATAAGGTCACCAGTACATCAAGTGAAATAATGAACATTGAAATGTTTAAAGTGTTATACCTGTAATATTATTTTTATTTATTTATAAATGTAACAGTTACCGAGGCCAGGCTTTTATTATTTAGCCACCCTTAGTTCTTTTTCTCTTACCTGAGCATTTCTAGGTGGCAGATAGGAGAGTTGGGTAATGTTTGGATTGTGGTCTTACCCCCTAAGTCTTTTGGAGGCAGAGAACAGCATGATTTGTATATTGCACAAGAAATGTTGATTTTTCCATAATGATTAAAACATTCAGCAACTAGATTTCACAACAAACCAAACCTCTGGCAAGAAATCAGAGTTTAGTTTTATTTTAATAATTTTTTTTCTTTTTTTTTCTTTTCTTTTTTATTTTTTTATTTATTATTTATTTATTTATTTATTTATTTAATTTCAGAATATCATGGGTGTACAACACTTTGGCCATACACATTGCCCCTGTTCTGCTCGTGTCAGAGCCACAATCGTAGTCATCCCCCAAACTGTGCTCCCTGCATCCATTCAGTGAGAGTTTTTCCCATCCCTTCCACCCCCCTCCCGCCCGCCCGCCCTCAGATGAATGTTATTGCCCTGTGTGATGTAAGTGTTCATCAGTTAGTACCAGTTTGATGGTGAGTACCAGTGGTGCTTGTTTTTCCAATCCTGTGACACTTCGCTTCAAAGAATGGGTTCTAGCTCCAACCAGGATAATACCAGATGTATTAATTCACTGTTGTTCCTTATTGCTGAGTAATACTCCATGGTATACATATACCACATTTTATTGATCCACTCGTGTATTGATGGGCACCTGGGTTGTTTCCACATCTTTGCAATTGTGAATTGTGCTGCTATGAACATTCGTGAGCAGATGTCTTTATTATAAAATGTCTTTTTTTCCTTTGGAAAATACCCAGTAGTGGGATTGCTGGGTCAAATGGTAATTCTACTTTTAATTCTTTGAGGTATCTCCATATTCTTTTCCATAGAGGTTGTACTAATTTGCAGTTCCACCAGCAGTGTATGAGTGTTCCTATCTGTCCACATCCCCGCCGACATTTGTTGTTTGGGGATTTTTTGATATGAGCCAATCTCACTGGAGTTAAGTGATATCTCATTGTGGTTTTGATTTGCATTTCCCTGATGATTAGAGACGTTGAGCACTTTTTTATGTTTGCTGGCCATTATTCTGTCTTTTTTTGAAAAGTTTTTGTTCATGTCCTTTGCCCATTTTTTAATAGGGTTGTTTGATTTTTTCTTGTTGATTTTCCTAAGTTCTGTATAGATTCTGGTTATCAGCCCTTTCTCAGAGGTGTAGCATGCAAATATTTTCTCCCATTCTGTAGGTTGTCTGTTCACTCTAGTGATAGTTTCCTTGGCTGTGCAGAAGCTTTTCAATTTGATCAGGTCCCATGTATTTATTTTTGTTGCTGCTGTGATTGCTTTGGGGGTCTTCTTCATAAATTCTTTGCCTAGGCCAATGTCCATAAGAGTTTTTCCAACGTTTTCTTCAAGAATTCTTATGATTTCATGTCTTAGGTTTAGATCTGTTATCCATTGTGAGTTGATTTTTGTGAAAGGTGAGAGGTGTGGGTCCAGTTTCAGTCTTCTACATATGGCCATCCAGTTTTCCCAGCACCATTTGTTGAATAGGGAATCTTTTCCCCAGTGTACGTTTTTCTGGAATTTGTCAAAGATCAGGTGACTGTATGAGGTTGGTTTTATATTTGAGTTCTCAGTCCTGTTCCATTGGTCTACGTGTCTGTTCTTGTGCCAATACCATGCAGTTTTGGTTACTATAGCCTTGTAGTATAGTTTGAAGTCTGGTAGATAGATGCCTCCCAATTTGTTCTTTTTGCTTAAGATTGCTTTGGCTAGATGGGGTCTTCTCTGGTTCCACACGAAGTGTAGAATTATTTTTTCTAGATCGGCAAAAAATGATGTTGGTATTTTGATAGGGATTGCATTGATTCTGTAAATTAATTTAGGTAGCAAAGCCATTTTTGCTATGTTGACTCTGCCTATCCAAGAGCATGGTAGGGCTTTCCATCTATTTACATCCTCTGCAATTTCTTTTCTCAGTGTTTCATAATTCTCTCTATATAGGTCTTTGACCTCCTTAGTTAGATATGTTCCTAAATATTTAATTTTCTTTGTTGCTATTGTGAAAGGTATTGCATCTTTAATTTGTTTCTCGTCTTGATTGTTATTAGCATATATGAAGGCTGTGGATTTGTGTGTATTAATTTTGTATCCTGAGACTTTGCTGAATTCATTTACCAATTCCAGTAATCTCTTGGTTGAATCTTTGGGGTTTTCTATGTATAATATCATATTGTCTGCGAATAGTGAAAGTTTGACCTCTTCTGCCCCCATCTGGACGCCCCTAATTCCTCTGTCTTGTCTAATTGCTGTGGCCAGGACTTCCAGCACTATGTTGAAAAGAAGTGGAGATAGTGGGCACCCTTGTCTGGTGCCAGTTTTAAGGGGGAATGCCTTCAATTTTTCCCCATTCAGTATGATATGGCTGTGGGTTTATCGTATATGGCTTTAATAGTTTCAAGGTATGAGCCATCTATGCCTATATTGTTAAGAGTTCTTATCATAAAAGGATGCTGAATTTTGTCAAAAACCTTTTCTGCATCTATTGAAAGGATCATATAATCTTTGTTCTTGCTTTTATTTATATGGTGAATTACATTTATAGATTTGTGTATGTTGAACCATCCCTGCATCTCGGGAATAAAGCCCACCTGATCGTGATGGATTATTTTTTTGATGTACATTTGACTTCGGTTTGCAAGGATTTTATTGAGAATTTTTGCATCTATATTCATAAGGGATATTGGTCTGTAGTTTTCTTTTTTTGTTGTGTCCTTTCCTGGCTTTGGTATCAAGGTGATATTGACTTCGTAGAATGAGTTTGGGAGGATTCCATCCTTCTGGATATTTTCAAATAATTTCTGCAGTATAGGCACCAGTTCTTCTTTGTAGGTTTGGTAGAATTCAGGTGTGAACCCATCTGGTCCGGGACTTTTTTTTGTGGGTAGATTTTTTATTACTGCTTCAATTTCGGTGCTTGATATTGGTCTGTTTAGAAATTCTGTTTCTTCCTGGTTGAGCCTAGGGAGGTAGTATGTTTCTAAGAATTTGTCCATTTCCTCCACGTTTTTGTGTTTGTGGGCATAGAGATTTCTGTAGTATTCGAAGATGATGTTTTGTATTTCCGTGGTATCAGTTGTGACTTCTCCTTTTTCATTTCTAATTGAGCTTATTAGAGTCCTTTCCTTTCTGCTTCTGGTCAACCTGGCGAGTGGCCTGTCTATTTTGTTTATCTTTTCAAAGAACCAACTTTTTGTTTCATTAATCTTCTGCATTGTTCTTTTGTTCTCGATTTCATTTAATTCTGCTCTGATTTTGGTTATTTCTTTTCTTCTGCTGGCTTTAGGATTGCTTTGCTCTTCCTTTTCCATTTCCTTAAGATGATTCGTTAGTTTACTGATTTGTGACCTTTCTGTCTTTTGGATGTGAGCATTTAAGGCGATAAGTTTTCCTCTCAGGACTGCTTTTGCTGTATCCCACAGATTTTGATAACTTGTGTCCCCATTATCGTTTAGTTCGAAGATATTTTAATAATATTTTTAAAGTAGAGTTTCTTTCTATTTTTTTTTTTAATCTAATGCATGAAAGTTTAAGAGAAGAAATCTACAAAGGTCCATTTCCAATTGGACTGCAAAAGAATGTCATAATGTGGACAGAGAAAATTAAGCCAGTGGGAGAGTTTTCTTATTTTAATGAGATTGCTTCTGAATTTAGCAACTTAGAGTTAGGTATATGCAAATGACTAGCCAGTCAATTTTTGATGAGTTGCTGCAAGAAAAGAATTAGTTTTAGTCATTTTTTCTGTGCTGTATTTGGCATTTTCCTCAGAGTGATTCATTTGACATGTCTCTTGGTAATATCCTATGTTTATTTTGGAAGCAGCAGTAAATAATACAACTTATATTTTAAAATATTATAATGGTAAATAAATTTTTAAAATTTGAATTTGAAACTCATCTATTTGCTCTTTTTTTTCTTCTTCTTAAGATTATGGCATGAAGTTGCTTCAGGAACAGGGGCAAAATGATGCTTATTGGGAATGTAAAACTCTTTGGTAATACAATCTGAAAATTGAATGTTTGAGCTGGCCTGTGAAGGTCATTGATGACTGGAGAAGTGTCTAAGACCTTTCTCTGTGATTGGCCACCATGAATGGGTATGGGTGGAGCAAACAGTGAGAAGTCAGTGACCATAGGACTTTCCACATCAACAACATGGAATTATAATGCCAGAGATTATGCATTTTTATGAATGCCATAAAAGTAGAATTTTGGCTGGTTATTCTAGCAAGGCGTTGGGCTGACATACAGCTAAGAGTTGGAGACTCAAAGAAGCAAAATCTACAAAGTGGCATGAACTACTTTAGACATCTCTTTAGAGCCCCCAGGCCACACTTGTGGATGACAAAATCAAAACCAAGAAATATTAAGTGATTTGTTCAAAGTCACCCAACAAATTAATGGTGAAACCAGAACCACCGTAAGTTTTCCCCTTCCAGTCCAACATCTCCTTTATGCAAGAAAGGGGCAAATATTTTTCCTATGGAAAAAAACTGAGGCATGGTGGCTCACTCCTGTAATCCCAGCACTTTGGGGAGGCCAAGGCAGGAGGATTGCTTGAGGCCAGGAGTTTAAGACCAATCTGGTCAATATAGTGAGACCCTGTCTGTACAAAAAAAATTTTAAAAAATAGCCAGGTGTGGTGGTGTGTGCCTGTAGTCCCACCTACTTGGGAGGCTGAGGCAGGAGGATTGCTTGAGCCCTGGAGTTGGGGGCAGAAGTGAGCTACAATCGCACTGCTGCACTCTAGCCAGGGCGCCAGACCAAGACCCTGTCTCAAAAAAAAAAAAAATTGAGGCAAAGGAAGCTCCTTCTATGACCACCAAAGCATTTAGGATCATAGAGTCAGATCATGTAACTATTTAGAAAGACTTAAAGATTGAGTTTTTAAATGCTGCCTAATCTAATCTCCTGTACAACATTTGAATCCAATCTACAAAATCCCTGCCAAATGGTCAGTCTATGTTTGCATACTTAGAGTGATGGGAAACTTGGCCTTTGGTGTTCATTTAACCCAGACTATTAGAAAGTTTAGTCTTTTATTGGGCCTAATTTTGTCTTTTTATGACTTCAACTCATAGGTTTTAGTTTTACTTTCTCGTGATTCAAAAATCATGCAGTTAGCCTTGGGAGTGTATTATCCTTTACCCTCTTTCATGCCTATTACCCTTGTCTTTCCTTATCTTCAAAGCTTTGTGTTTTAGTAGGACGTACTCAAATGCCTGCTGGACCAATCAAATCTATAAATACGCCTATTACCATTTTCTTTCAAGTTCACTGTGTAAAATAGGCCCGAAAATTCTCAAAGAGGGATAGTGAAAGGGGAGTTAGTCTACTATAATTCATTCAGGCCAGTTGTTTATTTCCTTGAGGTCCTTTGCAGATGCTGATTTCAAGTGGGTCTCGGTATGACTAATACAATCTACTTGGCCAGGTTGACTCAACCTGTTTTCTAAAACTTATTGTCTGATTTGTTATCTCTGTGTATCTTTGTGATACTAAAATTTCCAGTGTCCATGGATAGTACTTAGCAAATTATCCAAGATACTATCTTTCATCCAGATCTGCAAATATTCTTTATTAATGATTTAGTTTTGTGTACCTTGGATTTAAGCAAATTTGATATATGAAAATCAGATTTAGACCAAAAAAATTCAGAAAATGATTATTCACTCAAAGAATTCTTTTAAATAACAAGTTCCAAAATGCCCCTGCAGTATAATTAGGTTGAAAAAGTTCTCTTTTGACCTAAGATCTGTGGAATACTTCAATTACATAAAGCAAGATACAGACATTTGAAATCTCCACAAGGGAGAAAGAATTACAGAAATAAACTTGTAGACGAACAAATAGAAATGAGGAGATGAAATTCAACAGAGAAAGGTGATCTGAATATTCCCACATTTTTAGGGTTACAGACATACTCCAAGATTTACTGTTTGAAAGTTAGTGGTGGGGTGGGGAGATTGTGGCTCAGCCTAAGAAGTATAAGTATCATTTCAATCAGTCAAGTGTTTGTAGACTTGTAGAAGAGACAGGTTAGGTGTACAACAGATTTTACTAGGATTATATCCAAATCATCTAGTCAAAACAGAATCTGAATTTGAAACTTTGAGAAAATTCCACTATTTTTGTTTTTAATCCATTCTGATGTCAGGAAGATTTTTCTTATGATCTAACCTAAGCCTCTAGTTTGAGATCACGAGAGACGTTAGAGCTGGTCAGAGCCTCTTTGTAAGATCCTATATGCACAGACTTCATTTCTTTCTGGATTATGAAAACCTGAACTAGTCATGATGATTTTGTGAGGACCTGATAAGTGGGAAGATTCTCTCACTGATCTTATGCTCTGTTTGGTCCAGGTGAATAAAACCCAATTAAGGCATAAAGAGTGCTCGTCAGCACTTATTTGTCTGGTTCAGGCTTCTGCCTCTGCACTGGCAGGGGCCTAATTTGATATTTTATAGTAATGTTTTAGGGTATGAGGCTGGGTATTATTATTATTATTATAAGAATAGGAAACATCTCTTTATAAGATCAATAAATAAAGGATAGAATTCATTATAAAACTTCTGAAATCTCTCTCGTACTCAGTGGCAAAATTGACTGTATTAGTTTGGAAATTCTTCTTTGAAAATATTATGGCCAATGTCATAGGAACCAAGCTCAGAACTGACTTTGGATCAGGTCTAGACCAACATACAGTCGTCTCTGGGTATCCATGGGGAATTGGTTCCAGGACCTCCCTTGGATACCAGAATCCTCACGTAATCAAATCCTACTGTCAGCCCTGCAGAAGCTGCGGATACAAAAAATCAGTCCTCCCTATACATGGGTTTTGCAATCCCGTGAAGACTGTATTTTCAATCAGTGTTTGGTTGTGGATGTGGAACTGGCCAATATGGAGGGCTGACTATATTTATTGAAAAAAATTCCTGTATAAGTGGACCCACACAGTTCAAACCTGTGTTGTTCAAGTGCCAACTGTATTTTATTTTTTGATGAAGACATTTAAAATACATCTAAAACACACTTAAAAGTCGGTATATTTTAGGCTACTTAATTAATGATATGCCTGGGTCTACTTTTTCATGTTTCTTGGTTGTGTTGTTTTTATCAAAATTGAAAATTTTTTGGCCATTATTTCTTCAAATAGTTTTCCTCTTCCCTTTCTCTCTCTCTTCTCCTTTTGGAACTTGAATTGCTCATATATTAGGCTGCTTGAAGTTGTCCCATAGCTGACTTATGTTCTGTCTATTTTTTTTTCCAGTCTGCTGAAAAAACTACTATTTTTTTAAGAATCTCAGACATTGTGTTTTTTATCTTTAGAAATTTGATTTAGGTTATTTTTATATCTGCCATGTTTCTCCTTACCATGCTTATGATTTCCTCTCTCTTTTTGAACATATGGAATATTTAAAATAGCTGTTTTAATGTTCTTTTCTCCTAATTTCTAATCTGGGTAATTTCTTGGTCTGTTTCTATTGACCGATTTTTCTCATCACTATGAATCGTATTTTCCCACTACTTTCATGATTTTGTGAATTTGGGTGCTGGACCTTGTGAATTTTACATTGTTTGGTTCTAGATTCTTTTGTATTTCTAAATATTTTTTAGCTTTTTTCTGGAGTATGCAAATAATTTGGGAATAGGTTCATCCTTTTGAGGTTTGTCTTAAGTTTTGTTAGGTAGGACTGGAGCAACTTTTAGTCTGGGGCTAATTTGCCCCTACTACTAAGGCAATATCCTTCTGAGTTCTCTGCCTGTTGCCTTATGTGTTATGAGGTGTTTATTTTTAACTCTGGCTGTTGGGAATGTGAACTATCCCCAGCCCTGTGGGAGCTCTAAAAATTGTTTGACCTGCTCCTGAAAAAGTGGTTCTTTTTCTAACTTTGGGTAGTTGCTTCATATGCATGTGCTGCTCAACACTAAGCTTAAGACTCAAGGTGGACTCTCCATAGATTTTCACTGTTCTCTTCCTTTGGTACTCTGATACTCTCCTCTTTGATACCTTCTAGCCATCTTGCCTTGCCCAAATTCTCACCTGTCTCAACTCAGGGGGACCACTTTATTTCTTTTGCTTCCTCTCAGGGATTATTGTCCTGTACTGCCTGTTGTCTGATGTCTGAAAATTATTATTTCATATATTTGTCTGATTTTTTTAGTTACTCCATTATAACCAGAAATAGCATCCTAAAAGTCAGTGTATTTTAGGACTCTTAAGTGAGAAGAATGGTTTCCAACTTTCTATTAGTACACCCTAAAAATGTTTAATACACAGTATTTAAAGGAATTTTTATGTAAACAATTGAAATATTTCTTTGGGGAAATTAAAACAACAAAACTTGATTGCATATCATGATTTCATATTTTGCAAATGTTAATATTTAATCATATGCGGAGCCATTTAGCTTAAGTGCATTAATGTAACTCATTTAAAAGAGGCCAGTAATTGTCCTATTAACTCCCAGTCTGGATGTTATCTGGTCTGCCCTGCTGGTAAGGCCAGAGGGGGACTCTTCTATTGGCACCCACAGAGATTGCTCTGATCTGTTGAAAATCCTGTTAAAATCTAATTACTTAGGAGAATCAGCCAGGGAATATCTAATGAGCTCAAGGAAACCCACTAGAAGAAATTCTGTGTTACTAACGAATGAAATGTCTTCTGTCTTTCAATTATACTGATACCACACGAACGTAATTGGTGCCTTATAAAATGTGACTCTTGTTTGTTGTTTTTTAATTGTGTGTCATGAATTTTTTTGGTCATGTGAAAATAACTTAATTTCCCATGGAGGAGAAATGATGGTGCAAAGCTTAAACAAGTACACTTCATTTCCTCACAAATATTTGATTCTCGTTAGCAATTGCTTAAAAAAAGTATGTACATTATTTAGTGAAACCACTACATGGATGTAAAAAAAAATGATTAAAAGACCTTGAATTTTTAATCTAGAATGAAAAATGTGTTAATCAAGAAACTCTGAAAAGAACAATTCTCTGCAATCATTTCAAAAATATTGCCAAAGGAAATGTATTTATTAAAAATGAAAATTCATTTATCTTACTTATTTTGTAAATATGTCTTTGAAAATCTTAGTATGGTTTACATTTCCTTCTCTCTTTAACAATATCTTTGTTTCCATATCTAAACTAATTTTACATTTGCACCTTGTTGACATTCCACTTCCTTATATTTAGGACTTTGTTTTCTTAAGATTGGATGGGTGATGCATCATATGATTATAGTTAAGAGCATGGGCTTTGGAATTAGATAGACCTGATGTATCTAAATCCCAGCTCTTCTATTCATACCAAATTCTTTAACTTTCTGAGTCTCAGTTTCCATTTCTGTACAATGGGGACACTAATTAATATGTCCAGTACTGCATAAAGCTGTTGTAAGGATTCTTTGAAGTAAAGCATGTAAAGTACTTAGCACAGTATCATGCATGTTGTAAGAGCTCAAGAAATGGTAGTTATTATTTTTGAAGACTAATTAAATTTTAGAATATGAAAGAATTGTGATATCTAAGATTCATTAAAAACTAATGTAGGGCGAATTTCTATTATCCTAATGTACTTCTATCACCATGTTCATATTAAATTTGTTGAAAAAATTAAAATGAGTCTATTTTTAGTAGCACGTTGGTGAACTTCATTCCAAAGTTTATCAAGTTTTTAGCCAATGTGTCATTTTATAACATGGATTGATTTCAGCAGATGACACCAGAAACAAAATGTGGTTTGGTGATACATTACTTAGAAAAATACCTGTCTTAGTGATAAATTATTATTGGAATATTATAAAAGATTTTAATGATTGAGGAGAAAAAAAGACTATTACATATTATTTCAACAATTAGCAATGTAACTATTATTTAAAATTGTTATCTGGCCTATAGAACTCTGGCAGTTGAAATACTTGTATTGACAGTGCTTTTATTTTCAATCATTTCATAATATGTTAAAATTAGATTTTCTCTTTTGCCTATTACGTAGACTGAAACATTTTTTAATCAGACTATTTTGAAGCTTACAATTTACCTTATAAAATGATTCTGTACATTATAACTGCACAAGGAGGTAGAATTGTTATCGTAATGTTTTTACTTAGAATAGGCTCCTATTTCTTGTATAATTCATTAATTCTTACTACAACTTTATGAAGTAGCCATACAGTGCTGTCTTATAGGTAATAAAAGGAAACAGAGAGTTTTTGTATATATGCAGCTCTGATTATATTTCTAGTATAAAAGATATACATTTAAATTATAAAACAAATTATAATGTTTCCACAAAATAATATTTAAATGTTTAAAATAATTTGATAATATTTTGTTAATTTAACACTTTACATAGATTTTATTTTGTTAAAAAAATCTGATTGAGAGATAATGGTACTATTTACTTGGTAGGGGAAGATGTTAGAATTAATGCATTTATAGTGACTTTACTATTTGTTGAAAAGTTTATGTGTAGTAAATAAGCATTGTGAACTTATTTTATCTGGCAGGAATTATTATACTATAATCAAGGGCCAAACACCAACTAATTTGTTCATATGACAAATATTTATTGAGGGCCTATTATTTGCCAGAATAGGGATTGCTAAGGTTTGAATTTTTGTGTCCCTCCACAATTCATATGTTGGAACTTATACCCCAAGATGATGGTATTAAGAGGTGGGTCCTTTGGGAAGTGATTAAGTCATGAGAACTTGTTCCTCATCAATGGGATTAATGCCCTTATAAAAGAGGCTTCAGAGAGCTGTCTGGCCCGTCCATCTCTTCTGCCATGTGAGGACACACATTCGTCCCTTGTGCCCTTCTGCTTCCCACCATGTGAAGACACAGCAGCAAGGTGCCATCTTTGAAGCAGAGAGCAAGCCTTTACCAGACACCGACTCTACCAGTGCCTTGCTCTTGGACTTTCCAGCCTCCCGAACTGTGAGACATAAATTTCTGTTGTTTATAAATGACTTAGTCTAAGGTATTTTGTTACAGTAGTATGGATGGACCAAGACTGGGATGTAGTGTTGAACAAGACAGGCAAGGAAGAATTAGCAGACTCATTATTAAAGCTAATATTTTGCCACAATGTCAATTCATGAAACTGTTCACTCAGCCTAAGTCCCTGACAGGAAGTGCTTTGGTTGTTGATAACAGCATATGAAACTTCTGACTAAGCCTGGCTTTGCTGGAGAATTCATACACATAACTTGATTAAGTCGGTATATCTTTATTAAACCAGTTTCTGTTTAACAGAAAACAAATACTTCACTTTGACAATAGAAGTAAAAACAAAAAAAAATAGGTAGCCTCACTTCTTTCCCTGTGCTTTTCCAAGCTTAAACTCTCTGCTCGGGAAACCTCAAATGTCCAAATCTCTATAAAGCACGTGACACTGCTCTCCCCTACCCCCAGCCTTCCACAACTTTGCCTGGCACACGGTAGGCACTCACAGAATTAACATAACTAATAATTCTATTATTCTATTGATTCATATTTCTAGTTCTGTTGTTGATTCCTCCCCGATAATCTGCTATAAAGCCAAGTCACAGGATCCATTGATTTTGCTGTATAAAAATGAGTACTATGTTTTCTAAAAACCTGAATAAAATATATTGAGGATTACGAGATATTAGTTCAAACTATTTGAAATAGCTGATATTTGATCATTTTTTTGACCTCCAAAAAATAAAAATTTCATATAATTCAATCTAATATTTTTTTCCTAAGGTGTTTTAACTTGACTAGCAATATAATAAAATTACCAAAATAATCACAACTCCAAATATGTTAATTACATTAGTGCTTATAGTTTTCTTTCTACCTTTCTGTTTCAACTTGATTGCTGATTTTGGCCTTGCTTTCTTCACTGAATGGTATATTATTACCAAAAAAATAATTGAGTAATATACCTGTCACTCCAAATACTAAATTATATATATTTTTAATGTTAAAGATCCTAAAGTCCAATAGGTTAGGTCTAGCGAGCAGTATTGTTTGACTTCTTTAAAGACTTTTAAGCACCAGGGTATAGAGGGTAGTATTTAATTTCCAAACATAGTTTTAATTTTAAAAAATACCAGTTTCTTTCAACATCAGAAAGTACGTGTGAAACTAATTTTCATTGTTGCCGACAAATTGGAAGATTTCATTAGTCTATAATTTGAAAATTACTACTGTGTTTACTCTGCAAACTAAAATCTCAAGCCCTGGCTGGGCACAGTGGCTGAAGCCCGTAGGCCCAGCATTTTGGGAGGCTGAAGCAGGAGGATCACTTGAGGTCAGGAGTTCGAGACCAGACTGAGAAACATAGTGAGACTCCATCTCTACAAAAAATGGAAAAATTATCCGGGTGTGGTGGTGTGTGCTTGTGGTCCCAGCTACTCGGGAGGCTGAGGCAGGAGAATCTCTTGAGCCCAGGAGATTGAGGTTGCAGTGAGCTATGATCATGCCACTGCCCTCGTGCCCGAGCAACAAAGTGAGACCCTGTCTCAAAAAATAAAAAATAAAAAATAAAATCTCAAGCCCTGTTACATTCATTTCTGATTTATTCTGATAATACTGTAGAATAATCTTATAATCTTTACAAAATATAGTTATGACAAAATGATATTTTCTCCAGAAATTTATTAGTCTATCTCCAAAGAAAATGTAATATTCTAAAAGTTATTATTATTTTTTTTTGCTGGAAAGGCCAAAGATTATCATTCTTTTCTTTTTTAAATTTAAAGCAACCCCACTGAATGAGCTAAAGCTCCCCTAAGGTAAAGCCCGAGCTGTTCTCTGTTTCACATCTTTTAAGGGAAGGCAACATAATTTAATTTGCCTAACATTTGCCTGGAAAGATGGCTGAAGAAAAGAGATGTAACCTGGCTCTTTATGCAAATATCAGGAAGCCCGTATAGCTACTAAATCAGTTAATCTAGGAACCCTGAGCAAATAACTCAAATGAGTGGTCCCCAAATTTGGGGCCTGTGACAAGGCTTTTACTTGTTGACAGCAAAATGACAAAAATAAGGACAGTATAAATTTTCCATAAAGCTACATTTATTAAATTAAAATGAATATGTATGTTTTTTCTTCTTTTTGTGTTTTTGCTTTTAATATAGACTATTTTCAAATGAAATTGTAGTAAATGATTTTTTTCAATGTTCCTATTTACCAAAATAAATTTAGCAATCCTATGTGACTTCAAAATCTTTTTTGAAATATTCTTGAAATCTAAAACTCTTGAAAGCCCCTATTACCTTTATATATCTATTTTCTCACCTGTTAAATGGCGAGTAATGTTTCTTATTTCACTGGATTAGCATGCAGACTATCTGAGATATGGAGGCAGAAGTGCCACAATACCTGACGCTTGATATATGCTCCCAACATTAGTTTTATCTGAAACTCTGGTGTAGGACCCAGTTTTCCTTTGTGGAGAATGAAGATAATAAGTTCAGATTGGGACACTAGTTGGCACATAGTAGATGCCAAATAAAAAAATTTTTTTTTTTTGAGTCTACAGGATACTAAAGTAGAAGAGTCTTGTAGGCAGATGAGTATGAATGCCAGGAGCACTAGAATGAGTTCTAGGCAGGAAATCATTAGCGCATAGCTGGTAGCTAAGTCAGGAAAGTAAGAAGACAAGAAGACCTGCGACAGACAAACAAACAGTAATGATTCTAAAGCTCATGAAGCTGTGCTGCCTCCTTAACAAACAAGCAAAGGAAGCAGCACAGAGGTTCCATTCTACAATGTCCTCATGGCAGTTGTGTGTACCATGTTTCTCCTAATTTTTTGGATTTTCCATCTTCAGTGAAAGTCTGAAAGTCTTTGGACTCCCCTTGTTGAATCTTTAATTCCAGAGAGCAAACCTTCTTCATGTGAGGCTGCAGCTACTCTGGGTGCTGTTGGCACTAGAGATAATTCTTTAGTGTGAACTAATATGTCAAAACTAAGGGTTTATATAAGGAATTCTTGAATCAAGTGGGGTTATTTTCTGATAATAAGTATACTCTTCTCTGAAGAATGGTCCACCCCGTTAGAGAAGGATGGCTTGACAGCATGCAGCTCAAGAAGAGATGTACATAGGAAGGTAAGGGAGGAAGGGGACCCTCGCCTAGCCAGCCAGAACTAATGAAGCCAGCTTGGCAATCAATGGGGTGACAGATGTTGCAGCCAGATCACTCTCACACCCAACAGAGATGTGTGGTTTTCTTACTTCTGTATAAAAGGGCAGCCAGAAAGACCTTTGTCCAGCCTGGCCTTTGTTACCAGCTGTCTGGCTGTTGGTAGGACTTGTCTTTGTTCATGGTACCCTCCCCATTTCATCCCAAGGGTCCATTTACTTCACAAAACTCATTCTCATGTGCTAGGTCAGTCTGTCTATTGGAATAGTTTTAAAGATTTCTTGGCCTGGTTTTAATTCCTGCACTTATTCTTATTGGAAGTGGGCCTCAGCTAAACTGTGAAGTTGGCACAGTTCGTTGTCCACAACTCTGGAATTCCTTTTGTGGCCTTCCCTCCCTGGCTTCCTGATGCCTTCTTCCTTTCAAGAAGCCATACACCATATTTTCAGTTTCCTTGTTTTTTTCTTTTTCTTTTTTTTTTTTTTGAGACAGAATCTCACTCTGTTGCCCTGGCTAGAGTGCAGTGGCATCATCATAGCTCACCACAACCTCCAACTCCTGGGCCCAAGGAATCCTCCTGCTTCAGCCTTCTGAGTAGCTTGGACTATAGGCACCTGCCACAATGCCTGGATGATTTTTCTATTTTTAGTAGAGACGGGGTCTCACTCTTACTCAAACTGGTCTTGAACTCTTGAGCTCAAGCAAGCCTCCTGCCTCGGCCTCCCAGAGTGCTAGGATTACAGGCGTGAGCCACCACGCCCGGCCCACACACCATATTTTCACAGTTCCTCCCTTCATGGAGATCAGGGAGACAGGTTGATAAATCAATACCCTACAGTATCTATGGCAAATGCAACTTCCTTAGACCCCCTAACAAACTAATCTGCATTCAGATCCACTCTTTACTTCTAGTTTCAATGTAAGAGATGTCTGTCCTTAAATCTAAGGCTGACTCCTCTATTTGTGTTCTGGATCTCATTTCCTCCTCCTGCTTAGATTCCTTGCTTTATCAATGATCCCTTCTCTTTCCTGTACTTTTGTTCTCTTTCTCTCAGAAGATGAGTTCTAACTTTGGTTTTGTCACTTGCTCACTGTATGACGTTGGGCAAATACTTTCTCCTTTCTGGGCCATAATTTTCTCATCTGTGAAATGAAAGGGTGACTGCATGACCTCTACACTCCTTGTCTCTAACTTTCTGATCTGAAGGCATAAACTCATGAGGCTAAGGTTTATCCTTGTATTCTTACACATTGACCTACCTGTCTTAGTGATAAATTATGACTGGAATATTATATATTAATGATTGGGGGGGAAAAGACTATTATTACATATTATTTCAATAAATGACAATATAACTATTATTTAAAATTATTATCTGAGTAGGAGGAAAAAATTTTATCTGGCCTACAGAACTCAAGAAACACTTGAATTGACAGAATCTCTCAGGTGCTCAGTACTTTAATATCATTCTAGTTCTTCTTAGAAAACAAAATAATTTTGTTTATACTAAGTTTACACTCAGGTAATATTGATCTTTTCTTCTGTGTTAGTTAAAACAGTTCTTATTGCAAGAAACTAAAACCCAATTCAAACTAGCTTAAGCAAAAGGATTTCCCACAGGAATAGATAGCTTCAAGCCTAGATGGCTCTGTGGACTCACACAAGATTATTAGGCCTCTATATTTTTCTACTAATCAAAGTAGTCTAAATGGTGTTACAAACAACTTCCAAATCTCCATATGTTGACACAGGAACAGTTTATTTATCATACACATAACATTTTAATGAGGATGTTCAGTGTGTGGTCTTCCATGTGATGATTTAGGGCTTCAAGCCCATTTCATCTTCTAGCTTGCTACTCCTAGAGTCCTCTGCTGGACATCTAGCCAGTATATAGGGGTGGGAGTTGGGGAGAGCATGGAGGATCACTGCCACTGGCCAGAACCCAGTCACAGAGCTACAATTATCTGCAAGGGAGACAGAGAAATGCAAATTCACTGTGTGCCCAGAGGGAAGAGAGGTTTTAGTGAGCACTTAGAAGTCTCTGTACTCTTTTTCTATCTGTTGACTCTGTTGTCTCTCCTGTGTTATTCTTTACCAAGTTCTCTTCACATGGGAGCAAAAATGGCCACAGGCAGCCACAGACACAAATCCTCCTAACTTATCAACTTCAGTGGAAGAGACTATCTTCTTTGTTAGCTCCAGCAGAAAAGCCCCCTCCCTGGACCAGCACTGAGGCTTGAGGAGTGGGTCACACTAGCTGGCCAGTCCAGGGTCGTTTGCCCCTCCAGCATCACCCTTGTCCAAAAGATATGAGTGGGTTACCCCAGAAAAGAGGGGCTCTATAACCAAAAAATAAAAGAGAAAATGTTGCCACATAGGCAGGAAACAAGAGTGGTATAGTACCCCTCTTATAGGAACAATGCTTATTTCAATGAAAAAAAGTTTCAGTGATCATGTCTTGATAATTTATAAAATGCTTGTTTTTCTTTCTTCTTTCTGCTCACTTCCCTCCTTGTCATTTACACTGATATGTGAATTTATTGATCTCACCAAACAAATGAGACCAGATGGGAACAATATATTTGAGTAGATGTGTGCCAACATCATTCTGAAAAATGTTCCCAGAGGTACTGTCGCCAAGACAAGTCTGTTTAGAATATTGTCTATTTAAAGAGGGCAATTCTTATCCCATAGAAATTAATCTCTTGTGGTAGAATTTTAGGCCCCTGATTGGGGAAGATGCTTTAGGCTGAGTTGCTGCTCTGAAGCCTTCAAATCAAATCATACAGGTGACTGTGTAGATGAAAGAGCAGTGAATGACGTTTCAGTGCCTGTGCACTGGCTGAATGCTGGACCCCTTGCTTGTATGGAGGAAGTTGACTTGGGAAGGCTTTTAGGACTTAGGTGCAAGAGGTTGGGTTCTTAAAGACCACATGAAGATAAGAGATTTGGCTAATAAGGCTATACAAGGTAGAGAACCTGGAATTGATGGCCTTGGATAGACCCCAGAACTTAGAAATTCTTATAGTCATAGGCTAGAACAACTCTCTCTCTCTGACCCAGCTATGTGGTAAAGAAGCCTACCATCTGTCTGGGGTCACTGCCATCTGTCCAGGGAATTGAAATCTCAGGCTTGTGCTATATGTGTGTGTGATGCCCAAATTTATTCTACCTGCATGATGTAGGATCCAAAATTCAAGAAATAGTCTAGGACCACTGATATCATTGGGAGAAACATGTCTGTAGAATAAGCCTAAAAATACCACGTTATCTTCCATACTTTCACAACCCAGGGGCACCTACCACTGCCACAGAGTAAATAAACTCCTCTGAAAATGGAATAGAAAAAAATCACAAACCATATAAAGAAAAAAATCTCCATGAAGGATAGTCAGCAGATGTAACCAACAGCATTAGCACCTTAAGAATGAGAAATAATGGAATAATTTGAAAAAGAGGTTGTAAAATAAATGTTTATATTGATTTAAAAATTAAAAGGAAGAATAGAAGCCATGTTGAAGTAAGAGCACTGTATGAAAATTGAGCAGGTAACAAAATATGTACAAAATCTATATGAGGAAAACCACAAAACTCTCCTAAAAGTAGAACTGATAAACAAATTCAGCAAAGTTGCAACATACAAAATCAACACATAAAATCAGTTGCATTTCTATACACTAACATGAACAATCAAAAAGGAAATTAAAGTAAACAATTCCATTTATAATAGCGTCAAAAAGAATAAAATACTTAGGAATAAACCTAACCAAAAAGATGAAAGTCTTGTATACTGCACTGAAAACTACAAAACATTGCTGAAAGGAGTTTAAAAAGACATAAATAAGAGGAAAGACATCCCATGTTCATGGATCAGAAGACTTAATATTGTTAAGATGCCCATACTACCCAAATGTATCTATGATTCACCACAATCCCTATCAAAATCCCAATGGCACTTTTTGCAGAAATAGAAAAATTCATCCTAAAATTCATATGGAATTTCAAAGGACTCCAAATAGCCAAAAAATTTTGAAAAGGAGAACAGAGTTGGAGGACTCACACTCTGTGATTTCAAAATATGTTACAAAGCCACCATAATCAAAACAGTGTGATACTGGCATAAAGATAGAAAAATAAACCAACAGAATAGGATAGAGAGCGCAGAAATGAACCCTTGCATATATGGCCAAATAATCTTTGACAAGCATGCCAAGGCCACTCAATGGGGAAAGGACAATCCCTTTAACAAATGGTGTTGGGAAAAGGGAATATCCACATGCCAAAGAATGAACATGGACCTTATCTTACACCATATACAAATATTAACTAAAAATAGATTAAAGACCTAAACACGAGACCCAAAGCTATAAAATTCCTAGAAGAAAACAGGGGAAAATCTTGATGACATTGCACTTGGGAATGATCTCTTGTCTATGACATCAAAAGCATAACCAACAAAAGCAAAAATAGATGAATGACACTACATCAAACTTAAAAATTTTGTGTACCAAAGGACACAATCAACAGAGTGATAGAAATGGAAGAGAATATTTTCAAATCATATATCTGATAAGGGGTTAATATCCAGGATATATAAAGAACCCCTACAACTCAACAACAGGGCAATCAAATAACCTGATTAAAAAATGGAGAAAGGACTTGAATAGACATTTCCTCAAAGAAGATATAAAACTGACCAACAAGCATATGAAAAGATGTTCAACATCACCAATCATTAGGGAAGAGCAAAGCAAAACCACAATGAGATATTACCTCACATTCATTAGGATGGCTACTTTCAAAAAAACCATAAAATGGTTTTTATGCACTGTTAGTGGTACTGTAAAGTGGTACAACTGCTATGGAAAACAATATGGGGTTTCCTTAAAAAATTAAAAATAGAACTACCATATGATTCAGCAATCCCACTTCTGAGTATGAATGAAGACAATGAAAAGCAGGGTCTCAAAGAGACATTTATACAGCCATGTTCATAGCAGCACTGTTCACAATTGCCAACAGTTGGAGGCAACTCCAATGCCCATCCACAAATGAATGAATAAACAAAATGTGGTATTTATATACAATGGAATATTATTCAGCCTTAAAAAGGAAAGAGGTCTTGTCACATGCCAACATGGATGAACTTAGAGGACATTCTGTTACGTGAAATAAGTCAGTCACAAAAAGACAAACATTTGTGTGATTCTACTTATATGAGGTATATAAAGGTGTCGAATTCATAGAAACAGAAAGTAGAATGATGGTTACAAGGGACCGGGGGAAGGAAAGAAAGGGAAGTTGTTGTTTAATGCATATAGAGTTTCAGATATGCAGGATGAAAGAGTTCTGGAGAACTCTTTCACAACAATGCTAATATACTTAACACTACTGAACTCTACAATTAAAAATGGTTAATGTGGTAAAAAAAAGAAATAATTTGAATCAATAAAAAAGAAAAACTTATGTAAACATGCCTAAATGACAATATTTAGTGTATATCAATATTTGTTATATTATTCTGTGAGCTTTTCCATATGTTTGAAATATTTCATAAAGTGTGAGTTATTTCTCTTAAAAAATTCTGATGAAAGAAATCAAAGTAGAACTAAATAAATGGAGATATTCCACGTTTATGGACAGGAAATTCAATATTGTCAAGATGTCAGTTCTTCCCCACTTGATCTATAGATTCAATGCAATCCCAATCAAAATCCCAGTCAGTTATTTTGTGGATGTTGACAAACTGATTCTAAAGTTCATATGGAAGAGCAAAAGACCCAGAATAAACAACACAATATTAAAAGAGAAGAACAAAGTTGGAGTACTGATACTTCCTGACTTCAAGACTTATTATAAAGCTACAGTAATCAGGACAGTGTGGTATTGGTGAAAGAATAGACAAACAGATCAATTAAGCAGAATAGGGGGCCCAGAAATAGACCCTCATAAATACATTCAACTGATTTTTGATAAAGGAGCACAGGTAATACAACAGAGAAAAGACTGTCTTTTCAACAAATGGTGCAGGAACAAGAGGACATGCCAAAAAAAAAAAAAAAGAATCTAGACACAGACCTTACACCTGTCACAAAAAATTAACTCAAAGTATATTATAGACCTAATTGTAGAATGCAAAACTGTAAAACTCTAGGAGATAACACAACAGAAAATCTAGATGACCTGGGGTATGGCAATGACTTTTTAGATACAACACCAAAGGCACAAATTCATGAAAGAAATACTTGATAAGCTAGATGATACAGTTTGGATACTTGCCCCCTCCAGATCTCGTGTTGAAATTCCATCCCCAGTGTTGGATGTGGGGCCAAGTAGGAAGTGCTTGGTCATGGGGGTAGATCACTCATGAATGGCTTGGTGCCCTCTGCGATAATGAGTTCTTGCTTTATTGTTATAGTTCACGTGAGAGCTGGTTGTTTAAAAGAGCCTGGCACCACCTCCTCCTTTTCTTGCTTCTTCTCTCCCCATGTGACATACCTACTCCCCTTTGCCTTCCGCCTTGATTGGAAGCTCCCTGAAGCCCTCACCCTGAAGCCCCTGAAGCCCTCACCTCACAAGATGCTGGTGCCATGCTTGTACAGTCTGCAGAACCATGAGGCAAATAAACCTCTTTTCTTTATAAATTACCCAGTTTCAGGTATTCCTTTGTAGCAGTGCAAAATGTACTAACGCACTAGACCTGTTAAAATTAAAAACTTCTGCTCTGCAAAAGACATTGCCAAGAGAATGAGAAGACAGGCCACAGACTAGGAGAAAATATTTGCAAAAGACATACCTGATAAAGGACTGGTATCCAAAATATACAAACAACCCTTACAACTCAACAATAAGAAAACAAATAACCCAATTTAAAAATGGGCCAAAGGCCTGAACAGACACCTCACCCGAGAAGATATACAGATGGCAAAAAGCATATGAAAAAATGCTTAACATTACATGTCATTAGGTAACTGCAAATTAAAACAACGAGATACCACTGCATACCTATTAAAATGGCCAAATCCAAAGCAATGATGACACCAAATGCTGGTGAGGATGTAGATAAAAAGAAACTCTAATTCATTGCTGGTGGGACTACAAAATGCTACCTTTACTCTGGAAGACAGTCTGGAGGTTTCTTATAAAACTAAACATACTCTTACCATACAATCCAGAATTGCCGTCCTTGGTATTTACCCAAATAAGCCGAAAGCTTATATTCTCACAAAAACCTGCACACAGATGTTTATAGCAGATTTATTTAATTGCCAAAACTTGGAAGCAACCAAAATGTCTTCCAGTAGGTGAATGGATAAATAAATTGTGGTACATCCAGACAGTGGACTATTATTCAGTGATAAATGGCAATGAGCTATCAAGCCATGAAAAGACATGGAGGAACCCAAAAATGCATATTACTAAGTGAAAGAAGCCAATTTGAAAAGGCTACATACTGTATGATTCCAACTCCAATTCTGGAAAAGACAAAACTAGGGAGACAGTAAAGAGATAAGTGGTTGCCAGAAGTTAGGGGGTTGGGAAGGATGAGTAGACGGATCACGTAAGATTTTTAGGGCACACGTCCATCTCAGGGGGACCTGGCCTTCAGAAATGACGGCATTTGGTCCCAGGAGGAGCCTGCAGTTTGTCCTCAGTCTTTCCAGTTCGTGCCATCCATGGGAATACAGGACAGTAAGAAGCTAAACAGAACCTGTCGTCTGAATGGGGGAACCTGCATGCTGGGGTCCTTTTGTGCCTGTCCCCCCTCTTTCTATGGATAGAACTGTATGATGGGTGCAAAGAGAGCTGTGGGTCCGTGCCCCACGACACCTGGCTGCCCAAGAAGTGCTCCATGTGTAAATGCTGGCACGGCCAGATCTGCTGCTTTCCTCAGGCATTTCTACCTGGGTGTGGTGGCCATGTGATGGATGAGCACTTCAAGACTTCCCGGACTCCAGAAATACCACTGTCTGCATGTGTCACTTTTATGTTAGCTGGCATCTGCCTTTCTATACAAAGTTACTATTAACTGACATTTGACTTTTTCTGGAAATACAAGTTTAGATATCATGCAAATTTCATGACCACTAAGGATTGCTGCTCCAACGTCCTAACTGAAAGACGATCATTTGTTAGTTGTCTTAAAATAATGAATACATTTCCATAATGATTCTGAACACTTCCTTAAAGTACCAACTACTTCTTACCTCTGCCCTGCCCTCTCCCCAGAAATTTTTTTTCCCAAAAAAAGTCAGTTATATCTACATTGTGCCCAAGTCCTATGTTTCTTGATGTATGTAACTCTACAAAGGTCGTCTTCTTTTTTTTTTTTTTTACATTTTTAAAAGGGGATTTATTTGAGAAACATAAAAACATGACAGAACACTTCATAGGCCACTTTACACAATAAAATGGGCAATAACAACATACATACTTTTGCAAACGTAAACACTCAGGTATACTAACAATAGTTGCACAAGTATAACAGTTATGAGCAGACAAACTGTATTCATAAAGATATAAGTCAAAAAGAGAAATGTATATACACATATCACTGTGGTTGGTAATTGTGTGCACCCAGCTTTATAACTGTGGTCATCTGAAATAATATGAACAACCTGAGTCTTTTGACAAGATTGCCGAAAATCTACAATAGGTTACCACCACATGTGCAGTTGCCCAAAGAGCTGAGATCTTGAGAAACTTTACCTTTTGCAAATGCAGATGTACAAAAAGGACATCTCTTCATTTGTTGAGGAAGTTTCAGTGTTTTTATGCACATACATGATGCTTTTTTGCACATACACAAATACAGTGTGTTTTATGCACATACACAAAAGCAACTTTGTGATAATACACTGTTGTGGAGTCAAATTTGCCAAAAAATACACAAATTAGAACTCTTGGAAAGTCTCCACACAATTTAAATGCCTCCAATTTCCTGTCACATCTTACGCCTTCATATACCACAGCTGTTCCTACCTTACTTCAAAACTCCCTGGAAGAATTTTCTTCCGGCCTACATGCTCTTGTGCTTTCCCTCTTCACCCCTTTTCTGTATCTTTGATGGTGGAGGACTCAAAAAGAGAGGGTCAAGGTTGAAACTTCCTTAGCAGTCTACATGAGGAAGACTGGAAAAACTCCTTCATTAATAACTTTGGTCCTGTCACACAAACACTTGCTGACCACCAACATACAAAGTGGCGGTAACTCTACCAAGGTCTTCTTACTAATATTTTCTTTTAAACAATTGAATTGTCTTCGGATTATTGAAGGCTAATCCTGATGTGGAACTGAGGGATAAGTTTTTGAGTAGAGTTGATCAAAATCAATTAAGATAGTGTCTTTAAGAGAAAAGAAAGACTTTAAGGGGAGGCAATGGAGGGGAGGAGCCAGAGTGATGGGGTGACAGAAGTCTGTCTGCATGTGTTCCGGGGAGATCGGGTAGGAAAGAGGAAGCGAATGTGACAGAAGGACTGGAAAAGATAAAATGGGCTACTTGACTGATGATTGGGTGGGTGTAGAGAAGCAAGTTAAAGGCTAAATTGAAGGGCAGGTTTCCATTATCTATAGGAAACTGTATAAGACAAGGACTTCCCTGTTTCCTCAAGGCATTGTAAAAAGAGTGACGTCTCCTTGGGAAAAACTTATATCTAAATTTCCCCAACAAGATTGTTTAATAAAGTATGTTTTCTCCAAACTATGCAATTATTTTAATTGTTGTAGAAGAGAGAAAATGTTTACAATATATTTAGTTGTAAACCAGGTGATACAATCATATATTATACAGCCCATTTTTAAAATACATTGTGTATATGTATGCACAGTAAAAATGGGAAATATATTGACCAAAAAAGAGATTTTTAGGGCAGTGAAACTCCTCTGTATGATACTGTAATGGTGGATACATGTCATTATACATTTGTCAAAACTCATGGAATATAGAACACCAAGAGTGAACCCTAATATAAACTATAGACTTTGGTGATAATGCTATGTCAATGTAGGTTCATCGATTATAATAAATGTACCATGCTGATGCAGGATGTCCAGACTAGGAAGGCTGTGCAAGTGTGAGACAGGAGATATATGGGAATTCTTTATATTTTTGTCTCAATTTTGCTACGAACCTAAAACTGCTCTAAAAAAATGCCTTTTTTAAAAAAAGAGCAGGTACTCTGAAAAAGAACCTCATAGAACTTGTATTAAATAAAATGAAAAGCTCAGTGCATGGTGTGGTAGCCATTACTATTATTCACCAACATTGTTTTCTTGGCACATGGAAAACTATACTCTCAGCTTCTTAGTAGTTGGACAGAGCCACATAACTAGTTCTAGCCAATCAGCTGTAAGAAGAGGTCATTTTTTGCTTCAAAGCATTTAATTGCAGATATCAGAAATGTCAGTGCTTATTTCTTGTTTTGTTGGCCAAGGAAGCCACTTATTTGGGGTCCTTCCATCACCCGAGGGGATGCATCATGGCTATCTTGTTCCCCTTTTCCATATACTACTTGGGTTCTAGCTGCCTTGCAGCTTGGAATGGCCATGAGACTCATTTTGACCAATGAGACATGAGGGAATGCCTAATATAGGACTTTTGGGAATGGTTTTCTTCTCAGACAAAATAAAAGAGCTTCATGAGGAGAAAGATTTTTATTCCCTTTGTGTCTGCTTGGTACAGTAGTGTGAGGACATTATGTTTGGGACAGTGACATCTCCATCTGTGCATGAGGCAACATGGGTAGTAACAAGGAAAGTGAGCAGCAGGAGAATAGAAAGGGCCTGTGTCCTTGATGGCATCATTAAGCTACTGCTCTGAGCTTTCAGCTCTGCAGCACCGGCCTCCAGACTTCTGGTTATGTAAGATAAAGGTCGTGATTGCTTATGTCACTATTTATGGGGTATTCTGAAATATTTTACATTGTTTCCAGTCATACATATAATATTTTAAAAAATTGACCCATACTGGGCCAAAAGGACGTTTAACATATTCTCAAGAGCCAAACCCAAACAGAACACATTTTCCCGTTATAATAAAAAGTGAATATCAAAAGATAGTTTAAAAGTCCTCACATTTTGGAATCTAAAATACATACTTGTACATCTAAATTCATAGATCTAAGAAGACTTTACAATGGAAACTATGGAATATTTAGAACTGAATAACAGTGAAAGCATTACACATCAAAACATACCTCAGCAGAAGCATACAGAGGAAAATGTATAGCTTCAATGCATATATTAGGAAATAAGAAATATTAAAAATTAATGAACTAGGGACAGAAAGAATGGTGGTTGCTAAGGGGTGAATGAAGAGTTATCATCTAATGGGTAGAGAGTCTCAGTTTGGGAAGATGCAAAAAGTTCTGCAGATGGATGGTAGTGATGGTTATACAATGTAAATGTATTATACTTAATGCCACTGAACTGTATCCTTAAAGTGGTTAAAATGGTAAATTTTGTGTTATGTATATTTTACCACAATAAAAAAAATTTGTAAAGGCACGGGACTACAGGCACAGTGGCGTGTGCCTGTAGTCCCAGCTGCTCAGGAGGCTGAGGTGGGAAGATCACTTGAGCCCAGGAGTTCAAGGCTGCAGTGAGCTGTGATTGAGCCTGTGAATAGCCACTGCAGTCCAGCCTGGGCAACACGGCGAGACCACTGTCTTTAAAAAGAAAAGAAAACTTTTGTAAAAAAAATTGATGAACGAAATATTAGTTCAAGAAATTAGAATAAACCCTCAAAAAGGAGAAGGAAGAAAGTATAAAGATAAGAAGAGAATTTAATTAAATAGAAAAGGAAAATAGAGAAAATCCACAAACTAAAAGATGGTTAGAAAAACCTCTGGATAGGTTTATTAAGGGAAAAAAGGTAACAGGAATGACAAAGAAGGGTGTGCCTGACTGAGTCCATCGCCTCAGAGATGCCTAGTAAGATACGGACCATGATGTGTTCTTTCGAATCAGCAAGAAGTAGGGAACGGCAAGGGCAGTCTCAGCAGAGTGGTAAGGTCAGGAGCTTCATTCACTGTTTGTTTGTTTTTTTTAAGGAACAGATCAGGAAGGATTAGAAACATCAAGCATAGATAATTCCTTTAAGAAACTTCACTGTGAAGGAAAGGAGAGTGTGAGAGAGCAAGAGAACAAGTGAGGAGGAATAGTAACCAGAAGGGGAAATAATAGAACTAATAATAGTCATGGCTGAGAGGTTTTCCGCTAGTGGTTTCAGCCGCCTGTGTGAAAGAAGGAACGCAACTGGTGTCGAATGATGTCAGGGGTGCCTGTCTTGCTCCTAGTCCCTGCTTAGGTGCAAGATTTAGGGGCCGTATTTTATCACATGACACTACTCTTGCTGGCCACAGCTGATTGGTGGGGATGAAAAGATCACTCACATTCGCTCAAGAATTTGTCCTGGGAGACAGAGATTGTAGTCTACGGGTGTGCTGGACCTTTATGATATAGACCTGGGGCTGGCAGCCATGGGGGGATCTGAGCACCCAGAGGAGGCTTCTTGAGAGGAGATGAGTAAGAGAGGGAGGGGGAGGCTGGAAGGAAGAGAAGAGAGGAGAAGAGGAGAGACAGGAAAATAGAAAGAAGCGGCAGAGGTGAGAAAGACTATAGGGGCTCTAGGAGAAGAAAGTTTTGATTATTTTTGAAGGTTCATTTCTAGATCTTGTTTATATCTGTGAAGTCTAGCTCTATCAATATCTGGGTCAGAAAAATTGCCCTTTTCAAACTTTACAATAAAGCATTCATTAACTGAAGTAGATTTAGTAAACATCTATTCTTTGCAACAAAACAGCTTGACAGATATGGTTGTGTTATCTTAGGTGGTGAGAATAACACAAGTAAAGCCATAGGCACGGGAATTAAAATCCACTTGAACCAAGGAGAAGCCACAATGGGAGTGGTACTTACCAGCAATGAAAGATAAAATTGCAGGCGTAAACCACCTCAAGTTCATGGTAGAAGGAAAGTGAGGTATGAATCAACCAACCAACTAAACAATCCACCTATCAATCAATCTCAGTGGTAACTTTCACCAAGATGGATCTAGCTAAATCTTGCCATGTCACATGTCTTCATACCCAATCAGTCTTTCCCTTTTACTTAAACATAGTTAAATAAAATTCTTTGAAGAAAGGTGCTTTATAAAAGAGTGCGAGTTAATGTCAGCCCCAATTAACAGCAAGTTTAGAAGAGGGAGATAGAGTAAATTTAAGCTTTTGGCAGCAGGAAACACTCCATGTCTCTCTCCTTGCTGTGGCATATTATAATCCCAAAGATGGTTTCAGCAATACATACCCTATCCTACATGGTCTTCTTACTATGTAATGCTGACATTTTTTCATTGAGAGGTGTGATCTGTGTTCCCTCTACTTGAACCCATGCATAACTTTGTAACTGCCTTGACCAGTAAAATGCAGCACAAGTGAGGTTGCATTAGTCCCCATGCTGGTCATAAAAAACAGCTTTCACTGGGCTCTCGCTCTTGGGGTGCTCGCTTCTGGAGTCCAGCTACCATGCTGTGAGGACGCCAAGGCCACAAGGAAATGCCATGTAGGAGTGTTTTGGCTGGAAGCCTCAACTGGACCCCCAGCCAACAGCTAGCATCAAGTGAGTGTAAACGAGTCTTCCAATGATTCCAAATTTCAAGTCTTCTAGCTGAGGCTGCAGAAATTATTATAGAAGCACATTATTTCCTTACTATGCCCTGTCTAAATTCCTGACCCAAAGAAACTATGAGAGATAATATATGATTATTGTTATTTTAAGTCACCAAGTTTTGGGGTGATTTGTTATGCAGTGATAGATAATGAATACACTACTCACATTACAAACCCAAATCATAAAGTTGGTGCTGAACAAGATAATGCCAAGCTTTCTTGAAAAAAAAATTTTTTTTATTACTATGGCACCAATACTTAAGTTTTAGTGACGTTCCTGTCTAACTTTACCTTTGGAGAATGAGAAAATTGTTTGTTATTTTGACCTGGAAAACCAGTTTCTATTACAGCTCTTCACGACAGAATCTAGAAGCTAGAAAACAGTCACTGATACAAAATTGACATCTTCATGAATTATTGGACTTTTAAATTTCTCTCTCCCAAAAGTCTCACCCAGTTCTTTTGTACATAGTAGGTACATAATAAATACTGAATTGAATTGAGTTTTTCAATATAAAGCACATCATTTTACAGGGCACTGGCAATGAAAATGCCAGGATTTCTGTGAGAATGGAAGGGTTGTAAAAGAAGCCTTTTCACAATAGTATTTTGAGCAATTTTAGTAGCAACACCAAAAGAGTTGTCTGGAGTGACATTAAAGCCCTTCCTTCTTAATTTCTATTAAACAACTCCCAGCCCCCTTTCCCACCAACAAATATGATGTAATTAAAAACAATGTGCTTGTTTTGAGATTGGGCTGCCAGCATAGTACAATTGTGGTGAGGGCCCTCTTCCAGGATGCAGACTGCTGACTTCTTTTTGTGACATCATATGGCAGAAGGGGTGAGGGAGCTCTTTGAGGTTTCTTTTCTAGGGGTACTAATCCTATTCAGGAGGACTCTGTTCTCATGACCTGATCACCTCCCAAAACCTTCACCTTCTAATACCATCACATTGGGGGGTTGAATTTCAATGTATAAATTTTGGAGGGACGCAAATATTCAGTTCATAAATAAAGTTAATTTCTCTTCCACTGTTGCCCATACCCCTTTCAAATTCTACTTTAGCCTGTATGAGCTCAAATAAATGTTAAAGAGAAAGCAAATAACTGTATGACTTTACTGTATATGGCCCAGGTTTTTTAGGGGGGAAGGATATGAGAAGATTAATTAAAATTAAATTTTTTTATTGTAGCAAAATATATATATAACATAAAATTGCAAATTTTTTCTTTTCTGGTCTAATTGTTCTGGCTAGAACTTCCTGTTCAATGTTGAATAGCTGTGGTGAAAGCAGGCATCATTGTCTTGTTCCTCATCTTGGGGAAAAGCTTTCAGTCTTTTGCCATTCAATATGATATTAGCTGTTGGATTTTTCATAAATGCCCTTTATCATGTTGAAGATATGATATTTTTATTATGAAACAGTGTTGGGTTTTGTCATATGCCTTTTCTGCCATCAGTCGATACGATCACTTGGGTTTTTTTCCTTCATTCTATAGATGTGATGTATCACATTGCTTGATTTTTCTGTGTTGAACTACCCTTGCATTCTTGGGATAAATTTCACTTGGTGATGGTGATAGGTGTATTTTCCTTTAATATGCTGTTGATTTAGTTTGCTAGTATTTTGTTGAGGATTTTTGCACCTATATTCATAAGGGATATTGGTCTATGATTTTATTTTCTTGTGATGCCTTCCTCTGATATCAGGGTAATGCTGGTCTTTTGGAATGATTTAGGAAGTGTTCCTTCTTCTGTTTTTTGGAGGAGTTTGAGAGTGATTGGTATTATTTCTTTAAATGTTTGATAGAATTCACCAGTGAAGCCAGCTGGTTCGGGATTGTTTTTTGTTGTTGTTGGTGGTGGTGGTGGGAGGTTTTTGATGACTGATTCAATCTCTTTATTTTTATTTTTTATAAGTCTGTTGAGATATTTTATTTCTTCTTGAGTCAGTTGAGGTAATTTGTGTGTTTCTAGGAATTTTTCTATTTCATTTAGGTTATGTAATTTGTTGGTGTATAATTAATTGTTCATAGTATTCTTTCATAATCCTTTTTATTTCTGTAAGGTCAGTAATGTCTCCACTTTAATTTCTGATTGTAGTTTTGTATTTGTGTATTCTCTCTTTTTTATGTTGGATGACCCAGCTTTTAATGTATGAAACCACTTGTCTAATAGCTACCCTTCATTGAGCTCTTAGCATTCATCCTTAAGAGTTTAAAGGCAACTCAATTAATTCTCACGGCCACCCTTAGGGAGTATTACTATCCTCATAGAATAGATGAGGAAACCAAGACTCAGGGAAACTCAACGTAATTCCCAAGGTCACATAGCTAGTAAGTGATAGACCCAAAATTCTAATGTCCACTACACCTATTCCTTATATTGAAGATTTCTTGAAGGGCAAAGAGATACTGTAGTTTAGGTGTGATGGAGTTTCCCAGCTGAATTCTGTAGAGACCAGCAGGTGTAGTGAATAGGCATTTCTCTTACAGTGAGAATTTTCTCAATACAAATAGGATAAATAGAGATAGAGTAATTACAGAACGTGATTTGTATTACATGCAGCTGTTGGTTATACATCAGTTGCATCAGAAAGGTTGTTATTCACATAGCATTGGGAACACATGCATGTTTGTTTTGAGTGGCTGGCTGTTCATTTGGCAACTTACTCTTTTGATTCTTTTTTGCAGTTATGAACTGTGCTACTGTTCATTTTGATTCTATGCTTTTTAAAACACCAACTTATTAAAATTTTGTTTTATTCCTCATTTGATAACACCAGGTCTAAAATCTCAATGGTTTTGATTTCATCTTATATGCTATTTAGGATTTGCTTAATGATGATATGTGCAACTTATTTTTAACTTTCGAAACTAAAATATACTTATGCATTATAAATCCCCTTGTTACCTTTGTTGCTAAGGACCTGAAACTCTGTAGCTTTTGAAACTCCTTTTTATTTCTCATTGACATCATTGTTTTCACACCACTGTTTTACATCAGTTTTTTTTTTTTTTTTTAAGAGACAGATTCTCATTCTGTCACCCAGGCTGGAGTGCAGTGGCATGATCATAGCTCACTGTAAACTCGAACTCCTGGGTTCAGGCGATCCTCCCCTCCCACCTCAGCCACCGTGCCCAGCCCTACATCAGCTTTATAGGAGTGCAAGAGTTGCATGTTATAGAAGACAAGCTGTATTTCAGGACAAACGCACATCAAATAGAGGAGGAGAAAGGCCCCATTTTTTGTGAAAACCATGGAAGGTTCTTTTCAGAAAACTTTCTTAAAATCATTAGATTCAGAGATCTGGTAAAAGCTATTCTAGTTCTAGCTTTTTGGGGGGGAAAAGTCTGTCATGTCTTTGGAGGCTCCTTAAAGTGTTAAGCCTTGAGCTCTTCTTATTGGAGTCAAGGGAATATACCAGCTAAAACATTTTAAAAAGGGAAACATTTTCATGATTTCCCTTTAGGAGGTTAGTTGATAAACCTACATGACTGAGAATCTCAATATCAGTCCATAATTTAATGTGTGTACTTCTCTTCAAATAGTAAATAAAATTATGAAAGCCAGAATTATGAAAATGAGAGCATCCTTAGTCATGCCTGACCCCCTTGGCTTGTCTTATTACATTATATAAGTGCATCCCAGCAAACAGACTACTTCTACATGGAAAACGTTGAATATAGTTTCTTGTATCAACAGGCTATCTGGAGGACTTTGCGCTTGCCCCCAGTGAGGAGTATAATTATGAGTAGAGGGAGAAGAGATGATGGAGAGTTGCATATGGATTGTGATGGAGAGGGTAAGAACAGAACTTCTGTTTTCCTAGGGTAGGCAAACATAAAATATTATGATTGCTGTCAGTATGCTGAGCACACCCCTATCATGACTCCAAAGTGTTTTGTAGTGATGGTGCCACACCACCACCACCACCTTTCTCATGCTCTTTTCTGGAAACCAATTAATATCTAAAATTAGGTAATTTTATTCAGGAAAGAATGCTGTTGGTCAAATTTTCAATACTAGTTTTTTGACCCCAAACATCCAGTGGTACCGCTCTCTAACCATCAGTCCTTTAGCCTGGGAATAGTCTCAGATGCCTCATTGCACATCCTTCTTCTACATTTAAACATTTGCTGAATCTCTTGGTCAAGTTCTACTTTATCCTGCCTTGGTTACTTCTTTCTGTGCCTTGTAGTTCCCAGTATTCCTGTATTTCAAAGTGCAAGAGAGTATATGAATGGTCGTAATTAATGATCAAAAATAGAGAAGTAGGAAAGGAATAAAGAGGAAATAGTGTGCGCTTTTAGGGATTTTTATGTGGTGACCATCACAGAGGGACTTACAATCCTGTCACTCCTTAAGCACAATTCCTAGCCTGGTGCTTACCATATAGTAGGTGGTCAAAAGATACCAGCTTGAGTCTACTCGATTATATGGTTCTTTATAGCTTACATCATCTCCTTTGATTCTTTTTTTTAATGGATTCATAATGATTGTACATATTTATGGGGTACATGGTGATGTTTTGATGCATAAAATATATAGTGATCAGATTAGAGTAATTAGAGTATTCATCATCTCAAGCATTTATAATTTCTTTGTATTAGGAGCATTCAATATCCTCTCTTCTAGCTATTTGAAAATATATAAATTATTGTTAACTGTGGCTATCCTATAGTGGTATACAACACTAGAACTTATTCCTCCTATCTAACCGTAATTTTGAATCCTTTATCAAATTTCTCCCTATCACCCCTTTCCCCCCACCCTTCCCAGCCTCTAGTAACCTCTGTTCTACCTTTCACTTCTATGAAATCAACTTTCTTCAGCTTCTGAATATGAGTGAAAATATGCGGTGTTTAACTTTCTGTTCCTGTCTTATTTCACTCAACATAATGTCCTTCAGTTCCATCCATGTTGCCATGAATAACAGGATTTCATTCTTTTTTTAAGGGCCAAATAGCATTCCATTGTATTGTATATATATCACATTTTCTTTATCCATTCATCTGTTGTTGGACACCTGGGTTGATTCCATATCTTGGCTATTGTGAATAGTGCTGCAATAAACATGAGGGTACAGATATCTCTTCAATATACTGATTTCCTTTCCCAGTAGTGGGATTGCTGGATCTTATGATAGTTCTATTTGTAGTCTTATGAGAAACCTCCATACTGCTGTCCAGAGTGGCTGTACTAGTTTACATTCCCACTAACAGTGTACAAGGGTTCCCTTTTCTCCACATCTTCACCAGCATTTGTTATTTTTTTGTTTTTTTGGTAATAGGCATCCTAGCTGAGGTGAGATGATATCTCTTTGTGGTTCTGATTTGCATTTCCCTAATGATTAGTGATAGTGAGCATTTTTTCATGTATTTTTTGGCCATTTGTATGTCTTTTTTTGAGAAAGTCTTTTCAGATCATTTGCCCATCTTTAATTCAGATTTCTTTTTTTTTTTTGCTGTTGAGATATTTGATTCTTACATTAATCCTGTGTGGAAGCCAGAACACATGGTACTGTCTTCATTTTTGGAACAAGGAAACAGAATTTCAGAATTTTCAGAATTACAGAATCTCAGAGAGATTCTGTAATTTCCCAAGATCACCCAACAAGGAAGTGGTGTTTAGGACTTTAGGGAATTCTCCTAATCACGTAGGTGACAAATAAATGAAATAAATTAAAGAACATGTAGTAAGCCTTCTATGTGCTATCATCCTGCCTTGAGCTTATCTATGTTTTATCTCTTCATTCATTCAAGAACTGTTTATTGAATGCCTATTATATGCCAAGCACTATTCTGGGCACTGAGAATATATCCATGAGTAAAAGAGACAAAAATCCCTGCCCTCTCAGTGTTTATATCATCATTTACTGAGATCTAATTGCCTGCTGACTTGCCTTATCTATTACTAGAATAAGTTGATTTACGTACTGATTCACTCACTAAACATTTATTGATCAGCTACTATGTGCCAGGCACTATGATAGGTGCTGAGAATAAATAGTTGTGAACAAAAGCAAGCACAACACCTTGTTCTCACAGACTTTGGTACATTGGAGGAGATGGACAATCATAATAATGAGTGCTAAGTGCTAAGGAGATGTTCCTGGTGCTATGAGAACATATAAAAGGGGATTTGACTAAGTGAGGGAGGACAGGAAAGGCTTTCTTTAGAAAGTAATGATTGAGCTAAGAAGAGAGGAGTTAATTAGGTAAAGAGGCAGAGGCAATGGCATGTTAAAAGGCCCTGTGATATTAGGAGAATCTATGGCACTTACAAAGAACCTAAAAGAAGGCACTGTGGCTGAAGCACAGAGAGGAAAGCAGTTGATGAGGCTTGAGAAGTAGACAGGGCCAGATCATTCAGGCTCTTGTAGAGTTTGGTCTTTATCTTTAGAACAATTGGAAGTCGTTGAAGTGTTTTAAGCATGAGGGAGTGACAAGGCCAGATATGAATTTTGAAAAGATTACTGCAAGGGCCAAGAGTAGAATGAGAATAATCCAGTTGACAGGTTATGGTAGTCTACGCAAGAGAAGATGAAATGATGTTATCTTGGACCGGGGTAGTGGCAGTGGAGACGGAGGCGAGTAGATGACTTCTAGGCAGAAATGAGAGGAGTCAGTGTTGGTTTGAAGGTGGGTGGTGATGGCAAGGATGCATCAAGCATGACTTCCTTGAGGCTGAAGCTGAAACTTGTTCAGTGAAGTAGCTCCAGTTCCTAGCACAGTGTTTGGCACATGGTAGTTACTGGTATCAGAATGGGACTAGAATGAAGTCACATGACTCCCAGTGTGAATTTTTTGCTCTTCCCCTACTGTTGGAGTTTTACACTTTAGTGGTTTTAGGATAGACTTAGGTGAAACAAGGTGCTCATTACTAGGGTCGGTGGATGACCAGAGGTAAGGGTAGAAGTTGAGGGTGTTGGAGGGAGGAGAGAGGAGATGAAGTTATGAAAAAGACTCTCTGTTGGGGATTAGGTTGTTTTGCAGTAAAAGAGACCATTTCTGAAGATTTTGGTGGGTAACGTATATATTTAATTCTAAAAAAAATTTATTATTGAGCACAGAAACTAATGTTTGTATTTTCAAATGCATTCATTTCAATTTCTAATTTAAGCTTTGTAATAACCCTAAGAGATGAGGCAAGGGTATCACTTCTCATTTTTCAATAGAGGAAATTGTGGCTCAGAGAGATTTTGTGTCCAGTGAAACTTCAATCCACATCTTTGAATTACGAATTCAATGTGCTTTTTCACTAGGCTCCATTCAATATAGACTCTTACCACTTTTGGTGGGATTAAACTTGAAAGTAAATTTATTACAAGAATATTAAGAATAGCCTGTTGAAATTGGAATGAGTCTGTAAAGACTTAGTGATTATGATCATGTATTCCATGAAATCATGTATTCGTATTCCATTTAGAGGAGATTTGGATTTTCAGAAATACTAGTTGATTCTCTCAAGAAGAGCATTTCTATCGTATGTTATGAGTAAGTCAACTTTCCAAGTAGCCTCTTACAGAGCAGATTATTTGGCTTTCATTCAAAGTTTTTAGACTCAGAAATCCTCTTCTAAGCAGATGTAGCTGTCAAGTGAAAGGACCAAGGTGGCAGGAGCAGGAGGCAAAAGGATCTTTGGCAAGTTTTCTATTTCCCTGAAAGTTTTCTACCTTTCTACACCATTTCCTTTTCCCCTTCTCCCGGTGATCTTTCCCCTGGACAAGGCAGTCTGCAGTTCACCAGCATCTGCTGCCTTCTAGGACTGGTAGAGACTGGAAGACTGTAGATGTATTGTGATGAATTGATCCTATAAGTGTGTTAGCAACTCAATCTGCTGCCATTGAGAGAGCCACACATTTTAATTATGGGCTTAGTTTCCTAGGCTTTGGAATTACAGTTTCTGCGTGTATTCCTGGTATGCACTTTTAGGGATGTGTTCTCATCTCAGTTTGTGAGAATTTATGTGCACAATTCCCATTAGCATTAATGGGAGTGGAATATATAAATCGTTGAACGTCAAAATGAGAATATACCCTTTAGTCTCAAGGATGAATGAGCCACATCTCTCTTTCCAGCTTTTCTTACTAGGTGATATTCAAAATTTCTTCGGCAAATTTTTGACCATCTAATAGTTGGATTGTGGATAAGCCCTCAATATAGCATAAAATCATTTTATTTTACCAGTTTTATGAACATGATTTTCAGTATAAGCAGAGAATATTTGTTTGCTCATTTTAAGAGATTCCTCAAATACCTTATTATTAATAAAACTGATTGCTTTATTATTAAATATATTTTTGAAACATCATAAAATATATTAAAACCATTAATAATCATCGCTGAATATGCTTTCATTCATTCATTTAACTAACATTTACTGAATGACTGCTATATGACAGGTACTGTGCTAAGCTCTGAGGATGCTAAGAGATCATATTTTCTTTGATAAGGATCAGAGATATAAAAACAAACAACAAACTTTACAATACAAAGCTGTAAAAAAAAGAAGATACAAAGAGTCATGAGAACAACGAGGAGAGACAGAATGGCTGGAGGAAATGGGAAGGGCTTCACAAAGGCTATACCGTTTGAACAGGGTCTTGAAGGTTGAGTAGGAGTTCTCCAGGCTGAGAAGTTGGGGCAGGTCATGGAAGGGTAAGAGCATTCTAAGCAGAAGAAACTGAATGTTTAAAGACTAAGTGAGAAATGTCATATAGCAGGAGTGTAGAAAAACGTGAAGGGGCCCAGACAGAGATGAGCCTAGAAGGTACGTTGAGATTAGATTAAGAAAAGTGTCCCTAAGAACTATATTCTGTGAGGAACAATGGAAGTTTTTAAAAAGAAGAGTTATGGGAATGTCGTATGTTTTAAAAAGTTAATTCTAGGGACAGAGTGAAGAATGGATTGGCATGGGAAGAGGTGACTTAGCTGAAGTAATTGGGAGGCCATTAACACAATATCAGAATGACTTGTTCTTTGTGATAGATTGATTGATTGATTTACAGTTTACTTTAGGTAATTGACATAAAATAAGCTGCATATGTTCAAGGTATACAATTTGATAAATTTTGACATATGTATACACCTGTGAAACCATCACCACAATCAACATATATATATCAATTATGAGTATATCAGTGTCCCCGCAAAGTTTCCTTGTGCCCCTTTGTGCTTCATCCCTTCCAACCCCTCAACATCCTCCGTCTCTGTCCCCAGGCAACCACCAGCTGCTTTTTGTCCCTATAGATTTGCTAGCATTTTCTAGAATTTTATATAAGTGGAATCATACAGTATGTACTCTTCTTTTTGAGGGAAGTCCGGCCTCTTTCACTCAGCATAAATATTTTGAGATTTGTCCATCCTGTTGTGTGTTATCAATAGTTTGTTCCTCTTATTGCTGAGTAGTCTTCCACAGATGGGTGTGCCATAATTTGTTTATCCATTCACCTGCTGATGAGCACTTTGGTTGTTTCTAGCTTTTGGCTATTGCAGATAAAGTTGCTATAAATATGTGTGTAAGTCTTTGTATGGACACATGCTGTGTGTTTGTCTTGGAATAACTAGAAGTTTTATTCCTGGGTTATATGGTAGGTGTATGTTTAACGTATTAAGAAACTGGAAAACTGTTTTCTGATGTGTTTATACAATTTTACATTCCTTCACCAGCAGTGTATGAGAGTTCCAGTTGCTTCACATCTCACCAAGCCTTGGTATAGTCAGTCGTTTCATTTTAGTCATTCTAATAGGTGGTATTTCATTATGGTAGTAATTTGTATTTCCCTAATTACTAATTACATTGAGCGTCTTTTCATGTGTGCTGTGGGCTGAGTTGTGTCTCCCCTAAAATTCATACATTGAAGTCCCAGCCCCCAGTATGGAGATACCAATATCTCCATATTTGGAGAGAAGGTGTTAAAGAGGTGATTATGTTAAATGAGGCCATTAGGGTGGGGCCCTAGTCCAGTAGGACTGGTGTCCTTATGGGAGGAGGAAGGGGTGCACATGCACAGAGGGCCAACTATGTGAAGAGGCAGCGAGAAGGCGACTACCTGCAAGCCAAACCTGTTGACACCTCGACCTTGGACTTCTAGCCTCCAGAACTGTGAGAAATAAATTTATGTTGTTTAAGCCACCGAATCTGGGGTATTTTGTATGGATACCCTAGCAACTAATGTAATGTGCTTATTTGCCATCTGTATATCTTCTTTGGTGAAGCATCTGTTTAAATCTTTTGTCCATTTATTGTATGGGGTTGTGCAGTATTATTGCATTTTTAAGGGCTCTTTATATGTCTGAATACAAGTCCTTTATCAGACATGTGATTTACAGATATTTTCTCCCAGTCTGTGTGTTTTCATTCATTAACAATGTCTTTCAAAGAGCACTTTTGAGGAAGTCTAATTTATCAATTTTTTCTTCTGTGGATTGTGTTTTTGACATCTTATCTAAGAAATATTAATCTAATGCAAGATGATAAAGATTTTTTCCTATGTTTTCTTCCATAAATGTTATTAGTTTTGAATTTACATTTTGTTCTACAGTCCATTTTAAGCTAATTTTTGTATATAGTATGAGACATGTATTAAGAGTTTTTTTTTTTTGGCATATGGATATACCATTGTTCCAGCACCATTATTGAAGTCTCTGACTGTATCTGCAGTGGTGGTACATATTGCTCTGCACATCTGCACCTTTGCCTGCCTCCCTTCTCTTCTGTAACCAACAGGATGGCATTGGTAAGGTGGCTGAGTAGGATGTGGAGTATACTCTGTGGATAATTAGTATGGTCTCTGTTGAGCCATTGACCATATATCACCATTTCCAAGGCTGGAAGAGTAAAAAGACTAGGGATGTTTAGGGAGAAAGTTACCACTCTTGCTCGGCTTCCTTTATACTAGTACGATTATACTTCTGTCCTTTTCACAATCATCGCTGGCCACTGTCTTCTCATTTTCCTTCACCAATGTAGCAGAGAAAACCACCTGAAGGTGGTCCTTTAAAAAAAATTGGCAGAACGTGTGTGTCGTAGTCTGTTCTGTGTTGCTGTAACAGAATACCTGAGGCCCGATAATTTATAATGAAAAGAGGTTTGTTTAGCTCACAGTTCTGCAGGCTGGGAAGTGCAAGACCCAGGGCACTTGCACCTGCTTGGCTTCTGCAGAGGGCCTCATGCTGCTTCCACTCATGGCGGAAAGCAGAGGGGAGCTGGGCATGTGCTAAGAGATTACATGGCAGGAAAGGAAGCAAGGGAGAGAAACCGAGGAAGCAAGAAACTTTTTAACAACCCACTCTTGGGAACTGATCCATTTCCACCAGAGGGAGAACTCACTCACCCCCAAGGGAGGGCATTTATCTGTTCATGAGGGATCCGTCCCATGACCCAAACACCTCCACCTTCCAGCGCTGCCACAAAGGGGGTCAAATTTTGACAAGAGTTTTGGTTGGGACAAACAGTATCCAAAACAGCAGTGTGTTATGTCATCTCTTAACTCATTCCCTCAACTCTAACACTCCTATTTCTAATTTTAATATTTGGTATATTTCTCTTTCCAATATAAGTATTTGGGGATCATTATCACATGTAACACTAATATTTTGGATTACTCCTCCTACCTGTGCTAGTATTTTGCCTTTCTTCAGTGGCGCGCAGAGCTAGTGGAGCAACAAGCAGTCTTTCCTTAGGAGCAGGACTTTATTCCCGGAAAGCAGACTTCTGTTGTTTGAGGCACCTGCCACACACTTACTATTTGTGTAACCTTAAGCATGTGCTCCATGCCAGACACAGTTCTAGATGCTGGAGGTTGAGTTATAGCAGTGAATAAAATAGACAAAGTTGCTATTCTCATGGAGTTTATATGACAGAAAGATAACAAATAAATATATAATAAGTCAGGTGGTGGAAAGTGCTATTGAGAAAACTGAAACAGAGTAAGAGAAGTGGGGAGCGCGGAAGTGGCGGTGGATGAGTTATTTCCGTAGTGCTCACACAGCGTGGTCAGGAAATGCTTCTCTAAGAAGGCAAGATTTAAGCAGAACCCTAAAGAGGTGAGAGGTGTAGTGGGGGAAGAATATTCCAGGCAGACAGAACAGCAAGTGCAAAGACTCTGTGGCAGTAGTGTGCCCGAGCATTTGAGAAACAGCAAGAAGGGTGGAACAACATGGAAATATGAGAGAGGCAGGAGATGAAGCCGGATTATGAGGGACCCTTTAGGCCAAAGTAAGAATTTTGGATTTTTCAAGACAGCTTTATTTAGATATAATTACAGTCATGCATCACTTAACAACGGGGGTACGCTCTAAGAAATGCCTCATCAGGTAATTTCATCGTTGTGCAAACATCATAGAGCGTACTTACAGAAACCTAGTTGGTGTAGCCTACTGCATTCCTGGGCTACATGGTATATCCTATTGTTTCTAGGCCACAAACCTGTATAGCATGTTACTCTACCAAACACTGTAGGCAACTGTAACGTAATAGTAAGTATTTGTGCATCTAAACACAGAAAAGGTACAGTAAAAACAAGGTATAAAAGATTAAAAAATGGTACACCTGTATAGGACACTTTACTATGAATGGAGCTTGCAGGACTGGAAATTTCTCTGGGTGAGTCAGTGAGTGAGTAGTGAGTGAATATGAAGGCCTAGGACATTACTGTACACTACTGTAGACTATATAAAAACTGTACACCTTAGGCTGCACTAAATTCATAAAAAGCTTTTTTCTTTCTTCAATAATAAATTAACCTTAGCTTACCGCAACTTTTTTACTTTACAAACTTTTTTTTTGAGACTGTCTCACTCTGTTGCCCCGGCTAGAGTGTAGCGGTACCATCATAGTACACTGCAACCTCAAACTCCTGGGCTCAAGTGATCCTCCTGCCTCAACCTCCCAAGTAGCTGGGACTACCGGTGCATGCCACCATGCCCAGCTAATTTTTTAATTTTTTGTAGAGACAGGAGGTCTTGCTATGTTGCTCAGGCTGGTCTCAATCTCCAGGCCTCACGTGATCTCCCCACCTTGGCCTCCCAAAATGCTAGGATTACAGGCGTGAGCCACCCCACCCAGCCAACTTTGCAAACTTTTAAATTTTTTGTAACTTTTTGACTCTTTTGTAATAACACTGAACTTAAAACACAAGCACATTGTATAGCTGTAGAAAAATATTTTCTTTATATCCTTATTCTGTAAGCTTTGTTCCATTTTAAAATTTTTAATTTTTTAAAACTTTTAAAACTTTTTGTTAAAAACCAAGACACAAATACATGCATTAGCCTAGAACTACACAGGGTCAGTATCATCATTATCACTGTCTTCCACCTCCACATCTTGTTCCACTGAAGGTCTTCAGGGGCAATAATGCACACGGAGCTGTCATCTCCTATGATAACAATGCCTGCTTCTGGAAAACCTCCTGAAAGACCTCCTTGAGGCTGTTTCACAGCTAATTGTTTTTCTATAAGTAGAAGGTGTACATTCTAAAATAATAATAAATACATATAGTATAGTAAATAGTAAATATGTAAACCTGTAATATAGTTATTTATTATTATAAGTGTTATGTACTGTACATAATTGTATGTGCTACACTTTTATACAACTGGCAGCACAGTAGGTTTGTTTATGCTAGCATCACCACAAACTTATGAATAATGTGTTGTGCTGTGATGTTATGTTGGCTATGATGTCACTAGGCAATAGGAATTTTTCAGCTCCATTATAATCTCATGGGACCACTGTCATATATGTGGTCTGTCGTGGACCAAAATGTCATTATGCAGTGCATGACTGTAACATATTATAAAATTCATCCTTTGAAAGTATACAATTGAGTGGTTTTTAGAATGTTAACCGAGTTGTGCAACCTTCACCACTATCTAATTCCAGAACATTTTCATCACCTTATAATGAAACCCCATACATATTAACAGTCACTCCCCATTACCTCCTCCCCCCAGCCTCTGGCAACCACTCATCTACTTTGTGTCTCTATGGATTTGTCTATTCTGGGCATTTCACATAAATGGGATAATAGAATACGTGGTCTCTTGCGTCTGCCTTCTTTCACTTAGCGTGATGTTTCTAAGGTTCATCTGTGTTGCAATGTGTATCAGAACTTCATTCCTTTCTATGTCCAAATATGATTGCATTATATGGGTATAATACTACGTTTGTATATCCATTCATCAGTTGATGGACAGTTAGGTTGTTCCCACTCTTCTGTGAAAATTCATGCCTATGTTTCCTTCTAAGAGTTTTATATTTTTCATTCTTATAGTTAGTTCTATGGTCCATTTTGAGTTAATTTTTGTATGTGGTGTGAAGTGGGAGTTCAACTCCATTCTTTTGCATGTGGATATCTTCTTCTCCCTGCACCGGTTATTGAAGAGACTACTCTTTCCCCATTGAATTATCTTGTCACACTTGCGGAAAATCAATTGACCATAGATTTATTTTTGGACTCTCAAGTCTATACCATTGGTCTAGATGTCTATCCTTAGGCCAGTACCGCACTGTCTTGATTAAATGAAACTTTGTAGTAAAATTTGAAATCAGGAAGTGTGATTCCTCCAACTCTGTCCATTTTTTTAAAGTTGTTTTGACTATTCTGAGTTCCTTGAAACCTCATTTCCTTATGAATTTTGCGATCAGCTTGTCAGTTTCTGTAAAAAAGGCCAACTGTAATTTTGTTAGGAATTGAGTTGATTCTATAGATCAATTTGGGTAATATTGACATCCTTAACAATATTAAGTCCTTTAATCCATGAACATGTGATGTCTTTTCACTTATTTAATCTTTTTAAATTTCTTTTAGTGAGAACTATGGATTTTTTCTGAATGAAACGGGAAGACTTTGGAGTGTTTTGAGCAGAGGAATGATATGATCTGACTTATGACTTAAAAGATTGACTTTGGCAGCTTTTTGTAGGATAAAATATAGGAGGCAAAAGTGAAGGAGAAAGACTACTTAGAAGTCTACTACAATAGACTGGATAAGAGATGATAGTGGCTTGGTTTATGGTAGTGACGTGGAAAGAGGGAGATGGGCAAGACCTATTGTCTACTTTGAGGATAGAGCTGACAAGATTTGCTGAAGAAGTAGAAATGGGAGAAAAAGAGAGAAGTTGAAGGGTGACGCCAAGGTTTTGGCCTGAGCAACTGGAAGAATGGAGTTGCCATTTACCAAGACGAGGAAGACCGTGAGAAGAGCATGTTTGTGGTGATTGGGATGGGGGCTATTAGGAGTTCAGTTAAGTATGAGTGTTAAGTATGAAATGCCTATAAGACATCCAAGCTGGGATATTGAATAAGCATTTGGTATTCAAACATAGGAACTCAAGGTGGAAGGTCAAGTAGTGTATATAGATGGTATTTAAAGGCCAGAGACTATGTCCAGTCATCTAGGGAAGGAGTCTAGTTAGAGAAGAGGTCTCAGGTCTGAACCTTGGGGAACCCAGTGTTAGAGCTTAGGAAGATGAAGTAGATCCAGCAAGGAAGACTGGAAGGAGCAGTCAGGGCAGGAGGAAGAAAATTAAGGAAATATGATGTCTTAGAGTCCAGGAAAGAAAGTGTTTCAGGAGGGGGAACCAATCAAATGTGTCAAACACTGCCGGTAGCTTGTATAAAATGAGGACTGAGAATTGACCGTTGGATTTGGCCATGTGCAGGTGTGACCTCACCAGCATCTGTTTTAGTGGAGAGGTGGGGAGTTAGCCTATTCTGAATAGATTTAAGAGACAATGGGGGGCCGGGCGTAGTGGCTCATGCCTGTAATCCTAGCACTCTGAGAGGCTGAGGCAGGAGGATCGCTTGAGCCCAGGAGTTTGAGGTTGCAGTGAGCTACAATGATGCCACTGCACTTTAGCCCGGGTGACAACAGTGAGACTCTGTCTCAAAAAAAGAAAAAAAAAAAAAAATTCCTGGGATGTGCAGTGGCTCGAGAGGGCAGCAGAAAGGCACTCTCTTTTGGCCTTCAGGCTTCCATGAGAACAAGGCTTTAGGAAAATAAAAGATTGGACCCCAACATAAAAAGTTTAGGAGCCCTAGACGATAGCTCTAGATAGCTCTATTAAAAATGTCTGCCTTGAGGAATTTAGCACAGTCAAAATCCAGGTGTGAATCCCAAGTCTTAATACTTTTTAGTATCTTGGAGATCTTGGGAAAATCACTTAACCTCTATATCTTCACCTGTAAAACAGGGGTGTAAGTACCAATCTCTTAAGAGTTGTTGAAAAGATGACATGGTATCATGCAAAGTGTTTAGCACAGTGACTACCTTTACATGTAGGTTTTCACGCAGGCCTAATAACAACCCAGAGATGCAGGTATTCTCACTGTTCCCACTTTACAGATGAGGAAACTGAGACTTAGAAGTGATGTGACTTGCTTTAGGTCTCACAACCAATTAATAGGGAAGGCAGGCTTCAATCCAGTTTTAGTGCCAAAGCTCATGTTTCTTGTCATTGGGCTTAAAAAAAAAAGACAATGGGAAAAGAGGAAATAGAAAGAGTACAGACAACTCTTTCCAAGGAAATTTCCAAGGGAAGTAGAGAAATGGAGCATTAATTACCTTGAGAGGGATGTGCTGTCTACAGAGGCTTAAAAAAAACTTTTGACTTTAGAAAACTTCAAACTTACAGATAGTTGAAAGAATAGTACAATGTACATCCTTCATCCCAAGAGTCACCAATTTTTAATATTTTCCCACATTTGCTTCCTTTCTCTCTCTTTAGGTGGTTTGCTGAACTTTAAACGTAAATTACAGACATGATGACACTTTACCCATAAATACTTCAACTTGCATATCCCACAAGTGAAGACATTCTTTTATGTAGCCACAATACCAATATCACATCTAAGTGAAGAAATAATAATTCCACATCACCTAATATTCAATCATATTCATATTCTCCCATTTGTCTCAAAAAATCTCTTATATATTTTAAAACCTAGAAACCAAAGTTTACACATTATATATTGTTATGTCTCTTTAATATTTATTAATATAAAAAAGTCCTCCTGCTTTCTTTTTCTTGGTGACTTTCATTTTTTAAAATGTCCAGGTTAGTTGTCCTGTGGAATATTCCCACATTCTTGACTTTTCTAATCGTTTGTTCGTGGTATTATTTAACTTTTTTTTTCCCACCTAAACAGCCTATAAACTGGAAGTTAACTCTAGAGGCTGAATTAGATTCAGGTTAAACATTTTCAACAAGAATATCCCTTAAGTTATATCATGTATTCATATTATATCCCATCAGGAAGCATATAATGTTAGGTTATCCACTGTTAGGGATGCTAAATTTGATCTCTTAGTAAAAATAGTGACTGCCAGATTTCTCCAAGTGCTGTTTCCCTTTTGTAATGAAGTAAAAAAAAAAATCTGTGGGATAATATTTTAGTGCTATGCAAATATCTCAGTTATCAAGTTACGAATTTTTTTAAAGGTGAAAGTAAGTATATTGTGTTTATTTGCTGATGGGAACAACCTAGAAAATAAGGAAAAATTGATGATATAGGTAAGAGAAGAGACAATTGCTGGAGCATTGCTTGTGAATAGACGAGAAAGGACAGGATCCAGTGCACAACTGGAGAGCTAGACTTTAGATAGAATTGTAGACATTCTCCATAGTAACTGGATTATATGGATATGGATGCAAGTAGGATGTTATATATAGTGGGGGGAGCTTTTGGAAATACTTTTCTAATTTTTTCTATTTGCAATCATAATTAGTGATTTTGTCTATTTGCAATCATAATCATAATTATTTCAAATGTAAACTCAGCCAAATACAGGGATCCAGCTTTCCCTCTCCTTCTCCCTGTAGTGGCATCTAAGTTCTTTGGGATTTCACTTGTCATGGTCTAAGGAGAAGGAAGAATCTGGTCTACAATCTCTGCTAGTCATTAGTCAGTTTCATATCTGCTTCAATATCTGTTTTCCTACTGTGACTTTCAGCTTGTACCGTCCATGCCTTATGCCAAGGTACCTCCTTATCCTTCAGGCTAAACTTGTCTTCTTGTAGCTGCTCCTGGGGTCAAGAAAAACTTGGGGAACTATCACAGGTTCTCTTTTCCTAAACACGTCTGGTTGAATTACTGCTGAATTGTTGCCACATATTTCTGGCATAGGGGTTTTCTTCATGAACCTTGCTGTCTTTCTGGACTTTACCCAGGAAGCAAAGCACAAATGTGTTCCTGGAATCTCCTAAATCTATCTGAGATTTCTATTGCCATTCCACCCAGGGCTGAACCTGGGGATACAAGAGTAGGGGCTCCCTTCTTAGAGACTCACATCAGTTGCTAACTTCATTCCTCTCCTTTCCCCTTCCAAGTCTGTCTTCAGCCTAACTTTCAAACATGAATCTTCTATCATGCCTTTTTCTTCCCCCCCAATTCTATTATTTAGATACAAACTTTATGCTCTGAGAACTTCAGGCTCCTATCTTTTAAGAGCAAATCTTTTCTCTCTTTCAAAAAACAAATAAACATCCATACCAACAAAACAAAACATTTGTAGGCTTTCAGGATTGCTATTTCTACCAGGGATTTAAGACCTTCCCCCTGCCTCCCCAAATAAAGAGAACTTAGCTCTGTTTTCCAGATTTTACCTTCCCTTGAGTACATAAGCTTTGGCATGAAAGTTTCATTTTCATGGTAGAAGAATAAAGGAATTCCTGAGAACAAAACATTATTGAGTAATATTTAAAATGTTATTCTTCTGCACATGTATTATTAAAACACATATTTCCCCGCAATTATTCTCTGCTGTTGATGTATTAATCAGAATATGGAGTATCTATTTTTAAAAGACCAAAAGAAGCATTTCAGAGTATCCCAGGGAATGAATGACAGAATAGGGAAAGATAAACTCCAAAAAGAATGCAACTGAGATTTAAGGTGGAAGGGAACGTGTTCTGTCTTTGTGCACAATACTGATATTCAATCACTACTGGTCCATGCAGTGGCAAATATGAAGGGAATGATTTGAAATGGCATGAACTCATCAAGAAATGTTCTGGGTTCCTTTGGAATGACATCTTATTTTTGCCCTCCTTAAGCAGACAGAGAAAGCAGTGTGACCACCTTTCCAATGTTCCAAGGGAATCTTAGTAATTGCCATTTGGTTCTGCTGGTCTTTTAATATGTACCCAAGTGGTGTGATTCAACATCACATTAATTTCAAAATATGCACCATCCTATTTATGCAATTTTTTTTGCAGACAAGAAGAAATAACTTCAGGGCTTAAATTCAATTTAGATATTCTGTTAAAAAGGAATAATGTCAGAGATTTGGAAGTTTGTTTTAGAGAATGTACAGAAAAATAACAATTCACTTTTAAGTTTAGGGTAAAATTTCTCTATCATTTCTCTTCATACACAAATATTAGCTTCATCATATGCTAATTTATTTATAAATGCATATGATGTTACTGGTTATATTATACTTATGTAGTAGTATGTATTTGTCATAAGACATATTTATGTAGATGCCCTAAAGTTGTGGAATCTTGGAGGACACTGGAAGCGTAAATCAATACAGTGCTTCAGGATATGTTGCTGAATAGTGGAGGAGGTAGTCTCTCCTAGAGAGTTCACTTGAATATTCTGTCCTAGAGGCAGCTTTTGTTTCTTGGGTACCTGATTGATTTTAGGGCTGATTCTTATACTGCAGAAGCAATTAGAATACTACTTGGTTGAAAATGGACAAAGCAACTTTTTCAGGGTGTATAAAACTGCTTATGAGAAGTTCCTTTATAATGTATGTTTACTGAGAAGCACATTTGAGAGTGCCTACTATTTGTCCTTATATGTGCATCCATTGAAGATGAATGTCTCTCAAATCATTTACATATGCCCTCCTATAAATGTAGCCTGTTACTAGATGATACACAGTTGTGGGTCACAGCCTTCACCTGAAATGCCACCCCTCTTTTCTATATCCACATAAATCCCTCCTGACATTAAGGCCCAGATTTTCCTTCTCCATGAAGCCTTACCTGATTCTATTAACTCATAGTAATTTCTCTTTCTCTCATCTCTGGGAGTATTTACTATTTGCCTCACCACTTTGGTTTTTCTCACTGAGGCTTTGTAACCAGTCCAGTTTGCAAGGCTATTTAACTTTTTGTGTTTTTATGTCACGTCTCTTTAACTGGATTTCAGACTCTTTGAGATTATGGAACATGTATAATAAGTCTTCACATCTTACGTTGCTTAGCACATGGTGAATACTCAAACCTGGTTTGCTAAGTGAATGAATGAAGCAAATGTCAGTGTCATGCACCACCACGAGAGGCCATTTACAAATGTGGTCTGTGAACTAGGACTGGCATAAGATAAATGTTTTCAAAGGATAAGGGAGTCTCAGGATGAGAAGACACTTTAAAGGCCACCTTGTTTATCCAGCCCCTTGGTATATAAATTTCCTCTCTGGGGCACAGTTGTCCCCCTCGGGCTGAACATCTCCCATGATTCAGAATGAACACCTTAAGTAACATGGAATTTTCAGGTACTAGTGTAAAATCGCTAAGTATGATAAATTTTCAACCAGATTATCTGGGTTCAAATCCACTGTTCCTTACTACCTCTGTAGGCTTGGGCAAGTTCTTAAGTTTTGATTTCTTCACCTGTAAAACTGGGATGATCATATAAACTCTCAATTTATTATTAGCAATTCTAAAATCCAAAATCTCTGAAAGCGAAAAGTTTTTGCAACTCATTTTCCAGGAAAACCTGCCCAGATCTGAACTCATAAATCTAACTTAAATGGGTATGAGGTTATTTATAATCTTTGTGTACCCACTAATTAGTGAATATGCATATACTTCTCTATAAAAATATTAATGTATTTGACTATGGGGTATTGTCCCAGGTCTTGCTAGGAGTGTTGCATATAGTATATGTATACTATTAATTTTCTGAAAAGTTCTGAGTACCAAAACATACCAGGCTCCCAAGTGGTTCAGATAAGGGATCATGGACCTCTATTACCTATTCATAGGGTTGTTATGAGGATTAAGTGAGATAATAGATGGTACCATTTAGCACAGTGCCTGGTACATAATAAGCCCTTAATAAATGTCTGCTAGTGTTATTGGTACTTACATTTTAAATTAATCACATTAGGCTTTTTGTGAAAGTTAGGTTTCTTTCAACATTTTATATTTAATGTCTTTAGAAGTACTGCTGTTTTTCTTACTCCTTAATAAACAAATGATTTCCCCAGGCAGCTAGACTTTAAAATGTCTTTAAAAAATGAAATTATATTTATGATTGCACTTTTATTATTGACTTTTATTTTAGAAGAACCCTTGGTGATGTATTCACTCTTATTCATGTACTGGTCACTTCATTCATTTTACAAAAATGTTTTGGGCAGTTTGCTAGTTCCTGGTGATATGACAATAAACAAACAGACCTTGTCCCTGCCTTCTTACATTTTATAGGAAGGTACATCTTATGGAAAATAATTAGTGGGTTTTTTTTTCCTGTTTATTCAGTCTTTCATTTATTCTACAAATAATTACTAAGTACTTACTATGTACCAGGCACTGTTCTAAGCACTGGGGACACAGCAGTTAGCAAGGTAGACAAGATCCCTGCCTCCATAAAATTTAGTTTTTAGTGGGGAGAGACAAATAGTAAACAAACACAATATTTTTAGGTGATGATAAATTCAATGAAGGAAATTAAATAGGCTGATATACTAGAGAGTGACTTGCTATATGTGAGGGTGGAGCTACTTTAGGGAGGGTAGACAGGGAAAGTGGTGAAGAAATATTTGAACCAAGGCCATGTAGTGGATATAGATCTGACTGAATGTGACAGAGTCAAAAATAACAGAGGCTTAAAACCTGATAGAAATTAATTTTTTTTCTCATCAAGTTTTTTTGGTAGCTCTGCTTCACCAAATTGTCTAGGACCTAGAGTCCTTCTATCTTGTTGCTCTAACATCCCTGGAGTGTCGTCCACATGGTCCCTGGCGGCTAACCGCCAGGTCTACACTCCAGCCAATGGGAAAAGGAAAGGGGAGGAGGAGGCCATCCCTTTATAAAAACATATCCCCTTTAAGAGAATAACCTGAAAATTGAACACATCATTTTCCTCACATCTCATTGGCCAGAACATACTCATAGGGCCACCTCTAGTTGCCTATTAGGAAATGTAATTTTTACTTGGGTAATCATGTACTCAGCTAAAAATTCTATTAGTATGACAGAAGAGGAGAATGGGTGTTGGAGGATTAGCAGTCTTTGCTACAGACCTGAATAATAAAATGGAGCCTGGGGAAGAACATCTTGGGCAATAGCATTCCAAGCAGAAAGAATAGAATTTCAAAGACCCTGGGCAGAGGTGGGTTTTCCATTAAGATAAACGAGGCTTAAGCATCAGAGCATCTCACTTGCTTTGGTCCCAACCAACACCCGCATTTAATTTTATATAATTGTACCTAAACTGAATAAGCTTCAAGCCCTACAAAACTTTATCAGACCCTGGCCCTGAGGAAGGAAAGTGGTTGGCATATTAAGAGTTGAAAGGAGGTCAGTATGTATGGAGCAGAATGAACAAGAGGGGGAATAGAACTGGACAAAATTGGGCAGGTAAGTAGGGAATAGCTCATATAGAACATTGTATGGAGAGAATGTTAGATTTTATTTTAGTGTAATGGGAAACCACTGGAGGATTTTAAGAAGGAAAAAATGAGATTTGATTTATATTTATTCTGAGGGAGACACATAAGAGAATGTTCACTGAAAAATTTAAAATAACCTGATGTACGTTAACAGAATGGATTAATAAATTGTGGTATATTCATAAGGGGAATATTTCAGAGTACTGAAAATGAATGAATTAGAGTTATGTGTAACAATGTAGGTGAATCTCAAAAATATGGTGTTGAGGAAAAAAGAGTAGATTGTAGCAGGAATATACAGTATCATTTCATTTATGTATGATTTGATTGATATAAAGTTTACGAGCATTCAAATAATATATTATTTAAGGATACACATTGTAGAAAAAACTGCTAGTTGCCTATCCAATATCTAGTCTCTTCTTCCATAATAGCAGAACTCTACTTTTATTGTGGTGGGAATATGTCCAAGTGAAAAACTACATTTTTCAGCTTCTCTTGCAGATACAGGTTATGTCATGGTTCTGAAAAATAGGATGTAAGCAGAAGTTGTTGGGTAAGGTTCTTGGGAAAGATCCTTAAAAGAAGGAGAGAACTCAGCTGACAAGTAATTTTTGCTACCGGCCCTTCCTCCTTTCTGTTGCCCAGAGATGAGTCACAATGATTGAAGATAGAGCAGCCATATTGCAACCATTAGGGCAAAACCAAGAGACTCCCAAATAATTTAATTCTAATCTTTGAGACACCAAAGCAACTCATTGCCTCAACTGTCTACCCCAAGTCTCTCGATTAAGTGAGGAAGATAAGCTCCCATTTCTCTATGAACCACTGTTATTTGGGTTTCTGTTACATGCAGCTGAACTCAATCCTAACTGATATGCATGAATCTGTAATAAAAGTAAAATACCATCTATAGAAATGAAAATCACTAAATTCACTAAATTCAGGACAATGATTATCTCTGAAGCCAGAATAATGTGAATGAACCTGGGGATGAATACAGAGATCCTTCAGTTATATTTTATTTCTTGAAGAGATGAAGCAAATATGACAAAGTGTTAATATTTTAAAAAGTTAAGTGGTAGACACATAGGTAGTCATTACTTTTTTGCTTTTTTATATGTGTGAATTATTTCATTTAAGAAGATGTCTGCCTGCTATGTGGAGAAACAGTGGAAACATGGAAGTTGGAGGCTCTATAGCAATGCAGGTGAGAGGTGATGATGGCTTGGATTAGATTAAAGTGGGAAGGAATGTACTTGAAATATAGTTGGGGGTAGAGCATACAGGATTTCATGATGAAGTACATGGGAGAGAAGGAGGAAAATCAAGGATGACTCCTATTTTTTTTTGGTACGAGCAACTGGGTAGATGGTGGTGCTGTTACGATGTGGGTGACTGGGGGAGGAGCAGGCTTAGGCAGGGTGGCAATCAAGCGTTTGGTTTCAGACAGTTAAGATCGAGATATGTAAGTGGAAATGTCAAGTAGGCAACTTGATATAGGAGACTGTGAACCTAGGACATGTTCAAGGACTTCCAGAAAATAGAATCAGGTTTGTTTTTATCTGTGCTTCCATATGGAGTCTTGTTTATTCTCTCCCCTTTGACCCTGTCTGATAGGGATGTGGAACTTGCAAAAAGGAATGGTTTCTGGTGGGGGCAGAGTCAGTTGTGACAGAGTTGGGATAATTCTCTATAAAATCTGCCATACTTGTTTTCAAGTGGGTCCTTGGAAGTAAGTGCAAAACAATAATCAGTGATTATCAATATGAGCATCACTGCATTTTGGTCACTGGGCTTTTAACCTTAGAAGTGTGTAGGAGGGGTATCAACTTAATATTAATTCTGTTGTGCCTAACATTGTCCTGAGATAGTATCCTTCCTAAATCCAAGGGAGCAAAGAGTCTAATATTTAAGAAATAAGGTGGTAAAAATTGTGAACAAGTGTCTAAAGATGTTAAAGTAAACATTTCACTAAATTAATTCCAATTCTTTTAGGAGAG